>SNVD02011837.1:0-589714 GCA_013180625.2 Boswellia sacra | reverse complement strand
AAACTCATTCATATTTCTTTTTCTTTCACACACAATCGCATAAACATACGTAGGGCATAATCCGTACAGAATTTTTGCATTAAAGAAAAAATTTTTCCATGCACTCTAAAGCGTATACACAAGAGAAAAGTACTTACTTGTGGCGGTTGGAAAATTCGGGCTCAGGTTGGAGAATCCTGTTTGCTGGGGTCACTTGTACTGCTTGCCCCCCGGGTGCTCTCTCCTATTTTTGAGTAAACCCTACTCCCCAATACTTGTGTCTTATATAGAGCACCAACTTAGGGTTTAATAAATCACATATTTGGGCTGGCCCCCTGACACATTTAATTTTTAGCCCAGAAACAACTAAATAGTCCCTACGTCGACCCATTGGTCAACTTGGTCCTGGGGGGACTACTGTTATGGCCATAATAATATTGGGCCTAATTGTCTCTAACACAGTAAGCCCATTACTGTGGTCCATTATCTGGGTCCATTATCTGAGCCCATTATCTGGGTCCCACAATGACCCAGCCCAGCTCAATTATTTATAATACGGTAAGCCCATTACCGTATCCCATTACCTGGGCCCATTACAGTAAGCCCATTACTGTATCCCATTATCTGGGCCCATTACAGTAAGCCCATTACTGTATCCCATTAGCTGGGCCTATTACAGTAAGCCCATTACTGTATCCTACTATCCAGGCCCATACGGTAAGCCCATTACCGTATCCCATTACATGGGCCCATTACAGTAAGCCCATTACTGTAGCTCATCTTCTGGGCCTATTATCTGGGTTCCATAATAGCCCATCCCGACTCCTATATATACCCTCCGGAACGTTGCTCAAGGTAAGTTTTTCACAAGTTGACAAATGCACATTTTTCTGAACTTATTATCTCTCTACAATTCCTCTATTTTTGAGAGCTTCTCTCTCTAGGAATTTCTCTCAGAAAATTCCGGAGTGCCGGATACTGACTTGAGCGTCGGAGGGTCACCGCCGGCACCACCGCCGGAACCCCTGACCGTTTTTCTGTGCTCGCAGGACCGGACCCGTCGCACGACCCGAGCTCCGACCCGCTCCCCCGGCCGTCCGGAAACCGTGCATCAACATATAGTAATAACAGCAATAAGATCCAAGAAGGGAAAATTACATGAAGTTAATAAAAGACAAGAAAAAGGATCTACAAAAATCCTTCATTACTTATGAAGACTAAAGTAGCAAGAAGTATTTATCACTTTTGTTTATATTTGTTTTATTGTTTCTATTATCTATTAACTATATTTTCATATTAATCTTATGCTAGTGCCCCGACTTAAATTTTTTATTTCATTAGTCTTACTCATTGACCACCTAGCAAAGTGGCAAATTGAGAATTTAGATTCCATAGTCTTTCAAAGTTGATAACCCTCGAGTTATATCTATTATCTCCCTATTAAGATAATTCATGGTAGAGACTTATCTCATAGTCAAGACTTATCCTAGGGGAGACTTGTTTTCAAGTCCAGACTACTCCTGGTGGAGACTTATCTCCCAGTCGAAACTACTCCTAGTGAAGACATCTTTGCCAATTAAGATTACTCCTGATGGAGAAAAAAAAAAGATTAAAGCTCTTGAGAATGTTAATATCATTGATTGAGATATAAAAACGAGAGATAATCCATTGTCAATAACATAACTTAAGTGTGTGTGTGTGTGTGTGTGTGTGATTTTTCATTGATGTTTTCCGATTAATATTATTATTTTTTAAAAATATTAATTAACTTTTTTTTTTAAGAAAATACATATAAGATTGTGCGTGATTTTTTGTCATTGATGTTGATTTACTAACATAATTTGCTCCCCCATTCAACAGATTTTACAAGTAATTCCTTTTTATTATAATCTTGTAAAATCTTAATTAAATTTTTGTTGGAAATTGCCATTTATTTATTTATATACCTAAGAAAACCTAACAAAGAGCAAACTTTTGGTGCCTCTTTTAAGAAATACTCTAATCTTTTTATTAATATTCGTTATTATTGTTTAAGCAAGTATGAATTATAGAGTTGATTTTGTAGAGAAGACCTCAAGAGACTGAGCTATCAAAATAATTTACTAGAATATTCAACACATTTGTCAAAAGATGGTATATATAGTAGAACACTGTATAAAAAGGTATCAAGCTGTTAAAATTTAAATAATATGTCAAGTTATTAAATATTAGGTTTGCATTTCAGAAACTAAGGATATACTTAATGCTAGAATTTAAATTTAATTAAAGTATCTAAAATTTGTAAAAGTTACTTAAAAAAAAACCTAAAAAATTAGACTATTTTTTTTTCATTTTCCTGATCATATAGAAAGATTCTCAACAGTTTGATGGGTCACACTCGCCAGATATTAGCCCACAGCCCACAGGTCATACAAGAGTGGCCCAAACTGGTTTATATCTCAAGGCGGAAGCTCAAAGAAAAGCTTTATTGCGAGGAAGCCCAAATGTTCAGCCCAACGAGAGGGACGATTTTACTTGGGCGTACAATGAACCAGCTGAGCTTTTCTTAAATGTGAAAAGAAACAAAAAGCTCATAAAGCTCGGTAACGAAAAAAGATGCAAGGATTTCCCAAAGTAATTTTTATTAAATGATTTTACAAGTTTAAAGTAAAGTTTTTCATCACTTTATCAGATGAGTGGTTCATTTGTTTAGTTCTAAATTGTATTGATATAGACTTTTCAAGGTATCATGACGCACGCTTTGGAGTCTAGATGTTAGATTATATGATAACTCTATGCTCCTGTCTATATATTTTATATTTGTTGTTCATGTCAATTCTAATTATTTAATATAAAATTTACTTTATTTGTTTAGTGGGAGATGGATATAATAGCCAGATTAAGGCTCTGTTTGTTTCAACTTCGTTTGGTCTAGTTCATGGGGTAGGATCTGATGGGAGTCAAGTTTTAAAAATAGAGTTTTTTTTTAATTTATTAATTATTTGATTAAATAAATGAATAATAATTTTATAATGCTAAATTGTTAAAGAAGGTTTTTTTATTAAAATATATAAAATATAGATTGTAAAATTAAATAAGAGTATTTTTAACATTTTAAAACATTAAATAAGTTGAAAAATAAAATTTTGAAAATTTTTTTCGAAAAATTTATTTCAAAACTCAGTCCAAAATGATCTGGTATCTCTTATTATATCATTAATCATTACTTTAACAAACTTCATATCAGTTGAACATAAATTTTGAGTTTATCCCAGTAAACTAAAAAAGAGTTTATTTCGTTACTTCTAAACTCCTCTTGAGTGGCAACTAATTAACACGTAAAAATCTGCACTCTAAATCTAGCAGATAAATCCAAACAAGGGCACTCCAAATCAAGTTAAATGGATTATTTGTAAGCTACTTTAACTCATTAACTCATTTAGAAATTAATCATGGAAGAGTTTGACATGATTTACCGAACATAAATAGGTTGAAAAAATTAAAATAATTAGTAGAGTCTAAAGTAGTAATTATGAGTTTAATATCACGAATTTAGAGGTTTATGCAGCACGCTATTGAACGGACCGAGCCGTAACATTAAGCTTGTTTTGGGGTGAGTTGGGGCATCCGAAAATTGAACAAACATAGGATGCCTTTCATCTTCATCAATCATCAATTATGATAATGTCTTATCTCGTCCTCCAAACGCGTGCAATGAATTGATGATGGGTGGACATTGGAAGGGGGTTCATTAATGCACCGCGTGACAAGCAGGAAGCAGAAGCAGTAAGCAGCTTCCTCTCATTGTCTTATATGATTATGAATATGATATGATTAAGCTGTTCAAGGGTAGACAACAAGCAGCAAAAGTCAAGATACTTTTTGTAACAGTTCAATTGCACAGAAAGGCCCAAGCTCACAAGAGCTCTTATGCCTACTAAGCCAAGATTTGGGGGTCCTGCCTTGGCTTCCATGGATCATCTTGTCCATGACCAAACAACCAATTGACCATGCATGCATGCCAGACATGCCTTAAAGACTTTGACTTGAAACAAAAATTTAATTTATTTTTGTACCCATCTATCAATGTGAAAGGGATGGTCATTGTCATAGCCATGGTGGTGGTGGTGGTGGTGGTGGTGGTGGAAGTGGGCTAGTGGGAGATGTCGATTGTATAATAACAAATGATATCCTACAAGGTAATCATATGGAGTGGAACCCATTCTTGGACCCATCTTTAATTACCCACTTTGACCCACCATAGCTGGTGCATAATCATACAAGATTATATCAAAAGTGGCCCCATTCGCATTGCTTGTTTGCACCACTTCCTTTCCCGGATTTGAGTGTTGTTTCTATTTTTTGACACGAGGAAAGTGTTAGATTTTCCCAGTAATAAAGCCTAAAAGCCACAAAAGCTTGTTCTATATGTCGTTTGTGAAGTTTAGCTTATTCAATTATATTTACTTAAATGTGTGTTTCACTTTAAGTTTTCTTCATCGTGTTAGTTACCCTCAAAACCAATAAAGCTTCGTTAACAGTTAAGAGTAGGAAATGGTTCGGACGTGTTGGTATACTACACATGCACTTATTTACAATATGAGTCGATAAAATTTTATCAAGAGATTTAATTAGTATGTTATGAATTGTAACTTCTATTATTTATTTTTGTTTTTTTCTCATTGAGTAAATTTTTGCTAATTCAAATTATAAGAAGTTGATTGTAAAATTTGATAATAGATATAACATTACTCTATTTTTATATAAAAACTACTTTTATTAGAGATTCATCACTTGCTTGAGCTTGGTTATTAAGAATAAAACAATGGCAGCCGGTTTTTTAATTGAATTAGTCAAAGAAGAGAAGGGCCATGGGTATAATTAGCTAGAAATTAAGATCACTTTTGGTGGAGATTTCAAGATTCTTTATACAAATCTTGGCATATTTCAAAGATCCCATTGCACAAATGGTCAAGATTGTGTTTTTTGGGTACCTAATTTTTAGGCTTTCTCTAGCGGATAAGCATCAATAAGTGGTAGGTAAATTATTGATTAGGGTACTTCAGAAACTATTATGCTAATTAGGAATAACTATGAACCAAAAGCTTCTTTAATTTCTGCTTGGGGGTAACTCCTATTGTAAAGCTAAAGCACATCTAGTCAATCAGTGAATTTGGAACTGACTCTCCTGCTTTTACATCCTTATAAACATAAAAATCATTGCAACAGCTGAACCAAGAAGATTAGGTTAACATAATTGCAAAAGGAAGATTGAGTTGGGTTTACCACATACTTAAAAAAAAAAAAAAAAAAGAGTTGAGTTTAGCACTAGTTAAAAAAAAAGAAGTTATTTTGACCAAAAAGAAAAGCGAGATAAAAAATTTAACCCATAACTTTTTATTAGTCTATTTGGCAAATTAGTTACTATTATTATTATTATTATTATTATTATTATTATTATTATTATTATTATTATTATTGAGTCTCAATGGTTAAGAGGGGGATCTTGGAGTATATAAGGAGATTAGTCATTCCACCTATTAAGTTAGCCTTTAGATTGAACACCTCGAGCTCTTACAAGTAGTATCAGAGTTAGATCTGAATGCTTAATGTAATGAGTCCCTGATTCCGAATGAAAAAGGTCGGTGTCACTACCTCTACTAAGAGAGTCTCATTTGAGAGAGGGTCTTGAGTTATATAAAGAGGTTAATTACTTAGCCTATCAGTTTAACCATGGATAGCTGGAGCCTTTACAATTATTATTATTATTATTATTATGCTGTCCTCCTCTAATTGAACCAACTCTTAGCTCCATGCCAGCATATAAATTTGAACAGTCAATAAGATGTGTTTAAAAGAAACAAATGGTGGTTTGAATTCAATACAATTGTGATTTCTTATATTAAACGAGCAGAGAACTTTTGATGGACAACAGGACAAGAATTAACTACTGTTTGAGGCCTCACAAAGCAGAAATCAAGGAGAAAAAAATGTATACAAAGCTCCAGAGATATCCAATGCGTATAAACAATAGGGTTTCCTTTTCCCTTCGATTGCGATTTGCCGAGTGCCCCATCATTCATCAAAGTATATGCAAGCAACAAGAAGTGAGCAGCAAGACCACTTTAGATTAAACAAATCAAAATTTTCCATCTTTACATGAGCAAAACCAAGTCAAAGTACCCATCAATTTTGTTTCTGATACAAGGTTCATTAGCTAATTAAATAATAGTTTATAAATGTTTTCCACCACAGAAAGCAATCATATATATGTAGATGTGCCAAGAGCTCTCAAATGCAACCTATATTCTTTAGTATTATAAAAATTACAGTAGGGAATTGCCTGTGAACTGTGCACATATCTTGGAAATGGGACCCTAACTGCTTCATTAGCAGTGATCATGTCTACAAATTAGGTGGATGGCTGGCATCAATAATGTTTGAAGATAAGGATAAGGGCCAGTCCAGGCTCCTAATCCTAAGAAAATGCAGAAAAACTTGGCCAAGTTTATGCAGAGAGAGTAGTAGATGCTAGTGCTTTCGATTTAGCGTCGGGGTCCTCACTAGCTACTTCAAAGATGAATCGTTATATTTATTTATAGAATGCAATTTCCAAAGTTAAGTGTGGCCAAGTAAAAATGAACGGAGAGCGTCAAATTTCTACAACAATCAATATTATATATACACTACACTTATTTCATAGGTTCTTTAAAAATATCGTCTCCACAAAAATTTACATGTTAGGACCCTTTTCGACGTCCACAGCACTTGACATAATTTTCGGATAGTATTTGATAATATTTGATAGTATCCAATTGTGCCTAATGGATACATTCGACTATGTGCAGTCGTGTATGATATTTGACAAATAGTATCTGACAATATCTGACGGGTGACATACAAATTTTTAGGGACAGAATCATTTTTATAATCCACACTTCAAACATATAACATTTTTACAAATTTCCCCCATATATATATTTATATATATGTTTTGTGTCAAAGTGGTAAGGTGGCGACATGTATTCATATACAACATGAATATTAATAATTAACTTTTCTTTTTGAATTTTTTGTCTTCAAACCTTTTTTTTTTTCAATCATAAAATATGACTATTTCTATAGCTTTGCCTTTTGCAATTTCTCAACTTAATGAAATTCCTTCTTGACTTATGATGGGAATATATATTTTATATATAATGGATTCACCATTAAATATAGATTCCTTAATGGATTGCGACGTTAGTTTGTGTATGATCAATTGCTGTCAAATTAAGAAGTCATATTGTTCGCTGGCCTGCGTTAAGTTGTCCAAGGCATTTAATTTTGACATTTGGCGGCCACATAAGTCTACCATATTAAATATTAAAGAAAGTCTTCTCTACCTCGGGTGTATCACATAGGCTGATATAGTAAAAATCAACCAATGAGAAGTTAAAAATTTGTGAGAGAGAGTAACTTTTTTATTTTATCTCTCCCACTTTTTCAGCCTTCTATTAACTAACTGCACCACATTAACTGTACAGTGAAGACTCTCTCTAAATATCATCGTTCGTTCTCTGTAAAAATTATTATTTCATATATTTAAATATTGACTTAAAGATATATCTTTAATAGTATTTTAAAGTTATAAAATTTTGAGTAACCAGATTTCCAACCCAAAAATAAATTTAGTTGTCATTAAGTGGATAAATTAATCCTTTTTATACGAATTTCAAACCCAAAAGATTTACTCATTATTGGAAGAAGAAACCATCTTTGTAAATCTAAGATCTCCTCTTATAACTAATTAATGTGTGACAATTCAACACATATTAAGTTGTTAAATAATATGCTTTTATACTATTTTAATTATTAATTTATCTTAAAAATTGTATATTTTATAATAATACTTGTTAAATATTATAAAATAATCAATTCAACATAATCTTCAAAGTAAACTAATAATTTTAAAGATGAGAGTTCATACTTTTTGAATTTTTAATATATATCTTTAGAACTTATATTATAATTATTCTATTTTAATATAAATTATTTTATGTTAGATTTAATCATAACCATTGAAAGTGTGATAAATAACTCACAATTTAGGTTTAAAATAAAAAAAATAGATGAAATAACTGAATTTGGGGAGCTGTTTTGATTTTTAGTAGGTTTAATATTTTCTTTGATTACCTCGCCAAATTTAACATATGGACAATCTCAAAAGAAATAGTAAAGCACAATTAACTTAGCTTTTGGTGGGTTGATTAGTTTGACGGACCTGAATATGTCACTCCATTATTATTATTATTATTATTATGAGTAAAACAGTTAACTCATAATATTTGATGGATGTGAAATATGTTAATCTATAGATGAACTTGAAATAATGGTTTAGAAAATTAAAAAAAAAAAAAAGTTAACTCTTGAATGAATTTCAACACAACTCCTAATAACTCAAGTTATTTTTGAACATTTAAAAAAAAAAGGTGAGCATTTACTTTAATTACATTTAAAATTTTAACCATGCCTGATAACATCGATCAATTTTCCTTAGCTTACACAAAAAAGAATTTTGGAGGCAGCTTTCGTAACTTTTGTAAGTTAGCTATAATGATGTCAATATAAATGATGAGACAAATGGTTGGATATTTTACTCCTGAGAGAGTCTATCATATCTGGGCTGCACTGTTGATGTGGTGTAGTAAACAAATAAGAAAAGAAAAAAGTGGGGGACAAAAGTTATTGTTTGTATCATTTTTTTCTCTCTCGTTGGCTGACTGTACCAATCAGTCCAGTCACATGGTGCAGTTGAGGTAAGACAAACTCTCTTCTTACTCCTCTTATTCAACCATTAATAAATGGGAAGATTATAGATGGAGCCCCCATTTTGGGGATCTTTTTAAAAATAGCCTTTGAGGCCCAAAATTTTCATGAAATAGCCTTAAAATGACCTCCCATTATTTTATGACCACTTGAAATTCAACAATAGTTACTTGAAATTTGACGATTGTCACATGAAATTCGACTGAAGTTCGATGATGGTTCGAGTACGTTCAACGACAGTCATTCGATTCGACGATAGTTCGATGACTGTACATGGGATTAGATGGGATTCGATAGTTCGATGCATTTTTTACTCTTCCATTGAATTACGTCTTCAACCTTCAGCAATCACCATTAAAATCCCAACAAAATCATCAATCATCATTAACCCTACATATTCGTAACACCAAAATCTCTAAATCACAACACCAAAAAAAAACATAAACTCGATTTCCAATACCTCTTTGTTTCTTCATTTATGCCTCCAACCCTTGATCTCCACTTTTCGTTTATACGTTGCAAACCGTACAATGCCTCTTCGTTTCTTCATTTCCTCTTCCTCTCTATTCTATTGCCTCAATTTTCAATCTTCTCTCAATCTTTAATAGCTTAAATGTAAGTTGAAATTGAAGAGAAGGAAAACTGAATGATTACGCTTTGGCGATCCTTGATTTTGATTGAAATGAAATAACGGCATTTTGGTAAATTCATGCTTGGAAGCTATAGTTATGAAAACTTTTTGTCATTGAGGCTATTTTTACAAAGACCCTAAAATGTGTAAATTTCCCTTAATAGATCGGCCTCGTAATATTCATTAAAATACAAACATTTTTCAAATGATATAAATAATTGATATTACATCATATATAAATATATGTTCAATTATTAACATAGATTTAAATTTTTAATCTTGAATGATATATCATTGTCATAAATCATGTAAATAATAAATTGAGATAATAATTAACACATCATTATAAGACAATATATAACTTAAGATTGAAAATTCGAAATATGTTTTAAAGTGTGCAATCCAAAATCTCTCAAACAACAATAACAAAAGAGAAATGGGATAATGTTGAAGCATTTTCCCATAATTTGCGGAAAAATAACTCATACATATATTGATATTTCACAAACACATAATAAGAATAGTTATGGTAGGTGAGTGAATGATGGGCAAATAGTATGCGATGATCCAATGTGTTATGAGCAAGCATAATTTGCAAAAGTCAAGTACATCGTGTTACAAATTACAGCATCTTCACAGTTATAAAAAGGCCAGCAACGACACCATCATGCCAATATCACAAGAATTACAATATACGATTTTATCTATGTTAATAGTGGAGGATATAATCACTTTTTTTTGTGCCATTAAATTACAAACACATATCTTTGTTTTTCTTGATTATAGGTTTAATTTCTATCACTCCTTTAATAATTATTTTTAAGTCATTATTATGAGATGGGTTGAAGGGCATATTTTAAAGCATTCATAAAAACTTAAAAAAATAAAAATAAAAAACATAAATTTGAGGTTAGTCAAACCACACACATACATAGGCTCACACACATATAAGTATATATGTATTATCGGTTAACCAAATATCGAAGAGTAAAATTGTTAAGTTGGTTTACTCAATAACTCAATACATTGTTAGATGCTCATCTAAACTCTAATGAACAAATGAATTATTGAGTGACAATAAATGCTTATTGAGTATGATATCAAATTGTTTTATTCGACGTCTCGGTATCTTATTATACATTTAATTAGATACCTGATATATGCTGTCAAAAAAATTAAGAATATATTCTTTTTATTTATTTATTAGATAATTAAAAAAATTAGAAATCGACTAAAACTTTAATAACCCATTCGACTAGTTTTTTTTTTTAATATTTCACGAAAAGAAAATAATGGTGAATTCTTTATTCCTTTTTTTTAAATAATGGTGAATTCCTTTTTTCTTTTTTTTGTTTTGTGATTGGATGAAGAAAAAAAGGTTAATTAAAACATTAAAAAAATGTGGGAACAAAAAAGCGTTTTCACACGGAGGGGGGGACAAAGAGTGAGATCTGTGAAAATTGTCCAAAAAAGCAAGTCCTTTTGTTCCCGCTTTTTATTTACGAGAATTTTGACTTTTTTCTCCTGCCAAAAAAACAAAAGAAAGTTAACAAACATCAAACACCTCCTCTTTTCTCCTGCAAAAAAAAAAAAAAGAAAGTTAACAAACATCAAACATCTCCTCTTTTTGCGCCTCTTTACCTGCTTTTTCAAAACAAAAACAAAATCAAAATTAAACTATCATCGATTCGGATACTTGTCTTGTAGCTTAAGAGAGTGACTTTAAGAAGCAAAAATCCAGGAAAAAAAAAAAATTCAAAGCCAATCAAAACTAGAAATAAAGCATGACCCACAGGAGAGCAGGTGGCCCAGTACTGCTTTGTACTATTCCAATCTGTGATTTGAACATCACCTGTTTGACAAAAATGCTCGGATCAGTTAACCAACAACAACATCTCCAACTGGCTACTCTTTCTCTCCCTCTTTCTATTCTTCTCTTCTCTCTCTCTGCTGCAACTCCAGTTTCATCTCTTCCATTCATCAGTAGTACTCTGATTCCTTCATGGATAGCAAGCAGTCGCAGCAGCAGCAGCAGCTGTCCTTGGCCAAGTCTTCGCGCCAACGCTGCAATGAATGGTTTGTTTCTCATTCAATTATGCTGTTTCTTTGCGTTACTGTTAGTGGGTAGTTTTTTGTTTCTTTAACTTGTTCCTGCTTGAATAATGCAGTTTCATGCATTTTCACGTGTGTCACGTGTGTGTTCATCTTCCGTGTGTGTGTGTGTGTTTATATATATATATATATATTTTTTTTTCTTTACTATTCTGGTTCATTTGATTTGATTTTTTTTTTTTTAGCTGTTGTTTCACGATCAAGTTTTGAAATTTTTGAAGCTGAATTGTAGACGGCATTCATTACTGCAGGAGCTCTGGAGCTGTTAATGGGATAACTTAACTGAGATTTTATTTTTTCATATCTTGTGATATATGAATCTAGATGCTTTTGTAAAACACTGAATGTGCTGATGGGTGTTCTTGTCTTCTTGAGTTTGGAGAAATTTTGTGTTTTACCAAGAGCAAGGGTTTTGGAAATGAATTTTGAATTTTGATTTGGCATTATTTTGCTTCGCTGTTTCAAGCATATTATGTTTGTTAGTAATTGGTGGCAGTGGTCTTGTTGTAGGATTTTTCGAGACGTTCCAAGTGATATTACGATAGAAGTGGGTGGAGGGACTTTTGCATTACATAAGGTATTTTGATTTGATTTATTCTGATTTAATTCTCACTGGTGATATATATGCCTCTTGTAAGGGATCACACTTCCTTTCCATTTCTATTTCATTCAACTCTATTTATTTTTATTTTTTAAATCTTTACAGATGGCTCCTTGAAATGAGTTTCACGGTTCATATTAATTTCATGAATTTTATCATACTAATGTTTGCACAAGAATGAGTAAAGTAGATCTTTAACTTCACGCCCTATATTTGGTATCATTCCTCCTTTTTTTTTTTTTTTCAAAAGAAAAGAAAAAATACGGTCACTAAATTTTATCGCTCTTAATTCAACTCAGTTGTGATAAAGGATATTTATTGTGTTTATCAGATTGAAATTTTCCTTTTACTCACAAAAGAATTCTAACCAAAATAATAGGATCTGATTCAGGTTTAGTCAGGTTATTTATTTGAATTTCAACGGATTTTGTTTTGTATTTTTGGTCATTATAAGGCTGATTTTCTCTAGCTCTGAGAGAAGAGAGAAAAACAGAACGATAAATTTTGGATGTATTGAACTTGTGCATAGTGAAAAGGTAGATTGTGGTATAGAACTTTGTCATGGTCGGATATTTTGTCCTGTGGGGTCTCCAGATTATCATCCAAGAATTTTATTGTTTAATGATCACATATTTATTAGTACGTTTTGGAGATTTAGGTTAAATGAAAATTTAAAATACTCCTCTACCTGAATTAACATTCTTCTTTTTGTGCGCTCTTCTTACTTTTATATCTGTGTTGTAGACTCCTTGCTGAGTAAGGGCAAGAATGACAAGCTGACTGGAGCCCACTTATCCTACAGGCATTATATGCTGGCCTATTTTAGTAATTGTGCTGTTCAAGTCAGTGATTAAGTAGATTCTTGTTATGTTCGAATGGTAATCGGGGTATTCGGAAAGTTTTGCATGATTTTTTTTTTTTTTTTTTATAAAAAAGGGAAAAGAAAGGTACACATCTCAAAATGAGTACCGAATGTTTTTGAAACACTTTTAAGATTTCTAGTTTGTTCTAATTTTTGTCTTTACACTAAAAATATAATTTTTTTAGATGTATTTTGGCTCTATGCACTTAAAAGTGATAATAGATTCATAGTTTTGACAAAATTATTATACTATTAATTGTTAATGCAGTTCCCTCTTGTGTCTCGAAGTGGCCGAATCCGAAAGTTAGTTGCAGAACATAGGGATTCTGATATCTCAAGAATTGAACTTCTTAATCTACCAGGAGGCGCTGAAACATTTGAGTTGGCAGCAAAGTTTTGTTATGGCATTAACTTTGAAATTACATCAATGAATGTAGCTCAGTTATGTTGTGTTTCGGATTATCTTGAAATGACTGAAGATTTTTCAAAAGATAATCTTGGTTCTCGTGCTGAAGAATATCTGGAGAGCATTGTTTGCAAGAACCTTGAAATGTGTGTTGAAGTTCTTCAACAGTGTGAAAACCTACTCCCTTTAGCTGATGAGCTAAAGATAGTAAGCCGTTGCATAGATGCAATAGCCTCAAAGGCTTGTGCAGAGCAGATTGCTTCAAGCTTCTCACGCCTAGAGTATAGCAGCTCAGGGAGGCTTCACATGAACAGGCATGCAAAATGTGAGGGGGACTGGTGGATAGAAGATCTTTCAGTTCTCAGGATAGACTTATATCAGAGAGTCATGACAGCCATGAAGTGTCGTGGGGTCCGTCCTGAGAGTATTGGTGCATCTCTTATGAATTATGCTCAGAAGGAGTTGACAAAGAAGTCCAGTCTATGGAATCCATCAAGCCAGACGAAGGTTGATTTGGTTTCAGGTCCAAATGGGCATGAAAGACATGTGGTTGAAACAATTGTCAGCCTTTTACCAGTAGAGAAACTTGCCATACCAATCAATTTCCTTTTTGGGCTGTTGCGAAGTGCAGTGATGCTTGATTGTGCGGTTGCTTGTAGGCTTGATCTGGAAAGAAGGATTGCATCTCAGTTGGATATTGCTGCTCTTGATGATCTTTTAATCCCATCTTTCCGACATGCTGGTGATACATTATTTGATGTTGACACAGTTCAAAGGATATTGGTAAATTTTGCACAGCAAGATGATAGTGAAGATGATATGGATGATGCATCTGTTTTTGAGCCTGACAGTCCTCGTTCACCAACCCAAACTGCATTGTTTAAGGTTTCAAAATTGGTAGACAATTACCTAGCTGAAATTGCCCCTGATGCAAATCTCAAGCTTTCTAAGTTCATGGCCATTGCAGAGACTTTACCAGACCATGCGCGTACTGTTCATGATGGATTGTATCGAGCCATTGATATTTACCTGAAGGTATGTTACTGATTATTCTCTTTATGATATCTCAATAGAACTGTTCGAGTCTTTGCTTCTAACTAATCTTGATGTCTTTGTTGAAAAATGAATATGTTTGATAGGCAATGCTGATGGATGAAGCAGATAGTTATTGGTGATTCCTTTTGCAGATAAAACTAGCCTCACCAATCCTTCAGAAATTTAAAGATGAAAAACTCCAAGCTGTCCTACTCGCTAATATCTTCTATAACTATAATAATTATTATAGACTTGCAAATTTTATCCAAACCCCTCTAATCTCTCATCTGAGCAGGGTTTGATCATAAGATTTTCTATAGGACTCCATCAGAGATCTGACCGACTAAACTAGATAGTATTCACCAGCTGCTAATAACTCATGTTCTGCCTAATTATGAATATCAAAAGTAAGCCAAGCAGGATTCTTTTACGACAAGATGAACCAGAAGTACATATTCATTTCTGCCAGTCGTTCCTATGTAGCAGTTATATCCCTGATATATTTTTGTTCTTGCGATTCTTTACCAGGCTCATCAAAACTTATCAGATTCGGACAAGAAGAAGCTCTGCAAACTGATTGATTTTCAGAAGCTCTCACAAGAAGCCGGTGCACATGCAGCACAAAATGAACGCCTCCCTCTTCAATCTATCGTTCAGGTTCTCTACTTTGAGCAACTAAGGCTCCGTAATTCCTTGTGCTGCTCTTATCCTGATGATGAGCAAAAGCCAGTGCACCAGTCATGGCGGATCAGCAGTGGTGCACTTAGTGCAGCAATGTCTCCACGAGACAACTATGCATCATTGAGGCGAGAAAACAGAGAGCTAAAACTTGAGTTAGCTCGTTTAAGGATGAGATTAAATGACCTAGAAAAAGAACATGTTTGTATGAAGAGGGACATGCAAAGGTCTCATTCTCGTAAATTTATGAGTTCTTTCTCAAGGAAAATTGGTAAGCTTAGCTTCTTTGGACATAGTTCTTCACGGGGTTCAAGTACTCCCTCAAAACATTCTTATAGAACAGATTCTAAGGTGATTGAGAGAACATGTGCCAGCACAGATTAGCTAATTCAGGTACCTGTAATTTTTCCTCTGTACGTGTTCTTTAACTGCAAGCCGTACTCTTGGTTTATCTCATTAATTAGCGTTTTGCTTCCTTGTATATGAGTTGTGATGCTTTGGGTGAGCAAGACTGGGGCCCTTCTTGAATGCAAATTATGGTTTTTGGGGAAGTAAAACGTTGATATTGTTTAAGTTTTGCATATGTAAAAGAGAATTTGATGTAAACATGTGGAAAATGTTCATGATAAATATATTTACTGACATGAGCATTCAGAACTTGAAAAACAGAACTGCATTTGCAACCTCCATTAACTGACTTTTATTATATTTTTCTCTTTGCGGGCATATTAGTTTAAACAAGTTGGTTTCTATTGAATCTTTTCAATCCAAAAATCCTAAATCCAACTGAGTTATATATTTATAAAAAATATAATTATAGCAAAATGAGGGAATTACTAAAATTTAATGCAATGATTGCAATTGAAGTTGGTTTCTTATTAATGGTTTCTTAATTCATACAATTGCTGAGGCCCACAACTTATACATTAGGAATGGTAATAAAAGACCAATTAGCATCTGAAAATTACTAGGAAAACCAAAATATCAAAACTAAACCTTGTAGACCCTGATTGTTGTTGCCAGTTTTTTGAAACTTGACTGCCAAACTTAATGCCATCAAATATCAAACTTTAGCACAGAAAACACATTATGAGGGCAAAATCAAGTTACTTCTGAGCGAGACTTAATGAAGAATCTACTTATCTCAAGAAAAGGTCTGAACTTTGAAGAACGAATAACAAAAAGAAAATGCTTTATATATACGTATATATATATATATGCAGTATATATATGCAGCAATCAACTAACAAAGAAACCTGGAAATTCAAATTCTGGTTCAGATTCTGTGCTTATTATCTGTGGTTCCTCATCTTTCACTGGCAAGACAAAAGAGACCTTAGGATGATTTGACTTACGAAGACTGTCATCTTTCCTTAAGCAAGACTTTAACATGGGGACCTGTTGACTGCGCTCAAACTCTTTATTACCAGCTTCTCTTCTACGGAACTTTGCACTTATGCTACTGTCATTAAGATATCTATCTTTAGCACTGAATGATCTGATCTTAGTTGTAAAATTTTCTTCCAACTCTAGGCGGGTATTTTTGCACCTGACAATCACCTGAGGCCAGCAAGAAACTTGGGATGGTTTTCTGAGTCTCTTACCATTGTTTTGTTTCTGGGGACTATCCTCAGCCCAAGACATGGATGGTAGTGGATATTGCTGGAGGAACTTGCCGTGTTCTTGGTGCTTGGGAGTCATCCCAGCATATGACTTGATTGCTGAAGTTCCATTGAGTGGAGACTGGTTTTGCCTTGAAGGTTGGTAGGGTGATCCCTTCACTTTTAACAAGTGATGAATTGTGCGATTAGGAACAATGAAAAACACTCTCCCCAGGTGCAATACTGACTCAGGTTTAACCACAATCCATGGATAATTGAAGAAATCAGGCCGAGTAATGCTGTGCCTCGGGTTCTTCTTCAGGATTTCAGCAGCAGTTATTGTTTTTCTGTGAATCTCCACATACCCGCCTGGATGAACTAATTTCAATACACCTCCCTCCATTTTCACAGCTCCCATTGTTGATTAGTTACTCTTAGCACTCAAGAGTTTGAAGGTGCAAGAAAGAGGGAAAAAGAGACACCAGATTGATCCTTCATATAGTGTTCTCCTTGCTTAGTTGAAGACCAAAATGGCGACAATTTCTAAAAAGATCCTTGGAGAAATAAATTAATTTGCTGATTTTAAGAAACCGTTCTGATTGAGATATATTCCTGAGATAAATAGATAGATGTGTAGTTATCCACAAAAGTGTCCTTGGTTTCTTAGTGTCATCTCAATTATTGCCTCTTTGCGTCTTTTATGTGGCCTAGGCATGTTATGCATGAAAAACTGGAGTACTCTCGTCAGTTCCTTCAGAATTATCCCGTTAAATTCGAAGTTTTTGTTTTTTTTGCTAAACTATACTGCTAACGAAAAGTACAAAATATATTAAGACAAACAAGGAAACAATAGAAGCAAAAGCTGGCTGTAGTTATAGTAATAGACCCAGTTTCACCTTGGAGCGGCTTTAGATTTTAGACTGAGAAATGAGTCTTGTACACTTAACAAATTGAATTTTGCAGCATTTTTGGCTGAAATGCATAAAGTTTCTGTAAGATCTACCGTCAACAAGACATGAGTATTCACTGCTGCAAACTTTTTTTTTTTTTTAATTATCCTTTTATATTTATAGGGCTAGGTTTAACCACACCATATTTTGTACGTAAATTTATATTTAAATTACGAGTCATTCTATCAATATATTTTCAGCAGCTGAGATTAAATCTGGCATCATATTCAACAATTTTTTGTTTTTCTTACTGTAAAGATGAGGACAAAAACAAAAAGGGCACTTGCACTCTTTGATGTAACATCCTTTTACAAAATTTAAGCACCTGCATAAAATCGTTTTCAACAGCAAATTGATGGAAGCAAAGTCAAGTCAAACCGGCCTCAAGTGGATTGGATGTCATGTCACAAAGTGGATGAGAACGAAAACAAAAGCAACACAGTATAATCACGTAAAAGAAATCGGACCTAGTGGTGTAACTTAGCGGACCATGTCCTTGTTAATAACGAATTAGCTGTACTGGGTAGCCTAGAGAGTAACCACCTCTTTTAACCAGAATTAGAACTTTGTGAATTGTGATCATGCACACTACCTGAGTATGGGCTCGAATAAGAATGTAGCAACACAGCTATCTGATGCCTGAAGCTCCTGTGCAAGCGATCAAACTTCTTTAAAAGCTGGATGGCGTATCACAATCACATTGACCGATACACTTAGGTACAAAATATGCCATCAGCGTAAAGAGAAATGAAACAAGATAATTTCAGATTCAGAAAAGTCGCAGGGTTGATTCTTTCAAGTTGTATACTAAATACTTTCAAATAGCTTAAATAGAGGCTTAAATAGAAAATGTTATAATTCTCCCCATAATTGAAATTTTCCCACGATACTAAGCTGCATTCAAAGGAAAGAACGAGTCTTTAGAGCAATGTATTGAACATGGTTCCTAGTTATGAATCAAATTAACAAGAAGGTAGTTTTCACCATATGCAAATGAAGAAGAAAAACAGGCAATCTGTGAAGTTGACAGGGAAAGGATACTAGAAAGTGAAGGACGAAAACAAGCACATATTCATCACAATCTCAAAAGTCAAATATCCTATATTCCCTGGTGTCCGGTGATAAAACTTACAAACAGCTTGCAGTAAACGATATATTTATTGTAAAGGTCTCTCAAATTCGCTCTTCCAATTTATATTTAAGTAGATTTGGTATAGAATCGGATGCCGACAGCCAAGCCCAAGATAAGCAGTGGAACTAGGAACTGAAGGAGCTTTATAATGAACTCTGATGTCTTATCTTGGTTGTAGTGAGGCTGCTTTGGAGGTGTATACTTGGTCTTGGTGGGAATACTTGATGAATCAATGTCACCTACATAAAATTCATCCATCATTGCTTTTGCAGTACTACTGTGACCAACATCCTCAAAGTCATCAGTTGCATCCTTTCCTGCAATCCAGACATCAAAAAAGGGGGCATCAATGCATATCTGCATTACTTCACTAATATTTGCACAGAAGGAGACAGTATACGTAAAAAAATGTTGGCATTTAATATACCTGTGGCAGACAACAAAACCTCATCACCACCAGGATGGTCATCCAAGAATTTTGTTACGTCGTATACCTGTTCCAACACATTAACACACGGAATTCAAGGACAGTACAAGCTACAATTTGAGCTTGATGCCAGAATTAAATTAATTACAGCTAACTCAGTTGAAATAACAGTAATATTTTGTTAATCTCATTCCACAAAATGTTAGAATGATTCTCATGTCTGCAAAAGTTTTACATTTTCAATACTCTCAAGACTGATGCACACTACTAGTACTGCAAAAGATGACCAGGGAACCTAGCTTACAGTATCATATAAACACTAGCCCGTTTGTAGAGTGAAACACCATTGATGTGTCCACAACATTTACCAAATCCCAACATCAACCATTACCTTTGCCAAAAGTTTCCATGACTACAATCTGTACTGTGTTACTTCCAAAAATTTTATTAACCATTAGCCATAGTTATCATTGTCTGTAACATGTAATTATAATGTCCTCACAGGCATAAATTCATCAATTTTCTACCGTAACTAATTATTGGAACTCATACTCCAACAATGAGTATGAGTAACAAATATTCACTCCAAAGAACATCGATCTTTCTGTATCATATCAATCAATTGTGATATAATGATTCTCCGCAGCAATAAACTTTCAGTCCCAAACAAAGTCACCAAAAGATAACATACCATGCCTCCTTGTACAATTGTTTGAAATATAACAAATATCAGAGATATTCTACATAATATGCCATTCCCTCGCTGAAGACCACAGTCATTAAAACCAGACACATCACCAGAAAAATCAATTCAATAAAGAAGCTAAAAAATGAAAAGCACAAACAATAACATCAATGCAAAATATTATTAAAAAAATTCATCCGATTGTACTGTTTGTCCTAGACTCCTAGTTGCCACTTCCCACCTACCGAGCATCTAAACCTTAACTTTCACATTTGTGGCCTATAATTGAAAAGTAAGAGTAAAAATAAAAAGGGAAAATGATGCTTTTGTAGTAACGCAAGTCACCATCAACATATGGACCTGTCTTCTATAACTTCAAAACCGCACTAGAATGTGCTTCAATGGATGTTTTCTTATCCTCATATACCACGCAAAGATTGTCAAAAAATTTTCCTTCAACCTAAAATCCGGATCTTTCAGTGTGGATCCATCAATTGCAGGTCCTCATTCCTTGTACATTACACAGCTATGGACAGATCCAATCAATGACTTGTTCTTAACACAGAAATAAAAATTCTATGAATATCACAAAAATGTAAGAAAAAATAACAAAATGAAAGAGTGGAAGTATGAAATGCACCGTTTCAATCTTGTAAATGCGAATCGGATAAGCAAAGAGGTAAATGTCATAAGAGATCAAAAAACTCAGATTCAGATTTGTCCCTTTTTAAAGATAAAACAAACTAAAGCAGCCACACAAACAGAGATCAGAACCACAAACCAAATGAAAACATATAAAGAAGCTCTTCCAAGTTCCAACAAAAACCAAATTACATAGCCAACCATTCATTCATCACAGCATCAAATAAACAACAAAGTCAAACCTAGAAGCCAAAAAGGTTCAAAACAACAATCTGGCATCAGCAAAACAAAGTAGCTTTTCCAAGTCACCCAACAAACAATAAAACAAAACAACCCATCACACAAAAACCAAAATATGAACTTTGAGCAATGCAATGTGTACCTTGCCATCAATGACAAGCCAACAATCATGGCGGTTGTTGTGCTCAGAGACTTGAGCCAAAGTGAAGAGCTTGTCCCCTCCACCCATTTGCTTTTGTTTTGTCCGAGTTTAAGGAAGAGAAAAGTGAAAACTTTTTAAGTTGAAGTTGAGTTGAGTTGCTGAGCAGAGGGTGGAGTGGATTTGAAAAGAAAAGAAAACTAATGAAATTGGAAAAGAAGAGATGGGGTTGGTGAGGGTTAATACGAAGATTTCAATATTGTTGGTGTTGGTGCTGAGGTGGGTTGGCGAGAGAGAGGCTGGGGACTGGTGAGAGGTGGGTTGGCTTTGTCATCAACCACCTGAAGTCTCACTTGGAAAATTTTTTTGTGTTTTTTTTGGCCCTCCGCTTTTTTTTTTTTTTTTTCTTTCTTGCTTCTCAGCCACACAATTGTATTAATATTTATATCTAATGTATGGTTAAGAAAATATTTTTTTAATAATACTAAACTTACAAAATTGTATAATCTAAACCCTATAATTTGATATGACAGTTTATATTATAAAATCTTATTAGTATGACGTGTAGTGTATAGCATGAAATTATCCTATCTAATTTTTCTATGTCAGAGTTTAGATTGCTAAATCTCGTAATATTGACAATGTATTGAACTATATAATAATATTGGACACTTATAAAGCAATATGTCTAATGTCGAGCTGTGCATATGATATATATATATATATATATATATATATATATATTTAATGGTTAGCAATGAATTTGATTAAGAAGTTTAAAATTTTCAAGTTTTTTATACTCTCAAACATTCATGAAAACTTTGACTCATTCTTTTTGTGTTTTTCTATATTTTTCCACGCATAAATCTAACAAAAATTTGTTTCAAATTAAGAGAAAAAAAATCGGAAAACTTCTTAGTATCCAGAATTTTATAGACAAAAGGCACGTGTCTAAATTGTTAAATCTAAAAACTGTGTATTGAATGTGTAAATTTAAGAAAAACAGAGCACGCCATGACTACTTGCAACGTTTGGCTCGTGGTGGCCTCATGCCCTCTTCCTCATCCCTTCTCTTCATTTAGAATACCATCTGTATGCAACAACTTTCGTTTTCATTTACTGATTTAACTATTCAGAGAAGTTGTTTTAACTTTTCTTTTCTAAAAAGTTTTTGTTTAAAGAATGCCAATTTCATAAACTTCATGTACTCAATTAAATTTTCAGTAATACACATAACTATATATGTTGATGCACGGTTTCGAATGGTCGGGAAGCGGGTCGGAGCTCGGGTCGTACGTCAGGTCCAGTCCTGCGAGCACAAAAAAACAGTCAGGGGTGCCGGCGAAGACCCTCCGACGCTCAAGTCAGTTTCCGGCACTTCGGAATTTTCTGGGGGAATTTCCTAGAGAGAGAAGCTCTCAAAAATAAAGGAAATCTAGAGAGAGTAAGTTCAGAAAAGTGTGCATACCTTGAATAATGACTCGGAGGGTTTATATAGTAGTCGAGATGGATCATTGTGGGACCCAAATAGTAGGCCCAGATGATGGGCTTCAGTAATGGGTTTACTGAATTAGGAATAATTAGGCCCAGATAATGGGCTTCAGTAATGGGCTTACTGAATTAGAAATAACTAGGTCCAGATAATGGGCTACAGTAATAGGCTACAGTAATGTGCTTACTGTATTAGAAATAATTAGGCCCAATTTTATTATGGTCAAAACAATATAGTTATGATTTTTTATTTTATTTTATTATAGCCACATTCTAATTATGAATTACAAGTCTATTCAATCACCCCCATTTTGAGAACAACTAATAATTAACGAAGAAAAAAGGTTGTTAGTTGGACAATCTAATTGGCATCTCCAACTACTTTACCCTGGCCCGTGAAAATACTATACTTTATTATTTATTTATTTGATTGAGTTTTGAATATTATGTAGCATCCAAAAGAGGTTGATTGCGGTAGGTGGATTTGACACGGTGTTTAAAATAGCAAAGTCCACCGGCAAAACGAGTTGTTTATTTGTCAAAATTTGGGTCATGGAGATGGGTTTCTTCGACAATGACTAAATTTGTCTTTTTGTTCAAACTTTTTTCTTGTGGGAAATTGTGAACATGCCCTTGTTTTAGATTATTTTGGAGAGAGTCATTGAAAAGTGATCATCTTTTAAGAAATTTGTACGTTATATATTTATTCATATATTTATTCGACATCCGATAATATCTAATAGATATATTGATATCTGATGGATATATCTGACAGTGTTTGATAGTATCTGATATTCGATAAATAATATTCAATACTCGATAAAGATTCATAATATATAAATTTTTATGGACGTTGTCATTTTTACAATCCACACTTAAAATAAAGCTTTTTCGCAAATTTTTTTTTTTTTTTTTAAAGATGAGTTCTCACTCTCCCCTTCTATGTACTAAATTTATCCAAAAACAAATGAAGCCAAAATGGCAGAAAAATAAACTTGAAAATGCATACCTTGAAGCTCTTTTTTTTTTAGATTGAGTGTCTTTCGACTTCATTAATGAAGCGATGATAAGAGATTCCCTACAATAAGGATGATCAGATTCGTGCCATAATTACATAAAATTTTATGACTGATCCTATTATAAAGAGATTCAAGGTTATTCGACTTAAATAAGTATTTTATGTACACATAGAATGTACAAGGTAAATAAGGTATATTTATTTAAATAGAGTATGTTATTTAGTTGAGTGAGTTTTGAATATTAAAATGCATGGAAAGGAGGTTGATTGTGGTAGGTGGAGAAGGTGATATTGTTAAAAATAGAAAAGTGCAATGCAAAATGAGTTTCTTATTTGTCAAAATTTTAAATCATAGATATGGGTTTCTTCAGACATTTTTTTGATAAGTTCAATGCATATTTAATTCGACATAACAAAATGGTATGCTCTTCAAACTTTCAAAGATATGCCGGGCCACACAAGATGGCTTATTTTGTCAACAATTGCCTTTAGACTTTGGAGTGGAACTTTTCTTTTGTTATAAAATGAAATAACGAGCTCTCGTCTTTTCTCTTCTTTTCTTTCTTTTTTTTTTTTTTTTTTATGTTGAACTCGGTAGATAGATGATGGATTATCGTGCACGATATGTAACAGAAATAGTTAAATCAAAATATATAGAAATTTTACGTGATTTTGTTTGCTTTGATATTTTTAGGATCGAGTTAATACTCATAAGATGATAGTAAAATAGGAACGTGTAACACCTTACATGTAGACCTAACTTTCATCTATTAAAATGATCAAAATCTCCCATCAATGTTGTAGGACTCCTTACGAACAATGATGATAGCTATTTCAAGCCCAGAGGGTCAGTTATAACCTGAAAGTCAAAAGTAAATGTCAACCATTAGTTTAAAAGATTTTGGCAGTGCCCTTAGCAAGTTGTAAGGGCTATGTTCTTTCTTGTTTTCAAATCATGTTTTCTGTGTTGCACATTTTTCAATACAATTTATATTCAATCTCAACCACATATTTTTTTCAAAATTCAAAATAATTAAAAATCAATCACATATTCCTAAATTCAATTAAAAATAAAAATATTGGATTCATAAAAGAATACATCCAAGGTGTCTACACGGCTGATGGTCTCACTTGAAATTCTCTTAAAAAATAAAATTAGGCTTGACCCCAGTTCGTGTAAATTTTAAATGGACTTATGTGGCTTTATGGACTTAATCCACGATGAGTGGACTTGATAAATGGGCTGTATTTTCTGTAGAGGCCTTCTATTTGTACCTCACTTCTCAGCTGAATAACCCCTATTTCCAACTTGAGTGAAAGTAAATTTATCAAAAAATTAGAACGCCACTCAGCTCGCTCAAAAGCAAAGTTAATGTTATTTCTTTAAATTGTATCATCCTAATTAGGGGTGCACACCCAACCCGATCCGACCCGATACATGATGGGGTTTGAAAATTTTGATCAATGTTTGAGTTTTTTAGATATAGAACTCGAGATGTAACCCGAATCATCGGGTCGGGTTCGGGTTTTGATTCACAGCTTTTTTGAGCTTATTTCGTGTGGTAAAATTAGTAGGGTTGGGTTGGATATGACATGCAACAAAAAAACCCGATTTCGGATTTTTTTAAAAACACTAACCCGTCTTTAACCCGATAAAACCCGATCGAGTAGGATCGGATCGGGTAATTTTGAACATCCTATTCCTAATTTTCCCTCTATCTAGCATGCTCGTATCTATTTTCCTCTAAGATCAGCCTCTATTAATTATTATCATTTTCTTCATCTCATTGATACCCTTTCCCATTTTCTTCATGAAAATTTAATAACATACAACTATACAGAATACAAAATCATTCAACAGAACGTTTTATTGCATGTAGATTATTTCAAACATTCTTCTTTAAGAAATGTTAAAAAGGAAAGACTCCGATTCAGCACTAAAACTTCTCCAATTATATTACAAACTTCTGAGATGGAACCACATCACAGTATATGATGAACCCCTCTAGTGAATTGATATGACCAATTTAGCTGAGGCTTTTGAGAACTCCTGCATCATTTGAGCTTTTTGCAAGTATGTTTCCCTATTACCACCACCATTTGCATCAACTTCGTTTGAAACATAAGAGGTTCAGTTCTTGCGTTACATATCCATAGCGCACCAGATATTTCAGCATCAGTATTTCATTATTTGTTCCCATAAAACCATTCACCTTAACAACCCTAAGGTTCTTCTGATGCACATGCAAGAGAGTAATTCTTGAAATTTAAATTGATATGGAGGATAACAATCCTGTCAGACAAACCAAATTAACCAAAATTGGTAGTAGCTATTTTCATATATAGACTAATACAACCAGATAATATTTACCAAAATGATATTACAACACATTCTTTAAAGCAACAAAATATAACTCTTTTAAGTTTTTTATGGACATAATACTCTAACATGAAAAATCCTAGCAGGGACAATGTTGATTGTGAGAGTCTCTAGAACAGGACAACTTATGAGCATGAGCTTGATTCCACAAAACTCCTTCGAGTGCATCGCATGGCAGTCTTCAAAATGAGATCACTTACAATCAGCCCAGTTGACAATTTCACCATTCCTTTGCGAGCAACCTAAATACATATTTACCAAAATACAACTAAAGCTGTTAGTTCAAAATTTTATGGACCACCTTAAACTCATAATAATACTCATTCATCATGCTGTACAGTAAGTAGTGTATTAAAATCACTTTGTTGCATTTATCTATCTCATTTAGTATTAAATCACTTGAACTTTTATATGAAAAATCTCAACTAAGTATGAAAGAATATATATCTATATATATAGAAATAGAGAACAAAATATGAGAAGAAGGGAGTGTACCTGAAGCATATAACTGCAAACTGTCATGACTCTGACAGAGAGTGAAGCTGTTCTAAGAGGTTATGAAAAAGATCACCAATTTCTAAATTTGTACTCTAAAGCAAAGTCAAGTTCAACATCAACCATGTTTTGCCGAAGCTCAAAGAAAAAATGACCCACTTTTCCAAAGTACTTGAAAACCCTTAAATTTGGTGCCAGAATATGAAACAGAGAATTGATGAAAACTGCCCTTCTCAAGAACCAAAGTTTGAAGCCTCAGATTTGGTAAAGAAATCTGAATATAATCAATGTTCCAACATTCCAACAAACTTTAACTCTCCAGAGAGGGAATACCCCACAACAAGGAATTAATGAAATCCACACTCAACTAAATCCACCCCAAAGAAAATTTCTTTATCAATCTGAAACGTACTTGGAACTCCTTTAACATAAAAGCACAAGAAAAACAACTTGAGAGATTCAACGTCGGAAAGGTAATCATACACATCCAGTGGCAAAAGAAAAGCTGGTGAATGGTTTTGAACTTCATCATCATCTCCCCACATGTGGTCATGGAAATCAAGGCTTGGCTCCTTCACACAGCGTCCGTTCGATACATTTGTTTATGTTCTGACGAAAGCTCTGAGGGGGGGAGAAGGCGAGGGGGAGTGTGTTGATGATGAAAGGTTCACAATGTTTTCCATCCAGTTGCAGATGAAATCAGCGAAAGCCCTTCTTTGCAACGCCTTGTTCTCTTCAGAATCGTTAAAGTCGACAAAGGAACTCTCAAGAAACTCTACGTTCTTAGTTGAATGTAAAATATAAAGGCTGCAATTTGAGAGAATGCGGGTTCTTGGGGATTCTTTGAAGGGCAAAAGAGAGACGATCATGCCGAGTTCATCGATTGATGAACTTGAGATAGTGTCACCGTTATCAGCCATGGAAAAGGTTGAAGTGGGAGTGTGCTTGTGTTTGTGTTTGTTTCCTGGGAAATGAACGAGGGAAAAGGTTGGAAGAAGACGTTGATGATTTTTGCTTTTAGCTTGGTTTGTTAGTCAATTAGAATATCTGATTTGTTAGATTTTATTTGTTTACATGTCCAAAGTTCCGTAACGTATATTTTTTAATATATTTAAATTAATAACAATTACTTATTATTTTAAAAATTAAAAAATTAAAATCAATCACATATTTTTTCAAAATTAAAAAAAAAATATCAAAACAAATACAAATAAACACAAACTTATTAAAAGTTATTTTCTGTTATAGGATCTGTTAGAGTTAAAATGTGCTGTATATTTTTATGCCAGCTTTGCAACTTGTTATAACATAATAGAGTTAAGTCTAGTATAAAATGTATAACGAGATCACTTTATTATCAGTGAAATATGGAGAAGATTTTTGATTAATTTTTCTCTCTTCTTAGTTTCAACTTTGGTCAAAGTGCAAGATAAACATTGCTAAGTAATAAAGTGACCTAAGTTTCACTTTAATTTTTATAGATTTTATATCAGGTGAATTTTATTAATTATAAGCGGTTAAGATCTATTATATTCTCCTTCTTATTTTATTTTCGTACTGACTTGAAGTTTCGATGAGAAAAAGATCTTAGAATCATTTTGCAAACACTAAGATTCTGTTCTTTTACGAATCCAAATCCTATTTTCTGTTATGCACATTTTTCAATATAATTTACACTCAATATCAACAACATATCCTTTTTAAAATTTAAAATAATTAAAAATTAATTATATATTTTTAAATTTAATTAAAAATAAAAATACGATATTCATAAAAGAACACACTCTCTGTTAAGCTTTTAAGATT
This sequence comes from Boswellia sacra, assembly GCA_013180625.2. Lineage (NCBI taxonomy): Eukaryota > Viridiplantae > Streptophyta > Magnoliopsida > Sapindales > Burseraceae > Boswellia > Boswellia sacra. The sequence goes on along the minus strand of SNVD02011837.1, from coordinate 561,617 downwards.
TTTACTTTTAAATACAAATTCATATTTTTCTAAAGGAAAAAAAAAGTGAGAGAATTAGTTCGGGCTGGACTCTGGAGCCCATGCTAGACTGATTGGATCAGGGACCTAGTTAGTCCAAATAGTCGGGTCTGATCCATTTAGCTTTTTTCAATTAGAATGACGTGCCCAACTCTCATTGGTGGTTCATTAACTGTTATCCACGTGGCATCACTTCGTATTGAACTTAAACAAACCGTACAGAAAGTCACTTGAGAGAAGCAGTAGATAACCCTAAAAACCCTAGCTCTTTCGCCTCCCTCGTATATATTATAACACTCCGAAACTACGCCAGAGACGCAGAGAGAGAGAGAGAGAGAGCAAGCGAAAATGGTGTCGGGATCGGGCGTCTGCGCAAAGCGAGTGGTGGTAGATGCTCGGCATCACATGCTAGGTCGGCTGGCGTCGATCGTGGCAAAGGAGCTCCTCAACGGACAGAAAGTGGTGGTGGTTCGTTGCGAAGAGATATGCATGTCAGGTGGACTCGTTCGCCAGAAAATGAAGTACATGAGATTCCTCCGCAAGCGGATGAACACCAAGCCCTCTCATGGCCCCATCCACTTCCGCGCCCCCGCCAAGATCTTCTGGCGCACCGTTCGGGGGTCCGCCTCTTAAACCCTTGCACTCACTTTAACTCTCTTTGCGTATTACATTTGCATCTTGTCGATGCTGTGTGAATGTGATGTGAAATCGTATGGTACTTGTTTATACTGTTCCTGTAATGTTACCAATACGATGTCGTTGGGGGCTTGAAATATTTATTCTATATTCTTTTAGGGGTCATATTGTTTTTTAAGTTCCCTTTTTTTACTTTTTTTTTTATTATTTGTTTTGTTGCAGGATGATACCGCATAAGACCAAGCGAGGTGCTGCTGCACTTGCTCGGTTGAAGGCTTATGAGGGAATCCCTTCGCCATATGACAAGATGAAGAGAATGGTTATCCCTGATGCACTTAAGTGAGCTCGGTTCCTCTTAAATTGGTTTTCTTTAATTAGTTCTCGTTGATTTGTTTCACAGTTCTGATTACTTTGTACTTTTTGGTTTTGATTAATTATAAAATCAGGGTGTTGAGGCTTCAGAAGGGTCACAAGTACTGCTTGTTGGGCCGTCTGTCGTCTGAGGTTGGATGGAACCATTATGACACCATCAGGGTAAGTCTTGGTTCTGCTTATCGTTGGATTGAGTTTTTGATATCTGTTTTTCATTTAAATTAGATCTTTGTTAGAGTAGTGGATTGTTGTCTGCAACTTTAGCAATTGGGATAACTTTGATAGAGTTAAGTTTGACATAGGGTATTGTACAATTGTGTCGAAAACACCAGAATTAGAGTGAATAGGTAAAATTAATTGAGTTTGATTTGCCTCTGTGTTTGCCGATCAGCAATCAATGTCCATGTTTATGCATTGATTTCAGTTATTTTCCCCTTGTGTTTCTTTTGTTCTTGGGGTTCCAATCAATCCTTATGTTTATGAAGCAATTTGTTGATCATGAATCATGGTCATTTTGAGATGGTTCACTTGGAAATGTTCATTTTATTTGTAGTCTGATGAATAGTAAGGGGGAGTTGCATCAATTAGGAAATATTCAATTCTCCATTCCCACTTTTTTCAAAAAGGAAAAAGAGGTAACTAAATGAAGTCTTGTGAGTTCATATTTGGTGGCCTCATAATTTTCTGATTTCTTGTGTTTCTAGAGTCTAAAGTGCTCATGTCCATTATCGGATATGCATCGTCTATATATTTTTTATATTGCATTCAATAACTTTAAAATGCCATCCCTTTGACTTGAAGTTGGGGACAGGTCGCTTCATTTGTGGTACAAAGCGATCTGGTCTCTCATTTAGATCTCCCTAAAACAAAATAAGATTAGATGGAGATGCTGGCTATTGAAATTCTTATATCATGCAACTGATTATTGAAACATACTAGCTATTTTTGTTCTAACTACCTTACCCTCGTCTCCCATAGGAGCTGGAGAAGAAGAGAAAAGACAGGGCTCAGGTTGCTTATGAGAGGAAGAAACAGCTGAACAAACTTAGGGTGAAGGCTGAGAAGGTTGCAGAGGAGAAGCTTGGCACCCAACTAGACATCCTTGCTCCTGTTAAGTACTGAGTAGTGGGTAGTTAGTTGCTTAAAACAATTTTGTTGAGGATTGTCTTGAATTTGCTTTCTATTTTAATGTTTGTTGACTTTGAAGCTAAGAATTTTATAGAACTTGAGTGTTTATCCTATTTTGCTATTCATGGTTGTAGAATGATTTTGCTACATTCAAGATATACTGGTCTTCTGTTTTCTTGAGTGAGACTTTTATTTCTTGGAAAAAGGTGTTCAATGGTTGTATGGCCCTGGTCTCATCAAATGTAAGTAGGTGAACTTGAACCTAAACAATTTTCCGTCTTGCCATGTTATATGAAATGCCTCAAAGGTGAGGCGATCAAATCCCCTCAATAGTTAAGCCAACCAAATATTGGGATTTATTAACAATTGCGGCTGATTCCTGGTGGTTTGTTAATGATAGAATAGATGGTAATTCACTCTTTTAAAGATTCCATTTTTATTTCTCAATGGTAACAGTTTCTAATTAAACATTTAATGAGATAGCTTCTTCGGATTGATGCCTGAGCAAGCGTTTATGTCCGACATAATGTAGGCAGTAGACTTCATGATAAGTATTTACTGGACTGAAGTCTTAGACAGCTATCTGCAAGTTTTGTGGTGAACTCCTGCGGACTTGTTTATAATGGCAATGACGGTATGGTCTGATAGAGTTTTTTTAATTGGTCAACATGAGTTGCATACGCTTCAGGTTCGGTCAATCGCCATAACAAATGCACATGTTCCTCTCGGACTTTTCTTTCCCCTCTCGCTATAGATTTGTGAATGACGGTGTAGTGCTAGATTTGTGCGTGCGATATCCCCATGGTAAAACAATAGTGTTAGATTTTCAATAAAAAAATAATAAAAATTTATAATTTGATATAAACGAAGTTATATCTCTAATAAGATTTTGTCACTTAGACTGTCATATTAAGTTATAAACTTTGCGTTGTAAATTTAGTGTTATTGATAGCAGAGTACGTATTGATTGCAGGTTGTATGGAAGAAATAAGGATAAATTGGTTTGTTATATATATGGATCGAGTTTTAGTTGAGATCAATTTGATGAGGAAACTTGAATGAAGCTTTGGCATGTAGCTTCCCTTCCTCTAGAATCAGAGGGTTATGTCTATCACAACCAAAACAAACTCATTCTCAGCAGCAATCAGAGATACGTTGGAAAATTTAATTAATATTTATTTTAAATACATTGCTGACAGAGTTCTAATTTTTCTCTCGCATTTTTTTAATAGCTGCCATCACATACATATTCATTTTATTTACTGATACAACGAAAAAAAGAAGTAAATATATCACCTCTATCAATTATTCTTGAAATTCTACAAGGTGTATGAAGTTTATACAAACTTTCTTTCTTCCTTCAGAGACATTTCTTCCAGTCTTATTTTCTTAAATAATCTTTAGTTGTTAATTATTGATCAACTATCATCGAAACACACGCAAGTTGAAAAAGTAAGCTCAATGGTGATCAAACGCTTCTACTTATATATTTTCTAAATTTTGGTCAAATCTAAAATATTATTCATTTTCATTTAGCAATAGGCAACCTTTCAGCTTTCTGGCATTGTGTTGGAAGCTTAAGGCTCAAGCTATCTGCTACAGAGAAACTATTTTAGCGGTTTGGTTGCACTTCCATTGCTATCAGCTGCTAATTGATCTAGACTGTGACCAAGGCCATGTTTGTCTTCACCTTTCAGGATGGCAAATCTCTTCAGCTTTTCCCGCTGTTGGTTGTGCTTCTATGCATGCTAACCATTACCGGGTTCTGCAAGAATAGGGAAAAACCTAATGTAAAAATATTTAGGGCATATTTGGAAGATTCAAGAATTGTAGGCCCTAATTTGATATTTTATATATGTTTATAAGTAAGGGGTGGGGGTTAGACATTTTTAGAGAACTCATTTTCCTTCCTTATTCTCTAGAACCCCAGCCCACTTTCTTTTCTTCAAGAATTGGAAAAGAAAGAAGAAGAAGCTAGAAGAGAAGAGGTAGAATTCATTCCCTTCTCCAATTTCTAGTACATGGGCATAAATTTTGTTATGAATTGTTGTGTTAGGAAGTGGTTTGTGGTATCTCCATGTCATGTATGTTATGAAACTTATTGAAATTCATGATTTGTTATAATTCATGGAGGATTCAAATGATTTGGGTGATGATAGGAAGTTAGAAATGATGCTGGAATCCAAACTCTGCAAGGTCTTTTTGTTAAGCAGCCATTAATCCAAAAATTCCTAGAAATTCTAGGGTTTTCATTTGGTACCAAAATTTTTACATGTGAAACGATACATATTCAGAATCATATAGAATTTTGAATCACTTAAAAATTCCACTTATGCAATTTTTGGTGAATTTTGGCATCTACTGAAACGAATTTGAACATCCCCTATTTCAAAGCAGGGCATAGGGGACGAATTTTTTATGAGGGACTTTTCCTTCATGAAAACTCTTGATTTTTAGTATGTGAGACCTTGAACATGTTTCTTACCAACTGGAAAGTTTCATGGTTTTTGAAACTCGATAGAAATTGTTATGAATTTCAAAATTTGTGTTTATAAAACTAAAATTTTTAATTTCCAGAATAGACTAAGTAAAATAAATTGCTTTTGACAAGCCTAGACTTAACAAAACAATGTGATTTTGTGAGAGATGATTCTCATGTATATCTTCTAATCAGCTGCAAAATTTTTGTACTGATTTGATCATTGGTAAGACTTTTATAAATTTCCAAAGTTATGCTGCTCAGTTTAAAAGACCCCTGGACAGAATTTGAAGGTGTACTAAACTAAGGGATTTCAAGGGGCATATGACCTCATTTTCATCCGAAAATTTGCATGTGATATTTTATATGTATTTGAATAATTTCTATAAATTTGTATAGAATTTGAGATAAACATCAACTTCCTAAAAAATCAACAAATCAAGTGTGTAGTAATCAGTCAGTAAGGAATTACTTTATACTGTTGTGTTTGGTGATCCTTAAGTAGGTTTTGATGAATTCTAGGTTGACATGAGGGTCCTACAGGAGAACTTAATCAAGTAAGTAAGCTAAACTATTTCTGAGGTCACAATAGACTTGTTGTGGTTTATGAGGTCTGTATTATGCCATGTGTTTATGCGAATATGAATGTTATGTTTGATTGAAATATTATGCTTGTAATGAGAATGGAAGCTTGATTGTGAGCTTATACCTATGAACTTGTAATGTGATGGCATTGAAAAAATGCCTATGACTTTGATATGTGATGGTATGGTATTGCGCCTATGGTTTTGATTGTTGTGACATGAAATTGTCCATATATATTTTATTGTGATGGCATGAAATGATGCCTATGATTTTGATATATGATGGCATGAAATGGTGCCTATGAAATTGAGATGTGATGGCACGAAATGTTGCACTTGGAATTAGTATGTGATGGCATGAAACTTGTGCATAAATATTGATATGTGAAATGCTATGGAAATGATGATTCTTGCCTAGTGCCTTAAGGCCAAATTCTGATTGAACGAACTGAGCATGGGAGCCACCTCTTGAAATTGTGTGAGAGTCACCTCTTGAGCGTTATGGAAACTAAAAAGTGTCACGTGCAGACTATTTTGATTAATAGCATGAGGGCCACCTCTTGAAGGTTATGAAAGCCACAAAGTGCCACACACAATGCAAAGTGCCACGTGCAAAATATTGTGATTGATTGAGTGAAGGGAGTTTTGGACCAGTGTTTTTCAGTGGAGGATTCGGTAGCATGGGTCTGGTATTACTCGGATTGTCAGACTAGCCTCAAACTTATGAAGATATATATAATAAGTCCCTAAGGCTACATTGAAATGTGATAAGTATGTATAGGTGATTAAGAGCAGGAAATAGCCTAAGGAAGGCAAGTGAGACAGAAAGTTTGCGCAGGAGCACAACCGTTGCCAACTTAGACATTCTAAACAGAATGTTGGCGTAGGCGCGCAACATGTATGACGCAGTAGCGCAACTAATTACTTTGAAAATTGCCTTGAGGCAGAGACTTTGCACATGCACGCTAATTCTATTGCGCAGGAGCGCAACTTCTGTTAGTGGTGAACTATTTATATGGCTTGTGCAACAATAAATTTGTTACTTGTGTGATAAATAATTAATTATAAATTGTGTTGGATATGTGTTTTCTTGAATTTGTCATGTGTTTAAATTCATCAAGCTTACTTACTGAGTTGTATTCATTAGTCTGTTGTATACCTCAGGTGATCGACAGATTGTAGCTTGTGTGGAGGATTTTTTGGCATAGTGACAGTATAGTTCCCTTGGCAACTATGTGTCCGCTGCATCATCATTATTTTTTGTTTATTATTGTTTTGATTTTTGAGCTATTGTTGTAAATATTACTGTACCATAATTGTCAGTTGTTGAAACTCTAATTTATAAATAAAATGTGCTTCTATCTACCATAATCCCCAGCTGATAAATGATGAATGAATGCCATTAGTCACACTCAGGACCCCTTAGGGATTCGGGGTGTGACACTCTCAGTCAATTGTATTGTTGACTTGAACTACAAACAGAAATTACAAATACATAAATGGAAAAGATTACTTAAAACATATATGGAAAGAATAATCATAGAAGAAATGATTCTAATTACAATTGCCGAAATTGAGTAATTGCCTATGATTGAGGCTGTCAAAACTTTTTCCTTAATATTGATTCCTTCTCTAAGAAGCTTGCATTTGATTTACTGTCAATTTCGGGAGGTTAATTTTTCAACACTTCCTTACATCAACCGCTCGGACTGTCTTGCTAGTAACATCTTCATCCTTCAACATTTCCTTGGTCGTTCAATATTAGCTCTAACCTGGTTAATCTTAATCTTTGACAACCAATTAAATGGTTCAATTCTGGATTCGTTTTATAACATGACTTCACTTACTCATGTGGACTTGTCAATGAATCAACTTGAAGGAGAAATACCAAGATCTTTCCGGAGTCTTTGCAACTTACAAACACTAGACGTGTTTGGCAATAATATTTCTTAACCGCTTGCTAGCGTTCTATAAACTTGGGTGGTTGCACAAGGAATTCATTAGAGATTCTAAGGTTAAATAATAATAAAATCAATGGGTCAGTGGCTAATGGTATGGTAACATTTTCATCCTTGAGAGAATTATATCGTGCTGATATCCGTTTGCTGGGGCCTCTTCCAGATAATCTTGGGCTCTTGTCTAAGCTGGTTGTTTTGAACTTGGGAAGAAACCAGCTCAATGGTTCATTACCTGAAAGCATTGAGAAAATATCTAGTTTAAACATCCTGGATGTTTCTTCTTATTCTTTGAACTTAACCAATTTGCAGCAATTGAACTTCTCTGCTAACTCTTTCTCTATCAATTTCAGCACTGATTGGGTTCCTCCATTTCAGTTGCATACCATTAAAATGAGTTTGTGCAATCTGGGGCCTCGTTTTCCCATCTGGCTTCAAACACAAAAGAGTATCTCCTACCCAGAAATCTCCGATTCTGGAATTCCGGATGCCATTCCCAACTGGTTTCGGAACCTATCTCCCAAACTACAGCATTTGAACCTCTTTTTTAACCACATCAATGCCCACATCCCAAATTTACCATTACAGTTTGACAGCTTTCCTGCAATAGATCTGAGTTTCAACTTATTTCATGGTCCTATACCACTATTTTTTTTTTTTGGCAAATACTTCAGTATTGATTCTCTCCAATAATAAGTCCCAGGGTTCCATTCCTTTGTTATGCAAAGTGAATAAAAAGGCTTTGACTTATCTTGACCTCTCCGATGATCTTTTATCAGGAGGCCTTCCTGATGGTTGAACGCACTAGAATTACTTGGTCATTCTCAATGTGGCTAACAATAGTTTTGCTGGTTCCTAGCTCATTCGATTTCGTCGTAGACTTCAATAATCGTGTGTAAGTAACATTAGCTATTCTAGTGAACTGCCTGAATAATTGCAGTCAGGTGGGACTTCTTGATCTTCGAGAGAATAGATTTTCAGGATATTTACCAGGAAGGATAGGAGAAAGGCTAACCAATTGGAAACATTCCCTTGAATCTATGCCATCTTAGATCCATTCAGGTCTTGGATTTTTCTCTCAACACTTTTCGGGAACCATTTCACTTTGCATCAATAATTTCACAGCCATGGCACAGAAAGGAAGTTCAGATACAATCATCCCCTACTCGTATTAGATTTACAACTATAATACAATCAAAAGTTTATAACTTGATGTGGTAATTTACGAATTCTATGGAGGAGGAAAAAAACTGGAGAAGGAAAATAGAAAAATGAATGTGGAAGTTACATTTCCAGTAGAATTTTATCACTTAGGTTATCACATCAGATCGTAGATTTTAGGTTATATTTGAGTTGTAAGTATAACATTATTATATTTTATTATTATGACTACAAGAATGGTGATGGCTTCGGTGGTTATTCTGACAATCACTGGTTGGCAGTTGTTTGGAAACAAGTAGAGGAAGAGTACCACAAAAATCTAACACTCTTGAAAATCATCGACCTCTCTTTTTAACAAAATTTTAGTATTAATTTCTGAAGAAGCAACAATTTTATTAAAGTTGATCACATTGAACCTATCAAGAAACAATTTATCATCCCTGAGGAGATTAGGCGGTTGCAAGTGTTAGAGTCTCTTGACTTTTCAAGAAATCACCTATCTGGTGAAATTTCTGAGAGCTTTTCTCACTTATCTTATCTTAGCTATTTGGACTTGTCAAATAACCACTTGTCAGGAAAAATTCCTGAAAGCACTGAACTGCAGTGCTTCAATGAAACCGCATATATGGAGAATCCTGATCTTTTTGGAGCTCCACTGCCAAAAATATGCCCTGGAGAAGAAACAGAGGAGGGAGCACCAAGCACTGATGGACATGAAAACAACAGGCAATTGAGTGGACATTTTTGCTACAGGACTTTGGGGATTTTTTGGCACTTTGTTGCTCATCAGGTCCTGGAGACATGCCTACTTTCACTTCATAAACAGCTTAGTGGAATGGATCTACTTGCCAATGGCATTAAACTACAAATATGAAATGAACATTAATGGAGTTTCATAACTAAACAAAACAAAAAAAATTAATAAATAGATTTGCATTCTAGCAAACGATTTTGTCCATGTACGTCAAATCGAAATCGATGAACATAATGTATTGTATTTTCCTGCTTGTATTTACTCAAACAATTAATTTTTAAAATAATTGTTTAAAATGATTGAAGAGATGCATATTACAAACAATATTTATTTGGGTCAGCAACGAATAATTCCAAATTAATATTAGTTGACAAATAGTTTTAAAATCAATCATATACGAAACGTCAAACAGGTTTTCAGAATCAATAGTGTTTCTCATTTTAATTTCTTTTGTTTTCTTTTTATTTATTTAAACTTGTAATAGAATCTAGTCTTTGGACTCGGAGTTTTATTTGAAACAAATAGAACAGATAATAGAATATTTTAATTGACAAAAGATCCTGCTCTGCTCATCTACACATATTTTCGTGTATATAAATATTAAATATGACAAAATTTTATTGAACCATTTTAGTTTCTGATATGATTAAATCATCAATAATTTTCATTATTTTTATCATAAATAAATAATCTCAATGATTTTACGTTCATAGTATTTAATAATTACATGTACAATAGTAATCACTGAAAACAAACCTGATCAAAGCCAAGACTGACTTTTGCTACTGTCCACTCCAAGGATCAAAATATTACAACCTTTTCTTTTTCTTTTTTTTTTCTCCCGAATAAACTTCTATTTTCAAAGATTTCTTCAATTAACTTCCAAAACTAGTCTTTTCTTCGTATTTATTTTATAATTACTTCGATAAAAACCTTTGTTATTAAAATTTGAGCAATACTACATTTACAATCTATTTACAACTACCTCTTCCTATAACCTAGTTAGCAAAAGTTTAATGGAGGAGGGCAAAAAAAAAAAAAAGAATACGGTTATTATATCTTCCGTAGGATTTTGCTAACTCATGTCGTAAGGAAAGTTATTTATAAATAAATTGTAGGTTTAGCATTATTTTTAAAATTTTATCGTTAAAAGTCGTTCAATGACTCTATTTATAACATAATTGAGTCTTGATACTGTGAAAATTAATATGTTAATAAGGATCAATACGAGCTGTTGATTGAGACTAAGAGCTTCTAAAAGCTTAATCTTTCTAATTCTAGGATCCATTAGCTTTTTACATTGAACTTCAGCAGATAAATAAATACAATTGACATGCAAAGCTTTAATCTTAAGCAGAAATAAAAGTAACAAGAGCTTTCATCATTCATGTTACTATTTCAACTCACAAATATTGCTTTACCGTTGAGAAAAAGGAAACTAATAATTAATTACTAACCTTCTTAATAGATATTGCATGAGCAATGGAGGGCATTTGCTTCATCCAATCGTCGAAGTACTTTTCCTTTCCTTCATGTAAAAGAAACACAATAGAAAGCCCAGGTGAGATTGAGTTTCAAAGCAAAGCTACCCAAAGACAACTAGTTAAATATATCATTGCTGGTCCACTAAGCATCCTCTGGATTTTCAACCAATTTCCATAATTAAAGCGCTGCTCATCTTGTTTTGAATTAATCAATCTATGACTCATGTTGTTAAAGAATTACTATTAAGCCTATATATATAAGCTTATACTTTAAAAAAAGTGATAAAGATATCAGAGTCATTATGATTAAACAATTATGAATTCGAATGACTTTTAAAAAAGTGAAAAATTACTTAACAATAGAAGTCTCCAAAAAAATTACTTAATAGTTTTTAGGAAGATACTAAAACACAACTATATTTTTTTGTTTAAATTAAGAGATTGTAATGCTTCAAGCAGTTCGGTTTCAACTTTGTTTGTGTATTTTGAGTTTTTATTTTTAAAATTTAAAAGAAATGTGTGATTAATTTTAAATTTTTTTTCAAATTTTAGAAATGATATATGGTTGATATTGATTTAAATGTATTAATAAATGTTCATTTTCAGAAATCAGTATTATGAAAATGTTAACAAACAAAGCCTTAGATACTCAAATCAGATTTAGTTTCAACTATCAAATATGCCCCTTGTTCGCAAATGCATTGGTAAGACTAGACTTAAGCACATGGTTAGATGTTTATCTAACATGGCTTAACAGCTCTCTAACACTATCAAGCAATTTATAATAAACTAGTTCGAAAACTTGATATTTGGTTAAACATTTTTAAAAAATAAAATTAGACTATTTCTCAAAAATAGTTCTCTTAAGTTAAAAATTTTTGCATTTTTCCAACGCAAAAAAAAATCTGATCACGAAACAATTGCGTGCAAGTTATATATAATTCCAATTTAATTTGAGTATATTTCTATGTTGCAAAATTGACTAGAGGTCATCCCAGATAATTTTTTTATTGAATTAATTTTGCATGTTACAAGTTACAACGGCATGCAAGCATCACTTTCACAAAAAAAATTGGTCAAAGTTTTCCGTTCTGGACTTAGTCCACAGATGGAGAGAGAGAATTAGAAAGATGATGACTAATGAGGTTGTCTTTCTTCATCTTGAGCTGCTTTTTCAACAACTACTACCACCACTATTCAATATGGTAGCAGCAGCAGTTACATTTTGCAAGTTACAATCATAGCAAATAATCATCAACAGTGAAGAAACCTTAATAATGAATTCCACTCTCACCCTGCTTTAATCATCACCTCTCTTCTCCATTACATGCACACTTTTCTTTCAGTCATTATTATATTTTATCATCAACAGCTTTCCGTCTTGTTTACCGTTTCTTCTTTTGTTGATTTTGTTTTTAGTTTAAAGCCTTGATATTGCTTTCAATGAATAAATTAAATAGGTCTTCCTTGGTTTGAGGAGATATTTTCTGGCAGGTTCTCTTGAGGGAGTGTATGCTTCAAGGGTCTCATGAACATGAAGTGCTTCTGCCTCTGCTTCATTCTGTTTTCTGGCTTTTGGCTACTTGCTTTCTGTGATCAAGATGGTATGCACTGTTTGCTTACAATCCTTTTAAGTGTTCATGCTTTATGTCTGTAAATAAGGCCAAAATTTATTTTTAGTAGTCTCACTAACATATTTTTGAAGATTCCCACTAAGGATTTTGCCGGGTTTTGGCTTTGTTTCCTTCCATGAATAAAAGTTGAAGTTTTTCTTGGCCAAAAGCTACCATCAGGATTATATGCTTCATTTTATTTTGATTAGTAAATTCTCTGATTAAATTTTCTGAATTGGGAAATGCGAGCCCAAATATTGCTTCTTATGATGTTTATGCTACAGGTTTCTTGAGTTTAACTTGTGGAGGAACTACTAATTACACTGATTCATCCAACATCTCATGGGTCTCAGACGGTGCTTACATGAGCACAGGCAACACCACTAATGTTACCTACGTTGAGGGGACCTCCTCATCTACTGTCCCGGTCAGATTCTTCCCAGATTCTCAAGGACGCACATGCTATAAGCTACCAGTGAAGAATGTGTCATCTTTGGTTTTGGTTAGAGCCAAATTTGTGTACAAGAACTATGATGGACTAAGTAAGCCACCATCATTCTCTGTGTCTGTTGGGAGAGCTATCACGGGCACTGTAGACCTCGCCACTAAAGATCCCTGGACTGAAGAATTTGTGTGGCCAGTCGACAAGGACACTCTCTCGTTTTGCTTGCAACACATTGCAGATGGTGGATCACCAGTTATATCTTCACTTGAAATCAGGCCACTTCCTCAAGGTGCTTACCAAAGTGGGTTGGGAGATTTCCCAAATAAGTTGCTTATGAAGAGTTACCGTATTGATAGTGGGTACACCAATGGTTCCTTAAGGTAAGGATGTGTAAATCTGCACTCTACATATGTAGTTTACACAATTTGCGCCAGTTTTTCTGATCATTTTGGGTGTAAACAGGTACCCCTCTGACCCGTATGATCGGATATGGGATGCTGATGAAAACTATGCACCATTTCATGTGTCAAGTGGGTTTAATATGCTAGCTAGCTTCAGTTTCTCAAGTATTCAGGAGAGTCCTCCAGTGGCTATTCTTCAAACTGCACGAGTTCTAGCAAGAAGAGATGTCTTGACTTACAGCTTTCCTCTGGATACACTTGGGGACTACTATATCGTTCTCTATTTTGCAGGGATTCTTCCTGTGTCCCCAACTTTCAGAGTTTTAATTAACGGGGATGTTGTAGAATCAAACTATACAGTGAGAAGTTCGGAAGCTAGTGCTCTATATTTTTCGCAGAAGAAAATCAAGAGTTTGAACATTACAATTAAGAGTATCAGCTACTATCCTCAAGTCAATGCACTGGAGGTGTATGAGATTCTTGAAATTCCATTAGAAGCTTCCTCAACCACAGGTGCTATGTCATATTGGTTTTGCATGCTTGATAATTCTACAAAATTTTCTTCAACTAACTTTACTCTCCAAATTTGCTTGCAGTTTCAGCACTCCAGGTTATTCAACAGTCTGCTGGTTTGGATCTGGGATGGCAGGATGATCCCTGCTCTCCCACACCATGGGATCGTATTGGATGTGAAGGAAGTCTAGTTACTTCATTGTATGCATATACAAAATATTGGTTCTTTTTTACTGTTTGATCCTGCCTCAAGTTTTACCCTCAGAGATTACTGATACAGACTTACAATGTCCTCTTAGGGATCTTTCAGGAATCAACTTGAGGTCGATTGGTCCAACATTTGGTGACTTGTTAGATCTTAAAACACTGTAATCTCTCTATCTACCAGAAAATTTTATGATATTTTTGTACTTCAGTTTATACATCTTTCCCCATGTTCACTTTGGGTGGTTTTCCACTACAGGGATTTGCATAACACTTCACTAACTGGAGAGATACAGAATTTGGATAGCCTGCAGAATCTTGAGAATCTGTAATGCCTCAAGAGTATTTATGGCTCAAATATTTTCTAGTTGGATAGCGCACTAAACATTGTGTAACTGAACTTTTCAGGAACCTGAGTTTCAATCAGCTTACATCTTTTGGTTCTGGTTTGGGGAACTTGGATAGCCTCAAAGTTCTGTAAGTCGTAAATAAGAGTCAGACTTTTGATTTCAAGGTTCTTTTACTATTTGTTGACTGAATTTGGCTTTTCTATTCTTAGTTTTGAGCATACTACATATAACATATGTTCTGGGTCTACAAGTGACCTGAAAGCAACATTAAATTTGCATTTTAATTTTTCAACTTGAAGGGACTTGCAAAACAATAGTTTACAGGGAACAGTTCCCGATATCTTGGGAGAGTTGGATGAGCTTCAGCTATTGTAAGTGAGCTTATAGACATTGGATTAACCAGCGATTATAAATTTAATCATCAAACTGTCTCACTGGCTGAGAATTCCACTTCTGAATTCTTTAGGAATCTTGAAAACAATAAACTAGAAGGTAGCCTCCCGGAGTCTCTGAACAGACCAAGCTTGGATATTAGGTATAAAACTGATATCTTTGTTGTTCATTCCTTATATTTTAGCATTCTGATTAATTAGCTTCGTGCAGAACAAAAGGGAATTTGTGCCTTGCATTTGCCACAATGACTTGCAATGATGTTTCATCAAATCCTTCTATTGAGACACCACAAGTTACTATTGTAAACAACAAGAAGCAGCATAAACACAATCACCTAGCAATTACACTTGGTGCAGCTGGAGGAGCCTTAGCTGCTCTGCTCTTCATCTGTCTTTCGTTATTCCTATATTCAAGAAAAAGAAAAAATGATGTCTCATATACAGAAAGTACGTAAAAGTATCACAATGTTGTTATCGTTTAAGCTACATTGTTACTTCGTTCCTTAATGTGTACTACTTGCAATATTAAGGGGCAGCAACAGATATGCGAAACTGGAATGCTGCAAGAGTCTTTTCCTACAAAGAAATAAAAACTGCTACAAACAACTTTAAGGAGGCCATAGGCCGCGGCAGTTTTGGATCCGTTTACCTTGGAAAGCTTGCAGAAGGCAAACTGGTAGCTGTGAAAGTGCGGTTTGACCGAACTCAACTTGGTGCTGATTCTTTCATCAACGAGGTTTAATCCGGAATCCTCTAGCATTACTGTTCTTGAAGTCCTTCAGGTTTGAGAAATGTGATTTCTCTTGCATTGTTTTCTAATTTCTCCGTTTGTAATTGTAGGTGTATCTTTTGTCGCAAATCCGTCATCAAAATCTTGTGTGTTTGGAAGGGTTTTGTCATGAATCAAAGCAGCAAATACTAGTCTATGAGTATCTACCTGGTGGATCGTTGGCTGATCACCTCTATGGTATGTTTTCATGAAAAAGAATCCAAGTTCTTTCTTTCTAATATCTGATTACTTTTCCCTTCCATTCTTCATCTTGTTATTTATGTTTCGTTCAGGTGCACAGAGTCGAAAACTTTCGTTAAGCTGGGTTCGTAGACTTAAAATTGCTGTTGATGCTGCAAAAGGTATGTCCGTTCTCCAAATTTTTCCCCACTTCTGGACCAAAGCTCTATAGAGGAAAGAAACACGGAATCCAAAGTTTCATTGCTTATGAAATATGAATATGATAACTCTTCACCTTATCTGAATGAGGCTTTCACAACTTTATAGCAATATAATCCAAACCTTCTTGAAATGCAATAAGTGACTCCTTTTGTATGTTGTTCTTTGCTGTCTATTATTAACATATCTAAGATGTACAAATAGTTTACTTTTCTGTTGTGTCAATCTTTCTGAAGGATTGGACTATTTGCACAATGGAAGCGAACCACGAATCATACACCGCGACATCAAGTGTAGTAATATCCTTTTGGACAAGGATATGAATGCCAAGGTATGTGACTTTGGTCTCTCAAAGCAAGTAACTAAGGCAGATGCAACTCATGTCACAACTGTTGTCAAGGGCACTGCTGGCTATCTCGATCCTGAGTAAGATTTTCATCATTTTGCTCTTTGATTACTGATAAATTTAGTACTCTTTTAACACTTAAATTTATTTTGCAGGTACTATTCTACCCAACAGCTTACCGAGAAAAGTGATGTCTACAGCTTTGGGGTTGTTCTATTGGAACTCATTTGTGGGCGAGAACCATTGAGTCACTCTGGAACTCCAGATTCCTTCAATTTGGTTTTATGGGTACTCCAAGTTTTTCCTTATCTCTGTTAATATTATCATTTGTCAATCTAATCATTAATGAGTGCAAATTGGTTATGAATTCAATTGCAGGCCAAGCCCTACCTACAGGCAGGTGCATTTGAGATAGTGGACGAAAGCCTAAAGGGAACTTTTGATGTAGAGAGCATGAAGAAGGCAGCCTTAATTGCTGTAAGATCTGTGGAGAGAGATGCATCACGGAGACCAACAATTGCAGATGTTCTGGCAGAGCTGAAAGAAGCCTACGGCATTCAGCTCTCATATCTTGCATCTCACGGACATACAAGTTGATCTCTACTATGAATTCGATTTAAAATATTTATCCTATATAAATCTTGATAACTTTATGCTGTTGATCCTGTAGAGGGAGAGAGTTTTTTTTAATTAAACAAAGAGCTACTATAGTTGTAATATAGAGTAAATAATTTAGCAGAATGTTATGTCAATTTTTATCTGTTAATAATATTTGCATATAGGTAACTTATTCTCCTGCATTATAGCATTATTGATTGAGATTTTGATGATTCCATTTAATAAAAATAAGTGAAAACCAAGTCCAGATTGAAGATAATATAATATACAACACAAAAAGAAAGCATCTCTGACAAGAAGGCAACACACAATTGACTATACTCAAACTTTTGCATCATTATTATTTATAATTTCTAAACTACTTTCATGTTGTTACAATGTAAGAATTTCCTTGAAAATAATTGTTAAAGATCATAGGCTGAAAGAAAAAAAGGCAGGGATGGTTTATTCAACAAGTGACTGTAACTACCATCCAAAGAAATTAGTAATAACCTTGACATATGTGATAGCTTCTATTCTTGGTTCATGGAACTATCTGAGTTGAATAAGCTTGAGCAACACTACATAGAGTAGCGGCGTCGCAGGTAAAGGAATAATGCTGTTAAAGCAGCTACAGCATATGGAAAGAGAGTCCAGATTCCCTGCACAATTTTACGTATTAGATACTTTGTAGCTATAAAATCAGAAAAGCTTGAAAAAAGAAATTTTGTTTACCACAACTGTTGCAACTGTAGCAAGGGCGAAAATGGGGTTCTCCCTCAGAAGAAATCCAATCCCCAACTTAACTCGGAAAAGAACAGAACAAACTGGCATTAGTCAACCGACTGGAAAAGGTAGGTTACTGGGAATTTGCACTAATATTACAGCAGAAGATGGGCAGTGAAAGAACCAACTAGAGATAAACAGGTACAAGGAAAATTTTTAATGACACTAGCTAGCTGGACTTGAAAAAATAACAATCTACCATATTTTAAGATGTAGTTTTCAGATTGAATGATACTAGTAATGCATGTTTGTATGCGTGTTTTGTGTGTGTGTGTGTGTGTGTGTGTGTAGGTAAGTATAACTGCAGAGATTCTAACAGAACTACATTTACCTGAAGTGGAAGAGTGATCAAGCCACCACAACAAACTCCAGCAAAGAAAAAATCTGGAGATATACCCTGCATTCAGATAACAGCATGTGAGTTCATCCAGATGATCACTGTAATAAGCTGCTACTAAATATAAAAGGGGCATGTATGACATAGACATCAGGATCCAAAATTACACAAAATGACAGAGGTTAAAGATTCCATATTTAATTTACTAAAGTATCTTGCCCCAAAATTACATTCTTACCCAATTTTCTTCATCTACTAATAAGTTTGCCAATGTCATTTTCCTTCAACTCTACTTCCTATCACAAAATCTTTGAAACCCTTCATTCGCGCTACCCCAAAGACGGGAGAAAAAAAAAATTTTAACTAACCAAGGCTCCAGCTAGGAAAGCTGTTGGATTCCTCACTCCAAGAGAAAATCGCTCTACTGCAGATCATAATGCACAATAAACAAAAGAAATTTAAAAAATTTTGAAAAGCAAGTCTCATAGACTCGTACATGTTGCGTATGTGATACTCATTGAAGAAATCAATCAAACAATCCAACAATCACTGAAATGAAATATGAACTGCATTAGGATAGAGGTAGCTTGATAGAGGCAGAAAGAGCCTGAAGTTACAAACACAGCTTAGTTCTGTTATAGGCATTTATCTTTCCATTAGATAAGGCTGCAGTAATTCAGCTTCAAGCTAAACACAATCTAAGAGAAGCATGATGAACGTAAATAAAAACTTTGTTGAATATCTCTAACTTAAATCTACGAAAGTTTGACGACCGGTTGATTAACATCATTTCAAAAGGGTAACAATGCCATCACGAATTAGCCCGCGAATTATCTTTACATGTACATTAAACTAACAATTTCTAATGTAAGCAGGAAAATTAGCTTGTGCCTTCAGATGGCAGTTATTCCTTGGATTTGGTTGAACAACATGAAGCCGGCAAATCAATCTATATTAATGGACTTTGTTCTAAAATAGATACAGATGTTTCATGCACAAACCTTTGAGCCATTTCTTATAGATTTACCATGAATAGAGATTTTCCAATGCAAGAGTAAACCCATGTCGACCTCCATGTACACCAGTAATGATAGGTTTGAGAAGGGACACTTACAGAGTGTTTGAAGAACAGAAATTCAGCAACTATTTTAGAGGCACATGCAAATGAGTAACCATTGTCTTCCAAACTCACCAAAGCCTATGAGATTGCCATATTTTTGCACGGC
The DNA here is from genome assembly GCA_013180625.2 of Boswellia sacra. Classification (NCBI taxonomy): domain Eukaryota; kingdom Viridiplantae; phylum Streptophyta; class Magnoliopsida; order Sapindales; family Burseraceae; genus Boswellia; species Boswellia sacra. The sequence continues at coordinate 542,668 of SNVD02011837.1, read as the reverse complement.
ACGAGTGATGCTCAAAGCCTTCTCTTTACTGACCCCTAGCTATAGTCATTATCCACATCAACACATAAATCATTGGCTTGCAATGCAATCACAGAAAACAGATTAATTGAAAGTAAAATTGATTCAGCCTATTTGATATATTTAACTAATAGAGTAATTTATTCCTGCTGATATGTATCTACAGATTCACTAGCGATATCAAATAAAACTGAAGCAAAGCGAATCTAATAAACCTTGGAACTAACATCCTCCGCAGCCCCACTTTGCCTGAAAAGCTTCCCAAAGTAAAATGGTATCATATCACTAACACAAACTCCCCTGCAGGTAAAAGTTGCCATGTTCAGAAAGAAACTGTTAATATAATATATTAGAAATCAAAACAAAGGCAACAAACAGAAATATTTTCAAGGCAATGACAGGTTAACTTCGGTTACTCAAGCATCAAAGTTGTGGCTCACGGTGTTTTCCGTGAGCCTCACCTTTAACCTTCAGATGTAAGCCTCAAAAGCCATCCATGTACCTTGGTTTTAACAGTTATTTTCACTAGAAAAGGCTAATTCAGCAAATTCATGATCCATCAAAGGTAAAATCATAATGATGACAACCCACACATGTAAAGAAAGAATAAGATGGGGCTGTCACTAACCAGTATACCCAAAGGATGGTTGATAAAATGTATGGGGCATTTCTGGAGAAAGATTCAGCAAAAGACTGCCATGTCCCATCCAAAGAAAGCAATCGTGCTAAAGATATGCCGACCTGCAATGCAAGTAAATCAACTATTAAGTTCAACCAAATAGTGAATTTATAAGAGGACTATCTTTCCTGAACTAGAAGACAAATGAAACCCAAAGATCTAAGCGAAACAGAAGTACCAGTTCAAAGGACAGACCCAGATATTTAGAGCCTCTTCACTAATGAAAAGTCCACAACCCGCAGCCATAAGCAACCAAAAGTAAATCCATCTGCAATATGGCATTTGAGGAGTGGTTTCAGCAGCAATCTAGGCATTTTATACAATCAACAACGTAAACACGAAAGATCAAAGCAATTGCATGCTTAAAATATGTCTTTTTGTGCAGGTATGCTTGCTTATTAAAGAAAAACTTCCCAATGGTTCAGACAAAAAGACAGGCTTGAAAGCAACTACAATTTCACTGAGCAGAAAGCACACTAGGAGCATACCCTGGAGCATATTCTGGAAGTACAAATTTGTATCCAAAGGCTTTGAAACTAAAACCAGCAGGGGAGGCCACAGCCGAAGAAGAGGATGAACCTTCAGCCAGGGATTGAACTCTAATTGATGAACCAAGATTAGCTGGCTTGAAACCAACAGCTATGATAGTGATTGTGGCAGCTACCCCCACCGCAATGGCTAATTTTGCCAGAAATGAAGTTCCTGAACCAGTGGTTTCAAAATTTTGATTTCCAAGTATCTCATTTGCAAATCTATCTTGCTCATCTGGGGTATCTTGAGGTTTTTCAGGCTTGTAACTTTCGCCATCCTCCTGCCTGAAGCTTCTAATCCTGCTTGTAAAGTATTAAATTCAGTACGGTAACGCCTCAATATTAAGCAGAAACATATATATATTTAAAAAAAAAAAAAACCAGCATGGTTCTGGATTAGAGTAAGAATCAAGAGACAGCATTAACGAAAGACATTATCTATTTCCATCATCAGTGTGGTGACTGCCTTATGGATAACACAATCAATTGATCACAACAGCATTAACTAATTACGGACAAAAAAATCATTGCCTAGTTGAATTCTTGAAGAAGCATTGCTTTACACTATGTGTTAGTCGATTAAAAAAAAAAAAACTAACAGAGGTTTTTATCTTCCATTCTTGAGCTGCCCACCAGTTGACCACTTTCACTCAAAATTAACCAAAACAATTTAAGTCTTCACATTTCAGTCATGAAAACTAAGCCTTTGTTAGAAAAACGTTCAACTGCTCCACAAGTTGCTCAACCAAAACAAGAAATCCATACTAAACCAACACATTCAAGTAGAGCTTAACTAATGAATCAGACAATAATCAGAAGACAAACAAATGAACTAACCTGAAAGCAGGTGTGCTAAAGAATCGAGAAGTCAAAACTCTGTGACTACTGGGGCCAATGAAACAGCAAGTGCTCGTAGAGTGCCTTAAAGGCAGAGGTTTGTAGGACTTACGTGTTGGTTTTAGGGAGTTTAAGGGTGGCCCTTGTGTTAAAACAGCCCCTAAAGTCATTTTTGAAGCTTGTGTGAGGGATTTGGTAGTTGGGTTAGAGCATGAGAATGCCACTGCCAGTGCTGGTTTCAGTTGGTTTGGAACTTGGCATATTTTGTTAATCAACTGACAGATGAAGCGAGGACCAGATGTTCTGGGTCCATGTGGCTCCGTTTGAATGGTTTCATCTCAGAGCAGAAGGATATTCTTATTATAATGGTTCCAGATACTGCTGCTAAAAAATTGACATGTTCCTGCACAAGGTCTACAATCTAACGTGTAATAATCAAAATGATCAATGTCATCATATATTCATCCGCCAACTACCACAAATTCGTATACTTTGACTTCGAGTCATTAAGACGAAAAGGCGTTTCAAATATATTACAAATTTTTTTTTTTTTAATCTTTACAATTCGCATATATCCAGAAGATGGTATCACCATCATGTTAACCTGGGCTCTCAAGTACCAGATTTACCTTTGTAGACCAATTCAATCTTATTGAATATTGATTTGTTCTGAAAATCCAATATATCATAATTATTTGGTTGTCAATTAACACGATTGTCATATCAAACAACTACAACTTTTTAGTGAATTATTGATCAGTGAATGAGTTTTCCGAGTCCCCGACATAAACATGTGATATCACTCCCAGATGTGCAAATCCATTAGTCTAGAGAAATTTGTGTTTGAAAAAGAAAGAAACAAGAACCAGAATAAATAAGAAAAAGGGGAGATATTTATAAAGAAATTTGTAATAATAGTCAAGCTTTGGGATGGTCTCTCGTTAATGTCAATTTAATTCATACTGTTAGGCTGATGGAACATAAACACAATATTATTAAAATGAACAAAAATTAAAAATAAACAAAAACATTATTATATCATGTCTGTTAAAGATTTATTTTAGTTTCATGTAATTTATATTTTCTCTCGTTATCTAAAATTTTTTGTTTATCTAAAAGGTAAAAATTATATTAAGTTTTTTTTTTTGTGTTTATCTCTTTTTTATTTTATCTTAAGATTGTATTATAAATTTCATAGTTTTTTTCTCTATTAATATAGAAAAGTTTTACCATTCAATATGTTATCAAAGCAAGATCAGGATCCTTCTCACCTTCTTTTCTCTAAAAAAAAAAATTGCAAAAATTAAAAACCCTAATTCGTTTCTACACAGAGAGCTACCACCCACCTCCGGTCGGTAGTGACAGTCACCGTCCATTCCATTGAGGTTGCCGATCACCAGTGAACAAAACTCCTCTACCGCTAATAGAAAACTCTGTCGAAAATTTTTTTTCGATTGCTAGAAAACCTGTTGCCTCATCTGAATCTGGCCAAAAACTGGTGTTTCGTGTCCTAATTGTGTTTTTTATGGCAAAAACGTCTCTCTCTGAGTATTATGAGATCAATTGTGTGGTATTGTCTACTAGTTTCATATTTTTTTTCCTTTTGCTTGAAATTTTTTGTGTGTGGCATTCTATTTGGAAGATATATTGTGTTTAGGGTTTCCATGCTTCTCAATCATCCTTTAATCCTCTTGGAGTTAGTGGTTCCATCACAGCAATAAAGTTGAATGACTCAAATTACAAGTTATAGGCAAAAACAGTAACCAAATATTTGATTGGCCAAGCGAAACATTATTATCTGATTCAAGATCCTCCATTATCTGATTCAAAGAAGTATGCTAAATGGATTCAAGAAGACAACATGGTCACTACATAGTTGTGGAATAATAAGGAACCATGGATGGCTGCTATTGTCATATGGGTTGAGACAACAAAGAAATTATGGGACTCTCTTCAATCTAGGTATGGTCAATCTCAGAATATTTCTAAGATCTTTGATTTATATTCAGCCTTATTTTCTTGTCACCAAGGTGATAAAATATTAAGTGAACACTTTGGAGTGATAGAAGGGTTGATGAATGAAATCAATTCATATCACCCTATCACTAATGATGTTAAGGAAGGAAAGAAACAACAAGAAGCAGTTTTTGTGGTTAAATTTTTATCTAGTTTGAATCCTGTTTATGAAAGTGCTAAGAATAACATTTTGGCTGAGAAAGATTTTCAAACATCAAAGAAGTTTATGTTAGACTTCAACGGTTGCCCTCCTCTCAACATAATCATGAAGCCTTTACTTTAGCTACTTCTATTATAAGAGAAAGAGGGCCATTTTCTGGAAGAAGTAGAGGATGCAGGAGAGGCTATGGTGGTCATAGTCGCTCTCATTATTTTAGACTTAATCACTCCTCCGAGAAATGTTGAGACAAGTTTGGCAAAGTTGAATGGGCTAATCAGAGTTCTGGTGGAAATCTAATTTCTAATCAGATTTTTAATACTCCAGTTCTGCCACTTGAGCAGACTCATATGGCTTCTGTTCTAGGTGTTTTCCCGACCAATGAGTCTGGTGCCTTTGCCTTTATTGTTCCATCAGGTATGCCAAGTGGGTTTTTGTCCTCTTCTAAGTCCACTAAATGGACAATTAATTCTGGCACGTCTTCTCATATAACTAGTAATAAGTTTATGTTTCAGTCGTTTTTTCCTTCAAATAAATAGCCTTTTGTGTTTTTAACTAATGGTTCATAATCACATGTAAATGGATTTGGCACTGTATGTCCTATTTCTCATCTTCACTTGTCATTTGTTTTATACGATCTCCAATTTCTAGTTAATCTTCTTTCTGTTAGTCAACTTACAAAGCATCTTAATTGTTCCATAACCTTTTTTTTTTGTCTTATTGTGTTTTCCAAGATCTTGGTATGAGGAAGACGATTGGTGGCGAACATGAACAAAATGAGGTTTATCATCTATTAAAGCCTATTGCACCGTGTCCACAAGCTCTTTCTACCTTTGTGTCTCCATAACAATGGCATTATCATTTAAGTCATCCTTTAGGTCATCTACTTAATAGTATAGGTATTTCAATTGCTAATAAATTCGAGTGTGAGTTGTATTAGTTAGGAAAGCATTATCGTTCTATTTTTTCTAGTAGCGCCCATAAGATTAGTGCCAAACCATTTGATTTAGTCCATTCTAATGTGTGAGGTCCTTGTCAGTTCCTAATGGTTGCAGTTTTTGATATTTTGTAACAGTTATTGATGACCATTCTAAAACTATTTGGTTGTATTTATTAAAAGACAAATCTGAGGTTCCTCATAAGTTTCAATCATTTTATAATGAAATAAAAACTTAGTTTGGCGTTTCAATAAAAGTTTTATGTTCGAACAATGCATTAGAATATACTTCCTCTTTTTTATCTCATTTTTACAATTCTAATGGTATATTGCAGCAAACCTCATGCTCTCACACTCCACAACCAAATGGAGTAGCTGAAAGAAAGAATAGGCATGTGTTAGATGTGCTTACACTTTATTATATCATATGAAGGTACCATCTAGATATTAAGGGGACGCATTTCTAATAGCTTGTTATCTAATCAATTGTGTTCCTTCATCGATTCTTCATTTTCGTACTCCATATTTTGTTTTACACCCAAGTGAACATCTCTTCCTTCTTCTTTCTCGTATTTTTGGTTGTGTTTGTTTTGTACATCAATATCGTCTCTTGGATAAATTTTCTCCTAAATCTATTAAACGTGTTTTTTTAGGATACTCTCGTACTCAGAAATGTTATAAGTGTCTTAATCCTCAATCTGAAAAATACTTTGTTAGTGTTGATGACACTTTCTTTGAGCCTACCTCATTTTTTTCATCAGATGGTTCTTAATTAGACACTGATTTTGTCTCTCCTCCTATTCTTTTGCCTGTCTTACCTAATGAGTCTATGTCTAAGCCTTTGCATGTGTATACTAGACGATAACCAGCTCTGCAAAATGTTCCTTCAAGGGATATCCCAAATTCTGTTCCATCCTCTACTCAAGCATTTTCTTTCAATCCAGATTCTGTGCCTATGCCAGCTCCATTCGATCTTCACCTCCCTATTACTCTTCGAAAAGGTACTCGTAAAACTCAAAAGTATCCAATTTCTAATTTTGTCCCATTTGACGCTTTATCTCCCTCTCTTCGAGCTTTTTCTTTGTGTTTGTTTGTGGTTTCCCTTCCTAATAATTATCAGGAGGCATTAGCTCATTCCGGTTGATGGAATGCTATGGAAGAGGAAATGTCAGCTTTTTGTAGTTGTGGTACTTGGACCTTACAACTGTTACCTAGTGGTAAAGAAGTTGTTGATTATCGATGGGTGTTTACAATCAAATATTATCCTGATGCTACTATTAAAAGGTTAAAAGCGTGGTTGGTTACCAAAGGGTATACACAAACTTATAGGGTTGATTATCCTGAGACTTTCTCTCTAGTTGTCAGGCTCAATTCAGTACGCATCTCTTCAACTGTTTTCTTTGTTTGGCCTATTTTCCAACTCGATGTCAAAAATGCTTTTTTGTATCGTAGTCTACATAAAGAGGTTTACATGGAGCAACCGCCAGGGTTTTTTGCTCCGAGGGAGTCACAGTTAGTTTGTAAGTTTAACAAAGATATTTATGGGTTGAAGCAGTCTCCAGGTGCTTGGTTTGAAAAGCTTAGTGGAGTGTTGCTATCCATCAAATTCAAATGTTGCCAATCTAATCATTCTATGCTTGTTTAGAAAACTGGTGCAAGAATTGTAATTTTAGTAGTATATATGGATGACATCATTGTGATTAGAAATGATTCTAATAAAATTGAAGATGTAAAACAACAGTTAAGAAAACAGTTTTATACTAAAGATCTTGGCAAACTACAATATTTCCTCGGTATTGAAATTGCACAAAGTAAAGAAGAGCTTGTTCTTTCTCAGAGAAAGTATGTCCAAATCTTACTTGTTGAAATAGGGATGTTAGATCCAAACCAATTGAGACTCTTATGGATCATAATATAGTCTTAGATGATGAAAGTAGTCCAGAATTTGAAGATAAAAAGAGATATAGAAGGCTGATTGGTAAGTTGATTTATCTTACTATCACTTGACATGATATTATCTTACGAAATCCAAGAAATATTCAATGGGAAGCCGTATGTAGGATTCTACCTTATCTTGAGTAGTCTGTTAGAAAAGGGTTGGTCTACAAAAAAGGAAAGGAACTAGATATAATCGATTATTTAGATGTTGATTGTGTTGGTTCAAAATATGATATGAAGTCTATAAGTGGATATTGTACCTATTTGGGAGGAAACCTTGTACATGGAGGAGTATAAAACAAAATATGGTTGTCAAATCTAGTGCAGAAACAAAGTATCATGCTATGGCTTATATAATATGTCAGATTATGCGGGTAAAAAATTTACTATGTGAGCTTAGAGTAACTGTCAAAGCACTGATATTTTGTGATAATGTTGCAGCTCCGTACATTGCTAGCCACCCCATTTTTCATAAAAGGACAAAAATATTGAAATTGATTATCATTTTATTAGAGAAGAAATAATGCTTGTAACAATGGTCACATTATATATTAAGTTTGAAGATCATGTTGGAGACATTTTTACCAAAGCGTTGCAAAAAAAGACTTTCCTTCGTCTTTGTTCCAAGTTGAATATAGATGATATCTATTCTTTAAATTGAGAGGAAGTGTTAGATTTATTTTAGTATTATATAATTTACATTTTTTCTCATTATCTATGATTTTCTGTTTATCTAGAAAAGGAAAGTTTTCTTAAGTTTCTTTTTCGAATTTATCTCTTTTCTATTTTTTCTCTTAGAATTTTACTATAAATTTTATAGTTTTACTCTATCAATATAGAAAAGTTTTATCGTTCAACAATGTTAAATTATATGAATTGATTGTATTCACAATGTTACTGAAAAGAAATCAGATCTATATATTTTTTATCTTTATAAAATGCGGATAAACAGAAAATGAAACACAGGGATGATCTCATCGGGTCAGAAAATAAAACTAAAAAAAGGCGGTGGATTTTTTGGTGGTTTAAAAACAGAACAGAAAAAATAAAAAATGAACTCGATAAGAGCAGAGATAAAACGACAGCGTTCACAGGACATACTACTGGTGGCGCTCCGAAAGAGTTTTGGTTTTCACCGACTTCACTTTCACTTCAAAGCCGTGAAACATATGGTTTGGTTTTGTCCTCTTTTAAGTTTTAACTTCGAAGCCAGCCAGGAAAGGAGGTTGCTTGGCGCCTCGCCCGCACTCCCTCGCATAAGCGCCATTTTTTCCCCACGTGGGAATCCAGTTAAAAAGTACATTTTTTGATGAATATAAAATTTTAATTTTTAAGAAGTAAAAGAAGTGCTTTTTTTAATTCTGTGGATGATCCAGAATCCCCTGTGCTGTTTTCGACTGCCCACCTTGATCATCAAGCTTGTCTATTTCTTGACTCAACTTTTGATTTTCAACAATGGTATGATTATGAAGGAGTTTTTAGACTACTATGATCATCACTTTCCGCCTTGTTTTCTCTAGAAGATCTCGTGTCTTTCGATTTTATATTTCTTTTCTGGCTTCTTCTTGCAGTATTTCAGTTAGATTTCCGTGGTAATCTGGCTTCTCTCATGGTGGCTTTTTTGTCCATGATCAATCCCTCGCTTCTAAATCACTACAAAATTTCCGTACTGTTGGTGGGTATTTCCATTTTCACTTCTCAATCTCAGTTTTTTCTTAAAATTCCTCAGAAAAGCTGGGATCTTTAGCTCAAAAAATGATGGCTTTTCATACAAGTCGCTCATGGACGCTGTGCGGTCTCATAGGAGCTTTCATTGACCTTGCGTTTGCTTATTTCTTGCTCTGTGGATCAACTTTTGCCTTCTTTGCTTCCAAGTTCTGTAATTTTTTTGGACTCCACTTGCCATGCCCTTGCACCGGGCTTTTTGGGTACCGGAACAGAAGTATATGTTTGCATAGGCTGCTCGTTGAGTTGCCAACTCGGAAGATATTTTCTGTTCAAATGTTGATCAAGAGCAGATTCCCTTTTGACTTGATTTGGTTTCAGAATCAACCAGTCAATTATGAAATGAGGCTGTGCACAGATAATAATTATGAAAATGGGATTCTTGGATTGGAGAATGAAGCGTCTTCTATTTCGTTTTCCAGTCCAAAGTTGCAAATTTTGGTTGATAGAGAAAGTGGGCATGATGCTAAGGGGAAGAAAATTGTGAACCAGAAGCAAAGGCATGGAGTTCGTCGCAGAAGGAGATCTGCTTTTCTATATGGGAAATCGTCTACACAAGTAGTTCTTGGTGGTGGTTCCAGTTCTACTTACCATGGGAGTGACATGACAAGTCAAATTGATGATTGCTCGAATCCAGTTACCACAAAAGAAGATGCTCTTAAAGGTGAGTAATAAACGTGCAGTGTTATGAAGAACTCACTTTTCCTGCTAAAATTGCTCTTATGTGTTATATTATTTGTCACAGGATTTGAATGCGTTGATCATACCAGATTTTTATTGAACATTAGTTAAAAGTTTTGTCTAATTAAAAATTCGGGATTGAAATGGGAATTGATAGTCGAAGGTTCTTCGAGTTTGAAATTTTTCTCTCATGTTGTTCTTATGTTAAATTATTGCCCTAAAATGAATATTATTGATTGTTCTGATGCCATTTTAGATGATACGATTGCTACCAATGGCCTTGATATGGGTGAAAGAACTTGGCATAGTTTTGAACAGTGTGGATCATATGGGAAGACTAAAGTTAAGGACAAATATTCATTATCTATTGAAAAATCCGTATGCGATGGTGAAGACAAGTTGGGAAATGCTGGAAGTGAAGAAAACAGGATCAGAATGTTGGAAGCAGAACTTGAAGAAGAGAAAGCTGCTTGTGCTGCTCTTCACTTGGAGTTAGAGAAAGAGAGAGCTGCAGCTGCGACTGCCACTGATGAAGCCATGTCCATGATATTGCGTCTTCAAGCAGATAAGGCAGCGATAGAAATGGAAGCCAGACAGTATCAGAGAATGATAGAAGAAAAATTTGCTTACGAGGAAGAAGAGATGGACATTCTGAAAGAGATCCTTGTTAGGAGGGAGAAGGAGAATCATTTTCTGGAGAAAGAAATTGAAGCTTATAGGCAGATGAAATGTTTAGAAAATGAGCAGTCAGATGTTGATTTCGGTCAGATGACCAGTGAATGGGGACAAAAGCCCTTACATCCACCTGATCCAAGGGAGGATCCCCCACTGGTGCCACAGGAGTTTGAGAAAAGTAAATCCATTACTGAGAACAAAGTGGAAAACAGTACGAAACTGTCTTCAGCTTATGATGGTTCATCTGCTGAAGTAACATCTGAAGCAGCCCAAAAATGCAATGGTATTCAGATTCTTTCGTGTTCTGTAAACAATCTTGAAAAAGATACAGAACATGGGACTGAAGTACATGATAATCTGTGTTGTTCCTCGCTCGACTCAGAGCCATTTGTTTATGATGTGCATGTCATTGATGATAAAAATGAATTTCGGAAGGAGAAGTGTAAAGAGAGCAGATTATCAAGTTCAGCTGCTACTGATTTTGGGGTCTCCAGCAGTGAGTTATTGAGTAATGGTACAGATACAAGAATCGCAGAAACCAACCAGAACAATCATAGAAGTAATTTTGAAATGAAAGATGAGGCACCAGTGCTGGGTATCTCACGAAGCAAAAGCTTACTTTTTGACTCAGATAGGGATTCTTCATCTGCAGCCAATAGTGAAATGTTGAAGCTTGATACTGAAGTTGAATTTCTCAGGGAAAGGCTAAGAAAAGTGCAAGAAGGAAAGGAGAAGTTGACTTTCTCTGCAGATAACAGGGAAATTATAAATGCCCAATTGAAGCTTGTGGAAGAGATAGTGAACCACCTGGGACAGATCCAGCAGCTAAGGGAGCCAACACGACAGACTTCATTGCCACCGTCATCTTCTAAGGTACGTTGTAAGACGCTCACTTGACTTCCTTCAGTATTATGTGCTTATCATGTGCTTGGCAAATCTGGAATTGTGTACGATGAACACAATGGAGGCAAGTATGAAGGAGTAACTTTATTCAAATTACTGGCCTGTTTGATGCAATATGAAGCTGCCCAAACACAAGACTGCATTTGATTAAATGGTGAAATGCAAATTTATTGGAAATACAACCTAATATGTAGCTGAAAGATGAAGTTGGAAAGCGATTCGTGCGAGAAAAAGTTGTTGAGAGTTAAAAATTGTTTAAGTTGAGTTTTGTTTGTGTATAGTTGTTGATTTCTTTTTTTTTTTTTTTTCATTTGGAGAGAGACAACTTCTTGTAATCTGATATAGAGCTTGAATTGAGTATTAGATTGTTATGTTACTGCTTAAATCTGAATGTACAAGTGAATGGATGCAGTTTTAGCTGCTTAAAACTAAATTCTGAATCAAATCGTGACCCACCGGAATCATCTTTGTAGCAAAAAGGTTGTAAATTGCACTGATATTCCACTTCAAGAATTCTGTATATCTTAGATGAATGTTTAGAAAATCTAACCCTGCACACACACACACACAGAGAGAGACAGATACATACATACATACATACATACATACATATATACATATATTGTCATAACCAAATGCACGGATTCTGCAAGTCTGTTTACATTATATTTGCTATATAGATATAGATTGCTTGAGATTTATAAACCTTCAATATCATCATTGATTACATTGATGAATTTATAATCATGTCCTCAAAATTTTCAGGTAAGCTTGAAGAAAAGACGCTGTCGAAGTGTGTCTATTGAAGCCCATGAAAGTTACTGAATCCTGTGCACTGTACGATTAGCACCAAATCTGGGAAGAAACTTGGGGTTGCCTGTGCTTCAGGTTTTTCTTGGCTATCATGCTGAAAATTGTACATAAACTCTGTTAAGTGTTGTAATTGCCCTGGTTTTAGAATGTAATCAACTTTTAGGAACGTTTTGGAATTCTTTTCATAATTATGATCCTAAAAAGTTCAAAACTGAATTCTCTAATAATTATTCAAAAACAATTCTACATGCAGAACGGAATCAATCGGGTAACGCCTACAGCAGTTTTCTGTGTAACGTATAAAAATCAAAATCGTAAATATATGTTTAAAAATTTATAAAAATTATAAATATATGTTTAAAAATCGTAAACGAGTAAAAAAAATAGTATTTACGATTTTTATATATTTTTTATTTACGCTTTTTTTATATTTTTTAATAAATAATTTTTATTTATTTATTTATTATTTTTATAATGTGTTTATAATTTTTAGGTAAATATATAATTAATATATCGGTATAACGATTAATTAGACTGTAGTTTCTTCCGAATCCAACACCCTTTGATTTCAAATTAAGTCAAAAAAGAAGCTGAACTTAATCATGGTCCCACCGTGCGTTGATGCAACAACTTTCAATCAGTGTCATCATTCTTGTCATGTGTTTATGAGTTGAAGTGAAGGATTACTATTCATGAAAAGATGATATTTTATTTTTATAATGGTTGGTATCATCATGTTATCCGTACAATAAATATACTTAATAATATGATAAAACTATTCTATAATCCAATATTGAATCATTTACTAAAAAAATTAAATTTTCACTATTTTTTATAAGCGTCAATAATTTGAATTTTTTTTCATAATAAACTTTTATATAAAGTAATAGCAAATTTCTATATAAGCCTACTTAGCCGTTGCATTTGACTACTAGCGCTTGAAGTATATGATTGGCTCCTTCCTAGGTTGGTTGGAAACCTGGGAGTTGGAGTTTCAGTTCTACCAACGAGCGTAAAGTAAACTGATTTCTTTAAATATGAAAAATAATAATATTAAATTTATAATTTAAATATAATTTTAAAATTTATAATTTTTGATATAATATTGTAAGTTATAAAATCTTATTTAAAATATAATTTTTTATTCATTAAATTTATATTTTATAAATTTTTATAATATATTATAAACTTTGAATTTTATTCGAAACTACTGATGCTGAAAATTTCGTGCGTTGATCTTTGACTCCATTCTGCTCTGCCACTAAATTGAAAAAGAAGTAAAACATCGGGCCACGTAATCAGAAATCATCGCCGTCATTTAGCATGCTTGTGGTGCGGCCTGATGGAGTACGAGTACGACTACACTGCCAGTATTTGTAGGAAACTCTCCTAATGCCTTTGACAAATCCACTACCTAATTACCACCATCACTAACCATAATCAATCCCTAATTACAACTTAATAATACGTAATTTATCTCTAAATTAACACTATCCTTCATTTATGTCCACTCATCACTCTGCTATTTAGCATATAATAATAACACGTGTAAATTATGGGCATGAGAACTGAGAAACACTACACGCAGTCATAATCACACTACGCTCACGGCTCACCGTTGGCTGGTGCCCCTTCTAACTTTGCTCTCGCTTTCTGTTTTGTAACGCACGTGCCTCCACCACCTCTTTGTTACTTCTGTGACATTAGTCAAAGAGTCACCAACTCTTCGTCGGCCACTTCCAGATGGCACAACTCAACTTGTCGGTCATGGAACATCTCTTTTCTGGTTTGTTAAGTCAGCACATTAAGCAGCTCCTACCAGCTCCTTAATTATTTCTAGTAACAAGTCTGTTAAGTCTGTTAGCAAGATTAATTACTGTTATATTGATTACATTCTCTGCTTATTATTCTTCACTCAGGATTAGTTACAAACTGGTGTGCTGGCATTTCTACCAGCTCAGGATTAGTTAGAAACTTGTGTGCTGGCATTTCTACCAGCTTCTAGATTTAGACAGATGAAGGATTCCTATTGGTCCTCATATCCTCCTGTAATACAATGCCATCTGGTATTATACCAGTACCCAGCATATAAATAAATATGACTTCTTCCCTACGGTAGTCAAGCTGAGGGGAATTCATTTTATCCAAATTTCAAGTTGGTATCAGAGCTAGTTAGGCCTACGCCATGTCCACTGGATCCTTCAATGGAAATCCCTCAAGTGGAAATTCTGGCTTGTCCTCTCGTTCAAGCTTCACTAATGGCAACTCACCCTTTGGGAACACAATGAATCAGTCATTTCCAATTAAACTGGATGAAGACAACCTCACTGTTTGGAAGGCTATGATACTTCCAACTCTCAGAGGTCACAAACTGGAAGGATTTGTGCTTGGCACCAAGACCTGCCCACCAGAATTTATCACAGCTGGTGAAATTTCAGAAAACAGAACCAGCTCTGAATCACAACTCATTCCTAACCCAGAATATGATGAATGGGTTACAACAGACAACCTTTTAATGGGTTGGTTACTGGGGTCGTAACTGGTGAACTAGCAGCTCAAGTCATTGATCAAACAACATCCCTTGGCCTGTGGACTGCACTAGAAGAGTACTGTGGAGTTAAAAATCGATCCAAAATTTCTAATCTCATGTTTGATCTCTAAACTACTAGAAAAGGATCTATGACAATGAGTGAGTATCTTGGTAAGATGAAAAAGATTTCTGATAACCTTGCTGTTGCTGGTAGCCCGATTAATATAAGTGACTTAGTTTCATTTGTTTGTTTGGGATTGGATGCTGAGTATACCCCCATTGTAGTCCAAATCCAAGCTATGGATGACATCTCCTGGCAGGAGCTACAAGCTATACTGCTCAACTTTGAAAACAGACTAGAAAGGCTCAACAACTTCACCAATCTTAGTCTGAATCAAGTCTCAGCCAATGTCGTGTATGGCAAGCAAAAGAGCAACAATGTAAATCAGCCTAAGCAAGATAACTTTAAGAACAGTCATAGCTCAAGAAACTTTGGGAGATGATTCAACAACAACTTCTATAGAGGCAGAGGTGGTGGAAGGTTTGGAAACTCCAAACCAATATGTCAGATCTGTGGAAAGATAGGACATCCTGCCTCCATCTGTTTCTATAGAACTGACCTAAACTACATGGGTTCCTCAAGCAGAAATGGAAACAACAATAACAACCAGGGGTCTCAAAGGCAATTTCAGAATCAGGCCTAATCTCAACAAGCATACATAGCTACTCCTGAGACAGTTGGTGATCAGAGTTGGTATGCTGATAGTGGAGCCACCAACCATGTCACTGCAGTGCCAAGTCTCCTCAATTCAAGCAGTGAGTATAAAGGTAAGAACACTCTCTCTGTTGGTGATGGAAGACAATTATATATCTCTCATATTGGAAACATTGTATTACCTGCTTGTGATACTGTTCTCAACCTACAGAATATCTTATGTGTGCCTAAAATCACCAAGAACCCGATAAGTGTCTCAAAGCTTACTAGAGATAACAATGTTTTTATTGAATTCCATCCTAACTACTGTCTTGTGAAGGACAAACAATCCCATCAGGTACTACTGCACGGGAGAGTTGAAGGAGGACTTTACAAATTTTACCAAGAAGTCAAGAAACCGTCCAACAGTCAGTCCAGCAAGAATAAAATCTCAGCTTCAAATCCAGGAGTCTTACAAACCAGTCTTGAGTCTAGAAACTCATCAGAGTATGTCTCCACCAAACAAAGGTTTCTTAGTCCTGTCAATTTTTCTGTGTCAGCCTCCAATGATTCACTAGAACAAAACAAAATTTGTATATGGCATAGAAAGCTTGGACATCCATCTGTAAAGATTCTCAATCAAGTGTTGAAAACTTGTAATGAACAAATAGACAATTTTGAGAATTCTAAATTCTGTGATGCTTGTCAATTGGGAAAATCACATGCACTGCCCTTCAAAAATTCCACAAGTAGAACAAAACACATCCTAGATTTGGTCCACACTGACTTATGGGGCCCTGCATCTATTGCATCAACATCAGGGTACAAATATTACATACATTTTATAGATGATTTCAGCAGATTTACATGGATATACCCTTTGAAAAACAAATCTGACACCTTCTTAATCTTCAAGCAATTTAAAAGTCTTGTAGAAAACAAGTTTGAAAGATCAATAAAATGCATTCAATCAGATTGGGGAGGGGAATACAGACTACTTGCTGAATTTCTCAAAAATCATGGGATTGAATCTAGGATAGCCTGTCCATACACTTATGAACAACAAGGTAAGGCAGAGAGAAAACACAAACATGTAGTAGAAGTAGGACTGACAATGCTGGCACAGGCTAACATACCTTTGAAATACTGGTGGGAAGCCTTCCATACAGCAGTTTGGATAATCAATAGGCTCCCAACACCAGTGCTGAATAATTTATCTCCCTAGGAGAAAGTTTTCAACCAAAAACCAGATTACAAACTCCTAAAAACATTTGGATGTTCTTGCTTCCCTTACCTGAGGCCATATTATACACAAAAGTTCCAATTTCATTCCACAAAGTATGTCTTCTTAGGATATAGTGACTCCTATAAAGGCTACAAATGCTTAAGTCCTACTGGGAGAGCCTACATTTCCAGACATGTAACATTCAATGAGTTGGAGTTTCCCTTCAAAAATGGTTTCCTGAACTTCAGAGAAAGTCATGTGTCACAAACACCCAATTCAACTCAATCTGGTCTGATCTTTCCACTTATTAATAGGTGGTCTCCTCCAAGGTTTCAAACTGAACCACAAAGGTCTATTGAATTAACCTGCAGAAAAGTTCCTCCTAACTCTCCTGATGCAACAGTACAAGCATCTCCTCAAGCCAATCCACATCCCAACACTAATTCTTCACACTCATCCGAGAATTCATCAACCTCATCTCAGACTCAACAGGAAATCACTCCTAACCTGAATGAATCTGATGATACTCCAACAGAATTGCCTCATGTCAATCCCACATCCTCTTGTCATCCTATGGTTACAAGGTCAAAGATGGGAATCTTCAAACCAAAAATTTATAACCTTGAACTACATAACTCCTTTCTTGAACCTGCAACAGTCAATGAAGCCCTGAAGTCAACAGTCTGGAAAAAGGCAATGGATGATGAATTCAATGCTTTAATCAAGAATGACACATGGACACTAGTACCTTACTCTCCACACTGCAGCCTGGTTGGAAACAAATTGATTTTCAAGATCAAACTGAACAGTGATGGCTTAATTCATAAACACAAGGCCAGATTAGTGGCAAAAGGATTCCATCAGACCCCAGGCATAGACTATACTGAAACATACAGTCCAGTAGTCAAACATGCAACAATAAGAGTAATTCTGACTTTGGTTGTGTCACAAAATTGAGAAGTGAGGCAGTTAGACTTCAACAATGCATTCTTGAATGGAAATCTAGAAGAGACAGTTTTCATGGAACAACCCAAAGGTTATATAGATCCTACAAAACCAACACATGTATGCAAGCTCAACAAGGCTCTTTATGGGTTAAAATAGGCACCCAGGGCCTGGTTTGACAAGTTAAAAGTCACTCTTTTGGAATGGGGGTTCACAAACTCTAAATCTGATTCTTCCCTTTTTGTTCTCAAAGATCAAAAGGATGTGATCTACATACTTGTTTATGTAGATGATATTCTCATAACTGGAAACAATCCTAAGTTATGTCAAGGACTCATTCTTGAATTAAACAAGAAGTTTACTCTCAAAGATCTTGGAGAATTGCACTTCTTTCTTGGCATAGAAGTAAGGAGAGATACTTCAGAAATTTACTTGAGTAAGGCTAAGTACATCATTGACCTACTGCAGAAACTTAAATTTAACCATTTGAAAGGCTGTCCTACTCCAGCAGTACTAAATCAAAAACAGTCATCAGAGGAAGACTTGACTCCATTCCATGATCCTACCCTCTATAGAAGCACCTTGGGAGCTCTACAATATTTATCTCACACAAGACCTGACATTGCTTATATAGTTAATAAGCTTAGTCAGTCACTTCAAGCTCCCAACACAGGCCATTGGAAAGGAGTGAAGAGGATACTAAGGTATCTCAAAGCCACGATTTCCTTTAGTCTTCATATTAAACCTTGTGACAACAACAACATCACTGGTTTCTCAGATGCTGATTGGGCATGTAGCATCGAAGACAGGAAATCCATTGGGGGTTATTGTGTTTTCCTTGGTGACACACTGGTTTCCTGGCAATCTAAGAAGCAAGCAGTGGTTTCAAGATCCAGTACAGAATCAGAATATCGGGCACTGGCATCAGTAGCTGCTGAAATCACTTGGCTGCAATCTCTCCTTAGTGAACTTCACTTTCCACCCAATCAGTGTCCTATAACCTGGTGCGATAATACTAGTGCAAGTGCCCTTGCTTCTAATCCCGTTCATCATGCCAGGACAAAGCATATTGAAATTGACATTCACTTTGTCAGGGATAAAGTCCTACAAAAGTTGCTTGAGGTCCGCTATGTTCCTTCATGTGATCAAGTTGTCGATTGTCTAACAAAGGCTTTGGGGACACCACAACTTCAGTTCTTCCGATCCAAGCTTGGAGTCATAGAAATACCCTCCAGCTTGGGGGGTGGGGGGTGTTAAGTCAGCACATTAAGCAGCTCCTACCAGCTCCTTAATTATTTCCAGTAACAAATCTGTTAAGTCTGTTAGCAAGATTAATTATTGTTATATTGATTACATTCTCTGCTTATTATTCTTCATTCAGGATTAGTTACAAACTGGTGTGCTGGATTAGTTACAAACTGGTGTGCTGGCATTTCTACCAGCTCAGGATTAGTTGAAAACTTCTGTGCTGGCATTTCTACCAGCTTCTAGATTTAGACAGATGAAGGATTCCTATTGGTCCTCAAGTCCTCCTGAAATACAATGCCATCTGGTATTGTACCAGTACCCAGTATATAAATAAAGATGACTTCTTCCCTACGGTAGTCAAGCTGAGGGGAATTCATTTTATCCAAATTTCAAGTTGGTTTATGCTTAATTCTATACTACGATGCTTTTAATTTCTTTTTCTCATCTTTATTCCAAGATTCTTTCTTTCAATGATACAAATTTCTAAAAGTTTAACACTTTTCCCATCAAGGGGGTCGTTTTTTTAATAAATAATTTGTTAGTTATTTTTTTATCTCAAAATATGATCAATTGTCAAATTTAAGTGTGATAATTTTATAAAAAAAAATTGAAGTTATATGATAAAAATGGACTTCAGTATATACCATACTAACTAACATCTTGAAGATTGTCTAATATTACTTAAAAATTATTTTGAAATTATATCTAATGCTTTTTAATTAATAAATTATTTTTCAATAAAATACCAAAAACTTTTTTAATGAAACTCCACAAATTTTATGCGTTGTATATATATGAGATAACACTCCTCCAAAAAAGTAAAATAATTTCAAACGTGCAAGTTGACTTTCTTCATAATAAAATTCAACATAATTACTTTTAAAAACAAAAATGATAACTAAATTACATAATAAATGTCAAAAAGTTTGACCATAAAAAAACTTTAACCAAAAAAAAAAAAAAAGCCAATTGAGTTTGTTAATTGCCACGCGCAACGTGAAACGATGTAGCGTGTAGTAGTAGATAGCCTAAAAGCTAATAGCCTCTTATCTACCTTCTGTAATCCGTTACAAAACGGCGCTCCAAACCCCCGCCTGAGAGATCCAGACAGACAAACAAACAAAGAAAACCAAACTGCCGCCGTCATCTCCATCTCTTTACGGAGCTCCCCTTCCCACTTAAACTGAACGACAAAACAATGCGCCCGTTTCACGCTTACTCTCTCCGTCCCTCTCACGTTTCCTGATTCTGAAAGCTACGCCTACGCCCACGGCCCCCTCAGCTAACAGTTATTCATTCACATCACCATAAATTAATTAATAAAATAAATAAAACATTTTATTGTTACCGTAATTCCAAAGCAATTCCTTTATTATTGATTCATGTATAAAGCATATCTGTTCATGATTTAATTGTGAGTCGAAGAGCCTGGATCGCGTGAATGTTGGTTGATTGAAGGTATAATAATTTGGTTGACGATTGAAGGCTGATTTGATCTTGTTTTTGTTACTTCTCTGTTTCTTTGCTGATTATGCGAAATGGTGTCGTTTTGTGTGCTTTGAATCAAGAATTCTGGTCAATTTCGTCGTTTTGTGCATGCTACGACGTTTACTAGGAAAGATTCTTTCGGATCCGGAAGATATCGTATATGAATTACATTTACAGTTTCCGATGTTTCTCGGATTTACTTGTCTTGTTTGGCGCAGATACAAGAGAGATTCAAGTTATATTCAACGTTAGCCGCAATGTCAGGTGAATTGGATTCATTCGTGAAATCATGCATAGAAATCTTTTATTGAATATATAATTAACTGTTTTCCTTTTAGAGTTGATTTTTGGTGAAGAAGATGAGAAGTTTAAAGGCCTGGAGTTTGAGACATCGGAGGACGAGAAGCGGAGAAGTCGGAGCCGGTCGCTGCGGAAGAAGGCGATGAATGCTTCGACAAGACTGACGCACAGTTTGAGGAAACGCGGCAAGAGAGTTTCTGATTCTCGATACGCGACGATTTCGATTGAAGATGTCAGAGATGCGGAGGAGGAAAAGGCAGTTAATGCCTTTCGCCGGAAATTGATTGCCAATGACTTGCTTCCGTCTCGCCACGATGATTACCACACTATGTTGAGGTATACTCTTTCTTTTGTTGTTTAATTGCC
Source organism: Boswellia sacra (assembly GCA_013180625.2). Classification (NCBI taxonomy): domain Eukaryota; kingdom Viridiplantae; phylum Streptophyta; class Magnoliopsida; order Sapindales; family Burseraceae; genus Boswellia; species Boswellia sacra. The sequence continues at coordinate 521,963 of SNVD02011837.1, read as the reverse complement.
GTTGGATCTCAATCTCTGTTTTGATGCATATTAGAAGTTCATGTTTTTGGTGGATATGACGCAGTCGGATCTTTTTTTTTTTTTTTTTCCTTCTAACTTGCAGTGATCAAGTATTAAAATGCATACGGTATCGTGTTTGTCTAGTGACTGAGATGAAATTCTAGAGTTATTAATTTAACTCTGTTCATTCAATTGATTATTATCTTTATAAGCCTCTGATAAATGGGGAATAAGGGGAAATTTTTCAGTGGAAAAATTCGAAGACAAGCAGGCAGTCGCTGCTATCAATTATGTGGCTATTTTTTGAAAATTTTAAAAAATTTAACGCAGTTTGTGGATCATCGTTTATTGGTACTTGTGTTTGTGCATTTCCTAAAAAAAAATGTAGTGTGATATTGAACCTTTAATGACTTGGAGAACTATGTTCAAATGCTGTTTGATTTTATGTTTTGGTACTTTTTATTTCCTAGAATCGGCTAGGTGCTCTTCGTCTCTAAATTTATTCACCGGTTTCCAGTGCCAAAACTTAGGTTGGGAGAACAGTGCCATTGAACGGCAGCAGACCAGGTTGGCATTGTTTTGTCTGAATAGATATGTTTTAAAGAGAGCACAAATATGTTCTTGTAGGTGATCATATCATAATCTGATTTTCTTTTTCGCGTGTATAACACCTGATTTCGTGAGGGAGAAGTTAGGCAATCATGCTCCAGGAAAAGTAGAATTCAATTTTCATTTATTGAATTCTAGATGTTTATTAGTGTATAGACAGAGACTGAGGGAAGGGTGTGCCAGCGTTGCCTTTTTTTTCTTTTTTGTGGGGGAAAAAGTTATGTAATCATTTCAACAACAATAAATAATTCAAAAATACCTTGGGAAGCACTGAAGGACGAACTTGAAATACAAAGTACAATTTAAGGTTCCAAGAAGCTTCTATTTAGGCTAGGATAAAGTAACTGTCACACTAAAGCTTCTATATCTCTGTGTGAAATTATATTGTATTAGAGGATCTATAACTCCTAAATAATTTCTCAAATTAAAGTATGGTTCAATCCTAGGATACTTGTTACATGAGCTTAAAAAAAAAAAAACCACGTAAGACTCAGTCTTCATTAAATAAAAAGGTGGTCTTCTGCCAATAGAATTCCAAATTCACAAATTTGAATATGTAGAAGCTGTGACTCAAACCTTAGCCCCCTTGTCTACTTCACTAGTCCCGTTCTAAGATTTTAGCACCCAGCCATCTGAGCTTAATAGAATATTCAATTTATTGCTATGTAATAATTTGCTCCTTTTATCTTTATTTGTATACCATTAAAATGCAGTAAACTGGGATTCATGCTGCAGATTTCTGAAAGCACGGAAGTTTGACCTTGATAAAACTGTCCAAATGTGGGCAGAAATGCTGAAATGGAGGAAAGAGTATGGAGCTGATTCTATCTTACAGGTAAACAAATGCTTGTGGGTGCTATTCTCTTAATTATGATAAACAGGACACAACCTACAGTAGATATATATTGAGATAGATGCCTTAGCTGATATATAAGGACTGAGAGCAAGCAACTGAGGCATGCAGTTTCCGTTTGTTAGGAACTTACTGGTGGTTTTGGAAATTTCTGTTGTAGTACACCATTTGTAATAGTAGTTGTTTTTTACCTTAATATTTCAATTTCTAATGACTAGCAGAACATGATGATGCATTTCCAGGATTTTGTGTATGATGAATTTGAAGAAGTTCAGCGTTATTATCCTCATGGTTACCATGGTGTAGATAAAGGTGGTCGACCTGTGTATATCGAGAGGCTCGGCAAAGTTGAACCCACCAAGCTTATGAATGTCACCACAGTGGAACGGTTTTTAAGGTATCATGTCCAGGGGTTTGAGAAGTCATTTGCTGAGAAATTCCCAGCATGTTCTATTGCAGCCAAGAGACACATAGATTCTGCGATAGCCATCCTGGATGTCCAAGGATTGGTAATTTCAAAGCCCAATCCAGTATCTTTTGTGGTTCAATGGATCATATGCTTTTTCTTACAACATCATTGTTTTCTGGTTATTATTGATTGTGCACAGAACTGGATGAGTTTTGGCAAGGTTGCACACGATCTTGTAATGCGCATGCAGAAAATTGATGGTGACAACTATCCTGAGGTCAGTTAACCATTAAAGAATATCTAAACATTGGTGCATAAATTTATCACTTGTTGCTGACATTGGCGTATTTTCAACAGACATTACATCAGATGTTCATCGTTAATGCTGGCAATGGATTCAAACTGCTATGGAACACTGCAAAAAGCTTTCTGGACCCCAAAACTACCGCAAAGATACATGTAAGACAATATCGTTGCTTGTACTTTTTTTTATTTCTGGGGGTTGTATGAACTAATAAGTGGATGGTTCCTCTACTCTCACAGGTTTTAGGCAACAAATTTTGTCATAAACTGTTGGAGGTTATAGACTCGAGGTCAGAATTTTCTAATGGTTATTGCTGCAGCATGAGAGTTTTTTAGTGATTTTCCTCACAAATTTATTTGAAATTCTCTTGGAAAACAGCCAATTGCCACATTTTCTTGGCGGAACCTGCTCGTGTCCAAATGAAGGTGGATGCCTTAGATCTGACAAGGGACCTTGGAATGATCCAGGAATTATGAAAGTAAGACCCTACACGGTACTAAGAAAAATATTTATAGCAAAGTTCAAGCAATTATTGATATCTAGTGATTGTCAATTTGAAATTAATGTTTTGGATTCTATTTTCGTTTCCTTTTGTTTTGAATATCCGAAAATCTTATATCATTGCGTATCTTCACTTGAAGCTGGTGTATGCTAGTCATTTGATGTGCTTGACAAAGACAAAAAGTTCTTCTGATGGTGATGATTTAGAACTCAAATTATTCAATTCGAAGGTGAGTTGTTGATAATTTAACCTCTCCAGTTATCTTACATCATTTTAACCATGTATTTTGTAATATATTACCATGCTTCTTCATGCAGGTTGAAAATAGTGAAATATCTTCTATTGATTCAACTTCAGATTTAAGGCCAAGTACTTCAGGCTTCATACAGTTAGTGCCAGTTTCTGATAAAGTAAGTTTTCCGGTATGTAGTATTCTTCAATTCATTTTTTTCTCTCTCTTTGTTTTCAGAGAGCAAATTAGCGGCAGCTTTTTATTGTAATGTTTTACTGCAACTAGGTAATTCTCTTAGTAATTTGGGGCTTGTTTCTCCAGAATTATTTCTCTATTGGAGTTGTACAATATCTTATTATCTGTTTATAGCAGAAAGAAAAAATTTTTAAAAAAAAAGTACATGGATTGATAATTCTTCAGATTAGTCAATCACTTGATTATAATAATTTTGATACTTGCTTCTTTGAGCAAAATCCTAGTGTCTTTGAGCAAAATCCTAGTGTAAATCTTTAGATATACATATATATGGACACCTGGTCCGTATCATAAATGTAATCTCTCTTTTTTTTTTTTTTTGGTGAGATACATTTTTGGTTTCCTATAATAAAATTAGAGAAAATAATTTCTATTATCTGGCGAATATATCATTAATGCTTGCTAATGCAGTTCCACTGCCCAAGATATGCTTTGCAGGAGTTGCAAGCCCAATTAAATCAATCATTTTCATAAAACACACTTTTCCAGAAGTTTTAGAATTTCAAATTCTTCTTCTTCTTCTTCTTCTTCCTGGCCATCATCTAATGGCTAGTTGCATCGTGGAATATGAACTGATATTTGTTAAAAAAATGGACTTCTTCAACATATGTCATTTTTAATGTCTCATGTAGACATGGTAAGCATTGATTATTTTGCATAACTCTTTTTTTACATGCATTTTTTTCAGGGAAATATGAGTGATCCAACATCCATCTGCAGTGCAGTTGAACCAGTTGTTGCTCCAGGAGTTAATGGTACTGGTTCAACAAGTAGGTTATCAAATGTTTGTTCTTAAGTTTTTGTCAATGTTTTGACATCATTGATTTAAGCCCAATGATGCAGTTGCATGTATCATAGCATTTTATATCGTGGTCAATGAGGAGATAAGGATCATGATAAACCCAAAAAAAAAAAAAAAATTAGTTATGCCCAATGCTAAATAATCCTAGTTTAATAAATATAGACCAAATATTTTTTGTTCTATTTAGCCAGGCTTCAAGCTGGACTTTGAATGATGTTTCTCTTTATGTAGGAAAACATAAAAATTCTACAGCTGGATTTTCTTCTTTCTACCAGTAAATATTGCCTGCTCATCTCAATATATTTGGGTAACATTTTAAGCTGTAGGGAAGGAAAAATAACAATATTGCATTTGATTTTATTGGTGTTTGATTTGACATAGAACGTTGGGCCTCCTGATATTATTATTCATCTAGCTCAATTTTGCACACAAGTTCTACATTGCTTTAGTAGTTGTCTTTGAATTCTTAAGATCTCTCAGATGAGATTAAGTGTAACAGAGTAGGAGATGATCTCCACTCCGTCTGTTGATGCCGTTTTCACATTATAGCATAAGCTAATATACGGTATTTAGAGGTTTTTACTGTTTTGTCTTGCTTTTTCTCTTCCTCAGTTGTACCTCCTCAATGATAGAGTATCTCTTTTTTGTTTCTACTAGCAAGGTTTTGAATGTTCTGGTTTTCATTGTTCTTAACAGATAATTTGACCATTGAAGTTAACCCAAGAAGGCCATTGAAGGAGGTCATTCCCCGTGCAACAAGTCTAGTGATTCGGTTTGTACTTAATCTGTTAGCTTGTGTATATCTTCTACTCCCAGGATTGAGAAGACTTTTTACGGTGCAAAATGCAAAAGAAGAATTAGAAAACCAGACAAAACCTCAGATGCCACATTCAATCTCTCAAGAGCAAAGCTCTCATGCATTGGGAGAGTCATTCAATCCATGCTGGGAGAGGCTGCGGCGCCTAGAGACATTGGTAGCTGAGATGCTTAACAAACCTAAAAAAATTCCTCCAGAGAAAGAAGACATGCTTCTTGAATCATGGAGTCGTATTAAATCCATTGAACAAGATTTACAAAGGACAAAAAGAGTAGGTTCATTTCTTTTTTCACATGGCTGGTCGAGTGTCTTGAATCATTGATGTCTTTGTTGTTGGTTCAACTATTAAACCTATGCTTTGTTTTTAGGCACTGCTTGCAACTGCATCAAAGCAAGTCGAGCTTGCTGAGTCGTTGGAAAATTTAAAGAAGGGTGGCTTAATGGTAAGTTCTTGTTTTCCTTAAGGGGAGGAATGTGGGGGAATAATATCACTTTCTCAGGATATTAAGTCCAAGCTATGGGTTTTTAAGCAGAGGGTTGTTTTTATTTTCAGAACACTTGTTTCTGTAGTCTAATGACTTTGGCCATCCACCAACTGCAGTTTCTTAATTTCTTTAAACCCTTCCCATCAAAAGAAAAAGGAAGATAAGAACAATTCTAGCTGTAAGGCCATAACAGCACAGTGGTAAACATATCTGTCACTGGTGGATGGCTGCTGGGCTTATATCTTTTCAATTTATCAGGCAAAGTATTCTATATTCTGCAATCTTTGAGCCCAAAATTTTAATAATAGTCGTGGCGAGCCAAATTGGAGGAGAAACATATTTTCACTGAAGAAAAATATGTTATCCTTTGCTATTTTGTTCAGTCTCAGGAAAAATATTAATAATTTTATGGTTCTCAAAAGATTAATACATTTCTGGGTTTTCAGTATTAGCTTGTTCAAACTTTTATCATCTGCAGAATTATGTTGGTTTTTTGGAGTTTACTTTTTCTAATGTAGGAGTAAGTAAATATATAAATTCTTGTCAACTTTATCAGAAAATATGCACACTCTGACAATGTTAGCCTTAATCTGGCAGGAGCCAATGGGTTGTTGGCCAAGAAACTTCAAAACCTCCGCCCTAACAAGATGAGCCTAATTATTTTAGAACACAAGTTAGCTAGCTGAAGTTGCTACTCTCAACAGGACTGTCACTGCAAATTTCGAATTCAATTCAGTTGTCAGCTTAGGTGGTGGTTGATTCTAGGTGACTTCTCTCTCCTAATTTATTTCTATTAAATTAATGCAAGGTTTCCTTGCCCTGCCACTATCTCACCTCTGTTTGTTTTTCCTAGGTTATTGTAGTTGGAGTTGAGGGCATCCACCCACCCCGCGAAGTAAGAGTGCTCTTGTTTTCTTAAAAAGTAAATTTGGCTGCGAGAGGGACACCACTGCATTATATTTTTCATGTTTCTGTACATATTATATTATCTCTTTGAGTTTCTTCCTCAATGATTTTTCCATTGACTATGGTAGTTTTGAAACTAAATTTTTAGTCGATGGTCAAAACTAATAATTTTATGTTGCGTGTAACGCAGATTGCACTTTAATCTGCTGTACTTAAACAGAGATGTGTCAATGCCACATGAATATGTAATTGGATGATTAAGAACTTTATTGACAATAACAAGATGAACGAAGAGATTACGAATAATAGCACATTATTTGACCGGGTGAAGGTAATAATTGCTACTCAATTTTATGCATGCAATATACAGTCTCAAAACTTAGATCTCTGGTACAGCCGGAAGGGGGATAGTGAGAGAGAGTTAATTCCCGGCAACAAGCGTCAATAAAATATTTCAGATTTGCCCGGAATGCCTAGAAGTTTAGGCAGGATTGGAAAAGAAAGCTTCAACTCAGCGTATAGCAATCATCTCATCATCTCCGCCTAATGAAAGACACCGTAGTCCGGTCCGTGTGCTGTAATGCCAATGGGTCAATGTTCGTTCCCAATTTCCCATCACAATCACATTTAGTTAACTCTGCCCACCAGTTGTAATGTCAACCTTTTACTTTGATTGGCCAACTATTTTGAACCTCTCCTTCGTTTTCCAAGCTCAATGCAATACTTCTATGCTCGGTCCTCAACCGAGCCTTAAAAATAATAATAAATTTCGTATTTTAAATAGGATAATATAAGTAAGTATATTTGAATGTTAGTTTAATTTTATCTGAAAAATATTTATATGATTTTAATCAATCACACCGTTATATTTATGTAAAATTTATTATTTTTATTTCTTAAATCATTATTTAAGAGAGTGGTTGATAAAAAATAAATAATTTTAAAGATGTAATTAATAAAAAATATATAATATTTTTTAATTAAAATTAAGCTAAATTTAAAGATACTGACTAAAATTATTGCCGTTCTAATTCTATACAGGAATATTCATATTCATACTCATGTTTTTGCTTGAAAGTTGAGAGTTATAAACCGACCTAACTGACCCAACCCAACCCTCGTGTCCCTTCCCCATTATAAGAAATAGGAAAACAAAAGCAGAACAAACCTTACGTAACCCAGAAAGAATTTGAGAATGGGCACAGAGTCTGCATCAGCATCAGCATCGCCATCGCCATTAACAATGAAGAAACCCCAACCCATCCCCTGGACCCACCAAGAGACTCTCCACCTCATCCAAGCCTACCAAGAAAAATGGTATTCTCTCAAGCGTGGCCAGCTCAAAGCCAGCCAGTGGGAGGAGGTCGCCGTAACCGTCGCCTTACGTTGTGGCTACGATCACTCTAACCCGTCTGCAAAATCCGGTACCCAGTGCCGTCACAAGATTGAAAAGCTCCGGAAACGGTACCGTACCGAGAAAGAACGCGGCGGTATGGGTTCTTGGCAGTACTTGGAACTCATGGACTGCTTGTTACGCGGCCCTCTGCCCATCTCTGCGCGTCCGCTGCGGATTGTTCGAGATGAGGAGGAGGAGGAGGAGGATAGCAGTTTCATTAAGTCTAGGAGCGTGGAATACATACTCAGCCGGCCTGAAATTGTTGATGAGGAAGAGGAGTTGGGGGTGAGATTGGCGGCAGAAATGAGGGAATTTGCAGGGAGGTTTGTGAGGATGGAAAAGAGGAAGATTAAGATGATGAGGGAAAGTAAGAGGTGGAGAGTGGAGATGGAGAATAAGCGGATTCAAATGATTGTTGATTCCCAGAGAAAGATTGTTGATGTTATTGCCAACAGTTTTGGAGACAGCGAGAAGATCTTAAATCCATAATTAAGCATTAAAATTTTTCCATTCGTTCTTTCGGAAACTTCTCCAACAACATGCATTTCTCTTGTAATTTAACATCAATTCACGTCATACCTTACTTATGCGATGAAAAAGAATAATAATACAGGGCTTTTTATTTTTATTTTCTATTTCTCTGCCTTCTCTCAGCTCTACTATTGACAGATAGTATGGTAATGTCTTCTGTTACTTTTAGTCTTTCTTTCCTTCCTCCTCTTCTGCACTAGCATATTCTGTTCTGGGTTTTGATTCATGTTCCCTCTGCTTTTGTTGGATAGAAAATATATAATACAATGCCAAAATAATTTCTTGCCAGCCACTTAAGAGTTAAAAGGAAGGATTGATTATCAATATAACCGCCAGCCTTATATAAATCATTATTTGTAGAATTTGGCTGCCATCTTACCTATACACAAACTCAACATCGAAATAACTTACGAAGAGAACAAAGTTGCCCACCTAATTGCATTGCATGGTTGAAAATGATTAACTTCTTCACATGCTAATAAAATTGATAATTAAGAGCCTTTTCATATGTACAGACAGATGGATCAGCTTTCAAGGCTTGTAGCACCACGGAAATTTAGGAAATCGTTACAAATTACAATGAGGCCAGAACCCATGGCAGTGACAGATGCTCATCAGTGTATAGACCAGAGACCTTATATTCACAAAATTTTCCAAAGGCATTTGCCCATAACAATCATTGCTACCCACTAATCTGATTCTGATAGGGTAATAATACATTCACTAATCTACGGGGGCTAAAAAAGGAATAGGGCCCACCTGGGAAAATGGGGGAAAAGAACAGAAGGTACAAGAGAAGAGAAGGGAGAAGAGACCACTGTACACATACCTCTATCTATATTTGTCTCTACCTTCCCTATGCTGTAAACCAGTGGTAATATACATAAATTCCCATAAGAACAAAAAAAAGAAAAAAGGAATTTGGCCCGCTAACATTGCCTGTGAACTTCTAACAAAATAGAACCTGCAGAAGAAAATCTCCTATTTTTTCCAATTTGCATCGCCTAAACCAGCTTCATCTGCACACAACACACATTATTAGTCAATTTATCCATTCAACAAAGAGAGCAAACATCCTTGCAAAATAAGATAAAATACTTATATAAAGATCAACAATGTCAGATCATAATGCAAAATAGCTAAGCACACAATGGGAAATTATTCCAAGATCTGGATTCTAGGTGAGAATCAAAAACCAAGCAAAAGAATCGAATTGAAGAGGAAAAGCCAATGCATGTGAAAAAAATACAGACAGGAATTTGCCACCATGGTGATAGTGTGTACAAAATGATACAGAGTTGCATCCAAATTTATGGGACAATCAGCAAATATCAGGTTTGGTGGTAATTTTCATTCTTCTACCTTAAACAAAATAAAATGTAATCAACATGCTTAATCAAAAAGATCAGAGAATACTTATATATCAAAAAGAGCCAAGAAGTTCTGCCTGAAAATGCCACAATATTACCCCATGTCTATGCAAGTCTTATATCCAACTCAGGCTGTGATTGAAGGTTGCTAAAATTAAAGGATCTGTAATTACCTGTACACTGCTGTTACAAGGGCATGCAAACCCAACCCTAGCAGGACCGACCACTCTCAGAACTGATCAAACCACCAGATTGCTTCATTCTAATTTTGTGTTAGTGGGTCTGATATACAAACTGCCAGGTGCTGCTTGCAGATGCTGCGTCTGCTGCTGAGACTGTTGTGGCGCAAGCTGTTCTTGGGGTAACAATTGCTGATCTTGTTGCAGAATTTGTTGATCCTGTGGCTGGCAGTGCTGTTGGGATGCAGGTGGCAGTGTAGGGGACTGTTGTATCTGTGTGTGCTGCTGCCACTGTGTCTCAACATTATGCCCATGCGGTGGTAAGCTACCTGATAATTGCCTCTGACCTAACCCTTGACTAACAGAAGTTACTGCATCACTCCCAGCTGAATTTGTAAGTGGTGGGCTTCCAATGGAACTTGCTTGATTGGTCATATTTTGCACACTGGAATCATAAATTTGTTCTGATGCTTTCCATTGAGAAGCAACAGCTGAAGAAGAAACAGGCACGACATTGGCTGAATCGATGCAGGTCTGAGACACAGCTGTGGTTGTATTACTACACACCATGGAAGAATTGTTCACAGGCTGCTGGTCAGCTTGAGATTGATCAGTTTGAGACTTGCTCGGCAGGTCAGAATTCAGTTGACGATTCTGTTGAAGCATTCTCTGAGCAGCTGCAGGTATTTGTGTTTGATTAACCTGCTTTTGGTGTGGATGTGGTTGTGTCTGCAGATGCTGGTGATTGGAAGCTATAACTGCAGGAAGAACAGCTTGATGCATAGCTGATAGTGTATGTCCAGAAGGGACTGATGGAACCTGCCCTTGAAAGCTATTATCAGAATGAGAAGGCATCTGCTGGAGTTGCTTAGATGAAGGGGTAGTTGGCCCAGAATACAGCTTTTGCTGCGCTTGTGTGTGATTAGAGGGTTGAGAAGAGACTAATGGTTTTGATGGTTGAACTGGGTTCAAGCTGGAACCAGAATATAAGCCTTGACCTTGCATTAAATGCATGATCTGCTCTCCCTTCTCAGCACCTTGGTTACCTGGAGCCACAGTAAGGCCATTTAGATGAGATGGATCAACAGAGAGGTTCTGATGCATCATCATATTCCCTCTTCCAGTTCCCTTTAAAAGTTTTGCCTGCTGCTGAGATTGTACATGTTGTCGCTGTTGAGGGTGGTGCCTGCCAGATTGTTGAAACTGCTGCTGCGGTGGCTGTCGTTGTCGTTGCTTCACCGTCTGATTGTTCAACCCACTGGCACCAGGTTGAGGATTGCGGCTGAGCCCATGCGACGGTAATTGATGTTTCTGTTGATGCTGCAACGATATCGGAGTCATAGGGGAAGATGATGTTAGGGGGGGCATCGGTAGTGGCTGAGATGAAGTTTGTGATTGAATCTGGGAATTATTTTGCAAAGAAGAAGATATGGGAAGTTGAGGTTGTGGTTGAACATGAGGCATCATGGCACCCGAAGCAGCAAACTGTTGTTGATGTTGCTGCTGTTGTAGCAAAAATCGTTGCTGCTGCATTTGCCTTTCTTTAGCAAGGCGGATAGCATAGGCTTGCTGCTGCGGTCCTGTAACATGATTAGGGCCCTGAACATGATGATGGTTGTTCAGCCCATGGGACTGCTGCGGGGACACTTGATGCTGCTGCTGTGGATGGCCTGGATACGACTGAACAGGTGAAGTGGTAGTCTGATTAGAGAAAGCAGAACTCAACCCATTGAAAGCAGGAATCCCTTGACCATTCCCTTGTGTAACCTGCATCTGGAGCTCTGGTACCATCAATTGCCTTTGATGATCCGGATTATGGCCAGGCTATGACACAAAATAAACAGTATGTCACATAATGTTTTATCACTGCAATGCTTGACAAACACAAGACATTATAAAGAAACACAGCAAAATTATCGGCCTTTTACAAAATCCAAATGTCAAATTCAACTACTAAAATGATGAAAATGACAATATTTACCACCTTTTTACAATAAACAAAATTCTAAGATTCAACAACAGATAACCTAAAGTTATATAAAAATATGCAAAGCCATATCATTCCGAAACACATTTCCTTCCCAAACCTGCATCTTTTAAAAAAAAAAAGTACAATTTGTTTTAAATGCTTACAGAGATAGTTACGCAGGTAGACCAGCAAACCACTATGAAAACAAAATTCTAAGAAAGGGTAAGCATCCAATACAAAGACATTAGACCTCCAATAAACTAGCTAGAAAGTAAGACGTGAAAAATGTTAATGTGATTGGCTAGTAACTAACTATTTCCAACAATGATGCTGGATTTGAGTTAAAACTCGTCCCAGTTCTACTCCTACTAAATTAACTTTAAAAAAAAAAAAAAAAAACCATAACCATTTGAGAGACACATAAACAGCCAAAATTCTAATTTCATATCAGAGAACTCAACCTATTTATCCCATCCCACTGCAACTGTTAATAAGTTTACAGTTCAACCATCCAGAAATTGAACTCTGGTAAATGAAGCTATCATCACTCCCTCAATTCATCTTTCACGTGTTAAAATATGGGCCATAATCACCCAAAACTTATATGTCTGCAGATCTAGATCCAACAATGTATCACGATACAACCCCTCAAAAACACCACAAAGCTCATAAAGTTAACTTTGCAAAGCCTTAGTTCCAAACAAATGAGTCTAGCTACAGAAAAACTCCTGCAACTTTTTTCTCGTAACTGCAGCAATATCCCTCATCTAGGGCTACAATGTGTTAACTTTTTATTGTTTCCATCCGCTTCTTATTAGGCTTCCTTTTGTTCTTTTGATGCCTTCTACTTGGACCACCAAACCGCTTGGTGCGAATACGAAAAGAAGATAAAGGGCACTAACACAATGTGAGTCATAACAAATCAAATGAAAATCAGTGATCCTGGAATAGGAGGTATATCCGAGAACTTTAAAAGTGAGAACAATGCTCATACTACATAAACCCCTATTGATTTGGAATAAAAACACAATGATAACAGAAATGGCTGAAAGAATGTAAGACTAATTACTTACCCGCATCATATGCATAGCCTCACGAGGTCTCAACATTGAGTTTCCTTGACCAGAACCAGCTCCAGAGTGCATATTTGGGCTTGGCATCCCCACCATGCTGGATGAAAGCATACTTCCAGAATTCAGCATTGACGATGAGCCCATTCCTTGAAAACCCGGCCTTGACATTGGCATGCTTCTGTTCATCCCACACATCATACCCATACCATTTCCACCAGGTAGCATGCGAACACCACGATCAGCTCCTGCGAGAGCCCCAGAAGCAGACATGTTAGACTGCTGAATGTTCCTACCAGATAGCATTTGATTGTATTGTTGCATTCTTTGCTGCTCATCAACTGGAAGAGACGCTCTTGGAACATTGTATCTACCATCCCTGAGAAGAAATAAAATGAACCAGAAGTCAGTATAAGGAAATAGAATGTGATAATAAAGACATACTATATATGTTAGTATGATACCTGATAGCATGATTGAGTGGACCAGATGGTGAGGACAAATTATTACCAAGAACTATGCCTGATGATCCAGGCAGAGAAGAATTAGCCCCAGAACCGCTAAGCATAGATGCCACACCTCCTTGATTTGATGTTGCTAAACCACCTACATGAGAGCTTTGAAACCCATGGGGAAGATCTGAGCTTGACACAGCATGGTCACAGAGCTCAAGAGGCCTTCATCCAGGACCCAAAAAGAGAGAGAGATCATAATATAGAATAAGTTATGTACATTTGGAAGGATGGGAACAGTAAAATCATTTAAATATCAACCCAAAAAAAAAAATTGAAAAAGCAAACAACTAATAAAGATGAAAGTGGACAACCAAACCAGCTATTAACATGCATATATGCACCAACACTTACGTTAGGATGCCACTCCCATTCAGGTTATTTGGGCACGCTTGTGACAAAGCAAAAACATGTGAATTATGGACTGGTACCATTTGCTTCATGTCCTGGTTATCATTCTTCAAATGATACAAAACAAAACAGAAAATAATTGTCAGAAAATATTCAAAGCAACACGATGAATTACAACAAAGTAAACAAGGAATGCTTTCAAGTTTTACACTATTACTTAATACCTAAAGCACAGTTTATTTTCTTTATCGGACTTCACACTACAACCCCGTGAACTCAAAATGCCATACAACAGGTCAGAGAATTCCACACTCAGGCATATACAAAGCTATCAAGTTCACAGAGGGGAGAAAATTATAGCAAAAAAAGGGAATTTATTTCGATAGTATATCTTTTACAAAATAAATAAATTCAACTTAGCATAGGTCAGTTTGTATGAAATTTCAACTTGGAAGTCATATAATACAGCAGGAAAAAGAAAATTTCTTTAAGCACATTCAATATTCACAGAAGAACACACACCACAAAGAGCTTTCAAATTCAACCAATTTTCTTATATTTAATTTCGAATAAAATCTCAATGTGATAACATATTTTAAAATTCTATAAGTAGCATGTCCAAAACCTCTGTAATTAAAATAAAAATAAAATCTAGGCACAAACAAACCTGACTCTTCCGATAGTGATGCTTCTTTCCTATCGTAATGATCTTCTCAAAATGAGACTTGACAGTATCCTCTTCCATTGGCCCTTGCAAACGTTGAAACAACTGCCTGGCACTTCCCTGCATGAAATAAGGAACACCAGCCAATAAAATCAACTAAGACTAGTTTAATAGAATCTCACATAAATACATGAGAACAAGATTTGCATAATTCAACAAAAAAGTGTGGGTGGGTGGGGGAGAGGGGACAAAATGACTCTGACCTTTGGAATGCCTGGCAATGTAGATGGGTAAGATTGAGAAGACCCAGAATCCTCAGCACTGTCAGCCCCATCACCAGCACCCCTATCCATTAAAATCTTGTGACGCTCCTTGCACTCTTTAGGCTTGCGGAATATACACTGAACATGTTGTACAAGTCAATAAAAGCAAATATAAAAGGAAAGAAAAAAAATAGCATGTTGCACCATCTAAGGGGAACTAAAATGGATCCCGACCTAGCAATAAACCAAATTCATATACATATATAGCACTAAAAACAGAATGCAAGAACTGTCTCAATGACCCAATATGCACCACAACACAGCCCCAAAAGACATGATGGTGTAACAAGCAACTTAACATAAATATGCCAACCTTAAACTGGAGGGTACTGTTGATGGCATCACTAACAAGCTCCCAATTTGGACCCATATCATGCACAAGGACAACAAGTGCCTGAGAAATAACATACAATTAATTATTTAGGGGCATGGTCATAAAAAAACAAATGAAAATGTCATAAAAGCAAAGATGGTAAAGCAACCTGGTCTTCAAATAATGACCATGGACTTCCAGAACCAGGCTGCCCAGCAGACATCTGCATAGAAGACTAAACACTCAAATTCCTATAATAATTGAAACAAAAGGGAATCAGTGGAGACACAAGATCATTAGGCCACCACCAACTAATACCTTCAGTGCCTTGGCTTTCCTCCCCCTATCCCGTCCACCAATCAATTTAATAAATTTTGATGGGTTGGACATATTACTCATTTGGGATGCTGCCGGAGAAGGTATAGACCCAGCCATTGGAGTAATATTGTCAAAGGTAGTATCAAGTGATTGCTTCATTATCTTTGGCCTCTTTGCATTATGTTGCCCGTATAAGCCTTACGAGAAGCATAAAGAAAATGTAAAATATTTTAAAAAATTAAGTGTACCGTCAAACTAAGTACTAGAGCAAAAAAGAATTGAAAAAGAGCATTACCACTGTTTCCATTAGAATCAAAATGATGACTCTCCAATCTCTTTTTGGAATGATCTCTCTGCATATGGAAATACATTATCAAGAAAACTAACAAACCTTTATGAATAGAGTTTCATCAACCAAAATAGAATGCTACAAAAGGTTCTTAGACAATATAAAATGAGAATTCTTATGATATAGTAGTTCTCTATTCATAGACTTATTAGTTTAGAGTTTACCCTTCCTTTTTTTTTTTTTGAGTAAAATTAGTTTAGAGTTTACTTAGTATTCATAAAAATGAAACAAGTCATCCTTCGTAATCCTTTTAAAAGTTTCCAATTCTCAACCCAGCCTTTAATATTATAATAAAATTTTTAAGATAAAGGCATAAGACAAGGAAATTCCATGAATTCAATCACAGGTCTCCCTGCTCACAGCTACCAACCAATCTATAAGGTCCTTGATCGACCAAAAAAAAAAATTACAACCATTGACGAAATTCAAACGATTATTTCTCCCTCCAAAAGACATCATCCCTCTGAAGCTCTTTTATACCCTAGATATGGTAAATACATTCATGAACCCACAAACTTGATAATCTTGGCATGGATCAAGCCTTCCAGAAGCAGTTTGTATCATTAATGCCTAGTTACCCTCACTTTTAATTAAAGAGGCAAAAATCAGCATCACCAATCTTTGATGCTTATCTTATTTTATACATTATCATCGATCCACAACAAGCCAAATGGCAAAAACATGCAAGAACCAAAGAGAGTCATCAATCGGCAAGAACCTATAAAGCACCATTGAATTTTGCAAATTGATTTTGTAAAACAGTTTGAAGCTGCTCAACAGAGAGGAAACAAGAAACAAAAGAAAAGAGGGAGCTCTACAATTTTAAGCAATTTCTCCAAAAAGCAGAACAAAATTTACCTGTTCGTTATAAACAGTTGAATCAAGCTGCCAACCCTGCTCATATGCAGTACCCTGCAAGCAAACAATATTCAGGTGACTTCTTATCAAAAAGAAGAGAAGGTAGCATAAACACAGTAAAGAAATAGAAGAAAATTTAAGCAAAATTTTTCATAGTTTCCAAAGATATCCAACGCAAGAGTATATTCTAACATAAGAATTCCTACACACCAGATGCTTTGCTTTCTTCTTCTTCTTAGGTTTTGTTGATGTTTCAGCACAATCAAAAGATAACTGCTTTTCAAAGTCCCCAACTGACTCGGCCTCCACACTTCTCTGAATCTGTGATCCAACATGCAAAGTACTTTGGTCATCCTGAAGAGAACTCGTATCTCCACTTGAAGCATCTGTTTTTGTCGGAGCCTGCATTGAGCCAGCAGCTCCAGCACTAAATGGACTTATAACCCGCTGCCTGGAAGCAGTGCGCATGCGTTTTGTTGGAAATGAACCAACATTAAGATTACTGGCAGGCCTTTTTCCAATCAACATGGATTGTTGGGAACCCACCGTGCCGTGTCCATAAGGCATATCAGCTCCCACTTCATATGATCTAACATATGACTTCATTAAGTTGTTGCGTTTCTTCTGGGCAAACTTTGATGACTTGCTACCTTCAAAGGCTCCAGGCAAATAGTAAGTACTTGTTTCTCCCTCATCTTCATCATATGCACTATCATGATAACCATACTCTGAATTTGAATACGAAATCGTTAGCACAGAATGTTATTAAATCAACAAGGAACTTGCAGAAACAAATGTCTTTCCGTACCTCCTACAGCATCATACATAGATGTGTCAACTTCCTCTTGCATGCTACTGCCAGTTTTCTGCAAAAAGACATATAAATAAATTTAAAACGAATACAATCATTCAATTAATAAGTAAGAATACTTATGTACCAGATAAAATCAACTTTGATAAAATGGCTAGGAAAAAAGGTCTTCAATTAGTAACTATTCGATTGCACGTTTATTGATATGAACCACATACACAAACTATTCATCAGTAAATGCATTCCTGGTGTTCATCCCTTTTTGAAAAGAATTGTCTAGTGTTCAACCTTAGTATTTAATTATTTTTAGTGCTTTTAATATTCTATTTGTAATTCAGAAAAAATAAGCAAACGGAAAACATGTGTCACAGACACATGAAAAGACATCAACCTCGCAATGTGCTAGATGAGATTCGATAGACTTTCTGTAGGTCTCCATTGCACCAGAGGAAACTGCGTAGAAGAGGCTTTCCTGCAACATAAAAAAGTAAATCAGTAATACACACTCCATATGCATGCATGATCGTGTACATAATAGACAGAAAGAAACATGTTGAAATACAAGACAAGTCTCTACAAGGTCTAACAACCGGCAATAGAGATAAACTTTTTGAAAGACACAGCAGAGGGGCTTTTAGGCTCAAAATGTCCTGCTCAATACCATCCCAAGAACACCAACAAATCGATCTTGGTCTTCGCTTGAAATCAATTAGTCCTGTTGGTCTGTGTTGTATTCATAACTTCTCCCGCCACTGAACCATCACCTCATACTATTTTCGATGTACTATTAAAACAATAAGACTGCTTACCAGAACCATGTATCAAGTATGAAAATAATTTTTTGTCCCCCAACCTTTGATGTGAATCAAAAAGTTTTCAGATTGTTCAAAATAATTTCTTCACTTTCCTAACCAACCCCTAATCCTTAAACACAATATAGAACATCTGGAGTCAATCTCCAAAAGGTTGCTATAATACTGGAAAGAAATGGTTGTCTGATGCAGTATTTACATTGGTAAAAAAATTTTGGCACTCTAAAATTTTGCCTCTGAACCTAGAATTTGAATGGTATAGCTGGAAAGCAATTGATGAAGCATTATATTTCTACCAAAAAAAAAAAAACAAAAAACTAATGAAAACCTGCATGATACTTAAAACCCCAAAAAATAAGAAATAACATATGATGCGAAGACAATTTATGTTAAGATATATTTTCATTACAATATTAACAAATGACATTTGCCCAGTGAGTTTGTAATTAATTTTTAGCCTGTTGGGCTATCGAATTGTGAAGTTCTGGTAATTTTTTGGTCCATGGCTGGAAAAAAAAAACAAGAGAGTTTTTTAAGATATTAGTTGTGAGGACGTTCCTACTTTGTGGAAAAGTTTTAAGTTTCCCTTCGAGCATCTATAACTTCAAAGTTTTGGGACGTTTTGCACTTCTTTATTGAAGACGATTAGAAAGCTGCAATAGCCTACTTAAGGGATTTTTGTGCTCTGTTCAGGTTTTTTTTTTTTTTTTTTTGATAAATGAATTGTATTAGGTGAAAACTATACAAAAGAGGACAAGCAGACCAAAAAGCAGGACTAGCCTGAATAGTAGACAAATGTACAAAGGTTTTCACTCAATCCTATACATATGGAAACCCAAAAACACCCCAAATCAACATGCAATACCCAAAATTCCCTCCCAATTCAAATGAATAAAAAAGAACGAGGCCTCATGAAACTCTTTTGTCACTGAAGCCCAAAGAGAAGCTAAAAGCCTAACTTTATACCACAAAAATTGAATTTTTGTCTCTGTAACATCTTCAAACAATCTTCCATTCCTCTCAATCCAAATTACACAAAAGACTGCCATAATAGCACACTTCCACAAAACTTTAGCTTTTTTTACTTCTGCTAAATACATCCAAGAACTCTACTCCACGAAGAATGATTTATAAGAAGTTGGAACGACCCAAAGAACTTTAGATGCTTAAATTAATTTGAGCCACAAACCAAACGCTAATGGGCAATGAAAAAACAAGTGGTCAATGTTTTACACATAAAACACCAAGAAGGATTCAAATACAATAGCGTAGGAAATCTTTTTTGAATAAACTCAGCTGTGCTGATACTATTATGAGTTATGGCCCAAGCAAAAATTTGTACCTTACAAGGAATTTTGGCCTTCCAAATGATATCAGCTGGTAGAAAGTTAGGGAAAGAGTGATCATTATTCATCCAGGAGACGACAAGAAAAAACTCCATGTGGAATCAAGTTTCCAAACCCTCCTATCTTCTTTATGATCACTAATGGAAAAATTGTCAATTCTAGACAAGAGGAGGGAGAGATCCAGGATTTCTATCTCATTTAAGCTCCTTGAGAAATCCAAATTCCAACTCCAATTATTGGAGAAGCAGAAACAACGAACCTTTATATGATGGAGACATTGTGGGATTTTGATAATCTATAGAGGCAAGGAAAAACTTCACACAAAGGGAAGTCATGCAGCCAAGTATCTTACCAAAAATTAATCAATTCCCTGTTCCCCACATCAAATTTTGAATATGCAAGCATATCCGAGTAGCCCTTGGAGACTGTTCAGGGGGTTTCGATTGTTTATATTTTGAGATGTGTTACACTTTCTGGAAAGTTTATAGAGCCCTATCATGTTTCTAAAATAATTTTTCCTTTATTGCTGTACAACTTGTCCATCTTAGTATAATTTTTGTTTTCCTTGGGGAAAATTTATGAATCTTGAGCCAAAATAACTTATAATATACACACAAGCATTTTCTTACAAACACACTTTCTATAATGGAATTGCAGCAGAGCACCTTTAATATGAATCATGAAATTTCTATGGCGTGATTACAAGAGAGATGGAAAACAGTTGCTAACAATATTTAGTTAACAAAATATATAGGAAAGAAATAGAGATTTAATCCATACCTCTGTAAGGTGATCATCCAAGGAAACTTCCATAATTCCAGAATCAGATACTCTATCAGGAGTTGCAGGAGCTTCTGCTTGAAGAGAATGAACAAAAGAGCTGTTATATTTCAAAAATCTTACTGCATATCCCTGAATGGCAACTGCTATATTTTTTCTGGAAGAATGTTGCTTCAAATCATTGCTTGTCTCCTGCTCATAGACATGCAATATATAAGTAATGTATTGCACATAAACTAAAACAAAATGTCTGATGTTTATTACAGAAGATAAGAGAATCTATCCAAACAAGGCCAGACAAAACAGAGGCATTTCCAGTAGTCATAGAGAAGCCCAGACAGAAGACCAAAAAAAAAAAAGAACCCAAGTATTCTAGATAAGGAAACAGCTCTAGAACTACAAGATATTTCATTCAACTCAAACATTTGGTTGCCCAAAACAAATATAAAATTTGAAATATCTAGTCCACTAGGCCTCCCAAATTTGAAAAATCTGGGGCCCCTTCTATACCTGTATGTATAACAAAATGATAAAATCAAAAAACTACAACAAGCTCACACAAAAAAAAAAAAAAGAATGGTCCCCTCAATAGCAGAACCTGATAAGTGTCTTTACATTTTTTTTCAAAAAAAAAAAAAAAAACCATAATCATATGAAGTAAAATAGAGCGAGGTTATACTAGTGGATTAGATATCCGTGAAGAGCTCAAAAAAATTGAGGGGTTTCAAATCTAAACAAGCAATAAATACTCCCTCCTCGAACCAAATAAGACAAACCCTAAAAATTCAAACACTTACAGTTTTGCAAGTTTTTCGTGCTCTCCATTCAAATAAATGTCTTAAAACTGCTTCTATTTTCTTCTACACAATCATCCATATCCTCGAAATTTAGGAACTCAAACCATAATAGCTCAAAATCATCACGGTAAATCACATATGCTAAGAGAAAAAAGAACACAACAAACTACTATAATAAATCAACGTCACCATGAATAAATGAATGTGACCTACGGATATCAAAAATAGAACCACGAAAAGAGACTATTATAATCCTCATCACAAGATTTATCAAAATTGGAAGCCAAAAAGGTTCACACATAACCAGCACCAAGTCAAGTTCTCCCACCTTGTCCTTGGAAACTTCATCCTCATCAATATTCTTAGACCCAGAAAAATCATGAATGCTGTTTTCTGGAATGACACTGGGATCATCTCCATTTAAAAGCACCTCAGCGGAATGCCAGAACTGCATGACAGCCTTTGCCAAGGTGAGAGCTACTTTTTTGAGCTTCCGACATTGATTTTGCTCTTCAGATCTCAACCGAGAAGTAAAAGCAATCCGACGGCATATTTGGGCAGCAGCAGTCATCTTCCAAAGCCGTTCCTAGTATTAAAGAGTGATGAAATTTACAAACAGATATCAGAAGCAGGATTGCAAATGATTATTCCAACCAAATTTACTTGTAACAGACAATACCAAAAAAATAGGGGGGAAAAGAGAGGGAAAAAAAGGATAATGTAAGAAAAGTTATTCAGACCTGCGCAAAATCATTTGCCAACCATGCCATCTCCTCAAGGACAAAATCCCAATGAGATCTTCGGCGGGTCTCAAAGGGCAAGGTACCAACAGACAACTCAGCAATCCTCTTCCGCTTAGCCTGTTTATAACAATTATGTCACACCTTCAGAGCTTTCAGAATAAGGAAAGCATATCAAATAGAAGGTCATAAATCAGAAAAAATCTTTTTTTGTTTCAAAAGTAAAATTTTATTCAGACTTTATATCTGCCAGAACATGAACCCAAGTCCATGAGAATGAAAAATAACCTCTATAATTCGTGCCTCTTCCAGGATTGAATCTTCCTGCGCCTTGTCTGCCAACTTTAAATGGTTACCAGAATCAGTTTTCACATCAGGGGCAGTGGCAGAGTTTCTTCCTGACAAGGTACCATCAGCAAGTTCACAGTTTGACATATCCATTGTGTCATGAGATGCACCAGTGAAAAGGCTTTCCTTGTTGGGTTTGAAATCCTCGCCCAATACATTACTCAAGTTTTTATCAGTTTCTGGAATAGTATGGTCATATTGTTTAACTCCTTCAAGGTTGGAAGTACACTTCACCTCATTATGCAAGTCAGATCCACTCTTATTTGTTTCTTCCTCAACTTTGACAACGAAATTGTTCTCGTTGTGACTTTTTTGATGCAGCAAATTCTGTTCATCATTCATAGCAGCATTGTTTTCAACAATCTTGATCTCATTCTTCTCCTTCACAATTTCACCACCTGCCAAATCTGTCATACCTTCCAACTCCGATGTTTGTTCTGTAGGAATTCCATTATTATCCACATTTTTTGGATTAATACATGCATCACTATCATTATTTACATCTACGCCTAGGCTGTTCTGGGTGCAAGATGACTCTGAATCTAACTTTGAAACAATTGCTGCTGTGCTATTTGCGCCATCATTTGGTATGGATTTCCTATCTTTATCAGGATCACTGAATCCATTCTGCTGACCAGAGCAACTTTCATTCTCAGCTTTTTCTGTGGCTGCAACAGGCGTACGTTCAACTCCTGCTGAAACTATCATTTCCTTTTCTCCAAAAATATCAGGTTCCCCAGAAGCCACATCATTAATCTTCTGAGCATCAACTTGATAAGAATGATTATTTTGGTCATTCATCAAGCTTTTGGGAGCTGCACCATCCAACTTACCTTCCGGCAAACTAGCCTTTGGGCTGGTTGTCACTGCCAGAGTCTGCATGCTATCCAGCTCCATATTTAACTGATTATCGAGGGAAACAATCTTAGGAACCATATCACCATTTGAAGTTGCTGACTTTGGGTCAGAAACAGGAAGTAATTTCTGCTCCTTTTGGTTGTTTGAATCAGATATCAACGCTTTTGCATCCCTTGAACCCCCACGAATGGTTAAAGAAGACCCATGTCCTGCACGAGACTGAATTATATCATTTGAACTTGATCGAGCACCATCACGATTTATTTTGGACCTGTTCCTACGAGCATAAGGGCGAAAAATAGCAGAATCTTCTGATTCCTTGGCATTTTGAGTTCCATCCATCTGGGAAGACTGTTCCGATGGAACAATACTCTTCCTCTTAACAGGATGTCTAGAGTTCCTATCACCTTCAAGTATTTCATTTTCACCATCAAAAAGCAAGAGATTATCAGCACTATTGGGTTCACAAACTGTAGGAACCCCTGGTCTGCCACTACTCTCTACAGAATCCCCATGAGGTGAGGCAGTCAGTGCAAAACTACCTTTTGCTTCACTGTGACAACAGTAGAAGGGTGCAAAAGCATTAGACTCTTTAATTAGATATAGCGTGCAATCAATATTCACTAAAACATGATAGCTAAAAAAATTACCTGGTCACAAAATGCTCTGCCTGCTGATCAGTGAGCGAAGTAGACTGGACACTAACCGATGCTGCATTTCCAAATTTAAAATCCAAAGGGTTGCCACCCTGCAAGTAAAGAGCATTTATAGTCATCTTAATAATATTTTTTTTTATTTTGAGGTTGGATAAATATGATGGGCAATTTAAAAAATTTCAAGAGTTACAAAGAATCCAAATGCCATACTTTCTCCAAAAATTCTAGCTCTCTTCTCCTCTCCTCACGCACATCATACTCCTGTCTGTTGACAAGAAAATAATATATCATTATGTTGTTATTTGCATATAAACATGGTCAAACAAGATATTACAGGAACAAAAACATTGCATGCCAGTATTACCGAAGCTCTGCTTGAGCCTTTTCAATTGCTGCTCGACGTGGAGAGGTTTTGACACCAATACCTACTCCACCGTCAACAACACCTCCCATTGAATCAACCTCAGCATTTACTAGGAGAGCAGTTCCTGATCCACATCCATGCATCCCTACCTTGATAACTACAAGCTAGCCCTCCCCATCAACTCCAAAAACTATTAAACTCCTGGAAGAAGAAGTAGAAGAGAGGAGGAAAAAAAAATTAAAAATTAAAAAAAAAAACTGTAAGAGAAGCTATGCAAAAATAAAACCTAATGTAAAAATAAATAATAAAAAATTTAAAGTAAGGGAACCTTACAGAAATAAGAAGTGTTCTCCGTACTTTACTTTTGATGCCAAAAAGTTATAGGACAAAAAAAAAAGGACACAAATATCTAAAACAAAATGCAGTAAGCTTTTGAGAGACTTTCACCTTTAAAGTTTCTTACCCTCCTTCACATGACATATCTCATAGCTGAATAATGGAGAGAATAGTAATTCTCTTTTCATATACATTATTGAGCTTAAATTAGTTCCCTTTCAATCTATAAAACCCTAAAAAGCATATTCAGAGGGTCAAACACAACCAAATGATATCAAACGAGAGTGGCAACACTTGCAACACGGTTGAACTCTCAATGTCCTGGCAAATCCTTTAAAAAGGCATAAAACTTGATGACCAAGCGAAGTCTTAAGCACCACATTAAATGTTACAACGTAACATACAGGTCAAATTCAAAGGGGAAATTCCAACAAAGGAAATGCATTTTTCCATATATGTTTGAGCACCAAAAGCAATGTCAAGTAACAAAACTTAAAGGTTAAACAACTGCATACACTTCATAGTAACCAGACACACATGACAAGCAATGCCTCTCAGACGCTGCGCTTGAATGAAAATTCTCCAATGGGCACCTCCAAAACATCCACTAGGTAGTGAAAACACACTTGTACAGCATCTAAACAAGTTTCCCAGCACAAGATGACCAAAAATTTAGCATGAAACTCCACAGAGAGGAAAGCATGCACATAATTTAACAAGCATTGAATCAAAAAGGCGCCCCATAAACATAGCAGAAAGGAATTCGCATCCATTGAGTTGGAAAAGAAACCATAAAACGAAGGAATTAACAAAAATGCACAAAATTGGAGGTGAAAAAATTCTAGGGTTTGTAAAAAGAGAGGGAATTAGGAGAAAAAAATCACCTGAATTGACAAGTTATGGAGGGAATTGATAGCTAGGGCAAAGCAGTGAGAGGACGAGAGATGCCACAAAGAGTTTCCTAAGAGCTAGGGTTTTGAAAATGTGAGAATCAAAAACGACAATAATTAGCCCTAAAACGCAAGGCGTCATTGGAAATGCAAGCCATGGTGAGGAACAACGTGGTGTTAAGTGTGTGCCTGGCTATTGCGGGAGTGTGTTTGTTTTTGTAATTTGTATTTCGAATTTGGTTTCTGTTTCGTTGTCTCTCTCTCTCTATCTCTGCTCTGTGTCTCTGGGTATGGTTTTTGTTTCGAGAGTAGTATTGCGAGGTCTCTCTCTCTCCCTCTCTCTCTCTCTCTCTCTCGCTCGCTTGCCCGCCCGCTGGCTCTCAGACTATTTGGGCTTGGGTTCGCATTTCTTGGGTTCACCTGAAGATGAGGAAGACGATGCTCTATAGGGCTTTTTGAGATTTTGGGCCCTTTTTATTTTATTTTTTAATGTATTTTTTACTACTATTTATTTAATTATTTCAACTCTTATTGGCTCCACGAAGAATATAGACCCTATTGTAAACTGCCAAATGTCAATAAATATATATAAAAACAATATATGATTGGAAAAATAAATTTCAAAATAAAAATATTAATTAAATTGATTATGTGTGTGGGATTTATGTAATAATGTGATGTGAGTTTTATATAGATAAATTTGTATGAAGAGTTTGTAAGTGTAACATTATTTATATATGATACATTAATTATATGTATAAACCTATCATGATTGATGCTACTTTTACAAACTCTTCGTACAAACCTATGTAGTATTGTTGGATGATTGCTACGTCATCTATGTTAATCAATATAATTAAGATTTGAAATTCTCTACTTCAATCAAATCATGACAAATTAGTTTGTATAAGAAAGTTTGTATAAATAGTTTATAAGAATAGCATTATTCCTCATGCAATCTAATGTAACATAATTTCATACGATGGACAATTACCTAATACGACGTTGTATCGTTAAATGAGTAGTTATCATATTATTTATTATATTGTTCTTTATTTGTTTTTAATCGTTATTCATTAGATGATATTATACAACATTGTACATATCACTTAATTTGCCTAGTCTTTTGTACCATTCAACTTCTTTTAGTATTTTCTTAATTCCAAAGAAATATTCTCTCACAAATCTCAAATAGAATATTATAATAAAATGAGTGATTAAGAGGTTGGGTGAATTTTTCAACTAAAAGATCTTTTGAATATACCATCAATCACCCTGTCTAATATCACATAAAAGAGGGAGAGAAAATATAAATTAATCTTTTTTAATCAAACATATATGTCATTGAGAACATTAGCAAGTGTTTTAAACGAGTTGCATGTTACTAAATAAACAAATATAATAATAAAAAGAAATGCATTCCACCGAGGAGCTCTTGTATCATATGCATAAATGTTATTTGTTCAAGAGGGAGCAGTGGTGGTGTCACAATTCAATTACCATTTGCATGCGACAAGCAACGACCACAATAATGGTACAATAAAGGTAAACTTTTGGCAGCTAAAAGGGGACAAAAGCTACGCTTTCAAAAAATTGGTAGTATTTATTTTTTAATCCAGGAATTTGATCTTCTACCTCTTTTAAATACACACGACACTTACTAGAGAAATCGAGTAATTGAATGAGAGTCAACCCCATTCTGCAAGTTAACGAGATTAGATCTCAACACGTTTGCCAGCTATAGATTATCAAAAACCGATTATTGTATTGCACAGTAATGTCACCATTGCTAGTGCTCAAAACCCCATTTAATGGCTGTTGAGTTTAGATGGTTTTTGCTTGTCAAACTGAGCTTTGACTTGCCAGCCATAGCCACCAAATGTGCCGAGTGATAAGAACCAAAACCAGAAGGGATTGTGAAGGGAAGCTTCCCAACACATTTAATGTAAGGATAGCACTATGAAGTAGCGCACCAAAATTTTTTGTTTACATCAAAAGCAATCAACAAAGCAATGTCAACTTATCATTTGGGACCAGTCAAGTTGCACGTCTTGTTGCTTTCTCTAAGCACTTTTGGGATCTGTCTCCGCAGATATTCTTTCTAAAATCCTCAACAAATGAGCATCTAAATCTCAATAGTTTTAAAAAGATAATGGAAGCATTTTTTAATTTTTATGACATTCATTAATCGTACAAATACGGATCAACCATGCCATTAATTGCGTAGCATGCACATGGACTTACAAATGTTGCTTACAGAAGATGTTAATTGATCTGATAACATGATCAAAATAGTACCGTACTGTGACATGAATTGGATGGTGCAAGTAACAGATTAACTGCGCCGGCTAGTTGCAGTAAAACCAAATTATGAAGTCTGATGGGCTTTCTGCTAATCGATCGTAAACGATCTGCCCCATATGTTTTCAGGAATTGACCCAACAGCTTTCTCCGATTCCATCTATCCTCAAAACTTCATTTGGCTATTTATTTTAAAGTTGTTAACTGACTACTTCTAAATGAATCATCATGAAAGTTTTCACAACACCTTTTTTTAACGACAAGGTCTTTCGCATACCAGCCACATATGCAACCACACCATCTTAGAGTGTCATGTCAACACTCATGTTGCATGCACGGCAGGATTGAGCAGCCGCACAAGTAGCAGCTGTACAGAAGAGTCTTGCTTTTTCAACAAATGATCTCAGTCAAGAATCCATAATTTTATGTGATCAACTTGAAAATGTACATGATAAATTAACTTGATTTCTCTGTAACTAGAGCATTCGTATTTTACAGATGGCCTAATGTGAGAGTCTGCATGATTTTATGAATTGAAACAAGCAACGGCATTGATCGTTGCCGTAGAAATTAATGCGGGTCGTGAAGAAGTAGGAATTAGATATGGCACTTGGCACAGTGGCAAAGGAGGCTATAGACAGTTATGTTATTGGCGCACATCGATGCCAAGACACGTTGAAGCAAAAGGTAATCGAAAGATGGTTAACCACATCGGTTAGAGAGACTCTGGTTAATCACATAAAAAGGGAGAGACCCTCTTGTCTACTTGTTAGACTTTGAAATTAGAGATAAGTTAGAAATGGCAGGTGATACGAGGATTGGCAACTATTTGACAATCAAAACTAATAATGACACTGACACTTGATTATCGAAAGAATTGTATACAACATAAAAGGGCCCTACGGTATTTCTTTTGTATGACAACAAATAAACAGAAAATGTTACTCAAAAACACATACACATAAGATATCAGATACATTTTGACCCATGAAAGTTGTTTAGTCAGAAATCAGGCTTCATCCCCGACTCACACTCTTCTGCTGACCCAATAAGATCTCCAAGCTCCTTTGCGTGGGTGGTCATCCCACTGATCGAATAAGCCTTAACCATGGTTCTATAAGTAATCTTATCAGGCTTACATCCTCTCCGCTCCATCATCTCAAGAACCCCCTTCATCTCAGCAAAGCAGCCCATCCTCCCATAAGCATCCACTAAACAATTAAAAAACACAGTATCCAATGTTACATCTGAGTTCTCAATTAACCGCAGAACACCACCAATTTTTTCAGGGGTCTTTGCTTGCCCATAAGCCCTAACAAGAGAGCAAAATGTAACACAGCTTGGTTTGATTCTCTCTGACTGCATTAGCCTAAACAAATACTCCATCTGTTTCAAATCTCCAGCCCGGCCGAACGCATCTATAACAATATTGTAGGTTACAATAGTCCAAGAGTAATGGTATCTCTGCATGTATTCCATGACAGCACTCATTTTGTCATAATGCCCAGCTTTTCCATATGAATCGAGAAGAATGTTAAAGGTATTAATGCTAGGTTCAATCCCAGCACTCTGGAACTTCTCGTAACACTTCTCCATTGTTTCTATCTGCCCACTGCTGCCAAAAGCTCTCATTGTGGAGTTCATGGTCCAAACATCAGGCTCACATTCCTCACTGAGCATCTTCACGAGTGTAGATTCCATCTCCGCAAACCTTTTAGGAAACAGAAACGATGAGTTACTTGTCCCCGATAGAATTGCAACATTGTGCTTCATCTAGTTGTCAAAAACACACAAGATAATTATAGACTCAATCCAATTCATTTCCCTTTCAGTTAAATGGGAAAAAGAGAATCGCAACGACGTGCATAAGCTACAGTGAATTTGGGAACTATGGAGATACAAGTAGTTGTTAGAAAAGGAGAAATGATGGCTGTATTCTATCCACATTTTCATTTCCACTTATCACAAAGAAATAAGAATCTGTCTCTAGGGTAGATCAGATATGTCAAAGTTATGATTCAATATCTAATTAGTCCCCATTATAATCTCACAAAAAGAAAGAACATTCAAAACTGTGAAAGGATTGGGGAGGCATGTACTTTCTTGCTTTCCCATAGGCATCAATGAGGGTGTTGTATGTGACTGTGTTGGGTCCGATTCCCTGAGTTTCCATGTCTGCAAGCAAAGCTTGCACCTTGTCAAAGGCAAAAACCTGGAGGCATGATTTTATGAGGATAGAATATGTGTTGACATCTGGATGGCAGTCGGGTGTGTTCTTCATCTCCTCAAGGAAGGAAAATGCTTTGTCAAAGCGACCGCTCCTACCATATGCAGACAAAAGAGCAGTATATGATTGATGATTTACAGCGCAGCCTTCATCCACCATGGCTTGAAAGAGCTCATGGGCTTTTTCTGGTTGCTTACATTTCCCAAGCATGACAATTAACTTGATGTATACACCAGCATTGGGCTTGTACCAAAGCTGCTCCCGTAGCAATTCAAAAACCTGAAAGTATAAAAGATAACTCAACCATGAGAAGACAAAATAAATGGCCCTAGATATTTATCGAAACTCAAAGTTCAATCAAATTACAATTACACCAGAATTGACTAAAACCTTGTCAATGAAACTTGATAAGAATCTAAGGATAGACGTTTTTCATGTTTCCATTGTTTTCATTTTCTTTTAGGTGCCTTGTAGAACTTGTAATAAGCATTTGAATGAGTTTTTTTTATTGAAGAAGAAAACATGAAGATAGTTTATACGAGAATGCACTTAAAAAATAAAATCTCTTGAGAAACAATAAAAAGTTGGTTTCTCCATTCACTCTTTTAGTTTCCTCTACGTTTCTAATGAATTCTCCTTACAAAATATATATGACATAACCAAACACACTCATTCTCCTTGACAAACACATAAACATATTTTCTACAGTCATTTTGATATAGAAAGTAAAATTCCTAACCAAACACAACCTAAAATTTCTCTACTTCTTCAGCAAGTAGAACTAGAAACTAAAATCCCAGGCATAATTAAAAAAAAAAAAATCTTTTAAACACATTTTGTGGTCATCCACTGAGCTTTTGTTAAAATACAAACAGAGCCAACTAGTTCCAAAATTCTTTAGAAAACCGAAAAATTTTAATAAAATTCGTCAAGAAATCACACAACGTTTCACAAAATGGGACTCCCATATCTCAAAAACCATGAGCTCTGCTTATAATTGGGCTGGAGCTGAATGAAACTCCTCCTTAAAACAAGGTTCCATCTGATCAACTTACAGTTAAAGTGACTAACTTGAAACCAAAAAATAATTAAAAAAAAAATTTCTTAATTTCTGTCAGCGGCAAAAGCAGAGCATAAACAGAACCCAATACATGAACAGCCCAAAACCCATATCGAAAAAAGTAAAATTGAACTCCTATTCCAACAGAAAATACAGTAAAGCTAAGCAACCTTGAGAGCAGACTCCCAACGCAAAGCAGTAATTCTCTCATGAAGAGCTTCAAGCACAGTCCTTGGCAACAGCTTCTTGGAATTAACACCCCTCTTCTTCTCAAGCACTGCCTTCGTTGCCTCTCTCCGCAGTATCACCGATACCGCCTTCTTTGACGCTATCTTCCGGTTGACTTCCTCTTTCCTCTCCCTGGCTTCTCTCGCTTTCAACTTGGTAAAATCAACTGCTCCTTTTCTTTGGGTTTTCTCAGCATTGGTGTCGTTGGAAGAGATGGTGAGTGATTCTACTGTGGGTTCGGTTTCGGGTTTGGAAATGAGCAGAGGTGCGGAGGTTCGTTGGAGGGGCTTGGGGTTGGTTTCGGGCCCCCGGTTAAACGCCGGTGGGTAGGGATAGGTGGAGGTGGAGAGGGAGGCCATGCGGATATTTTCAGTTTGCTGATGAAGCTGAACATGGAACTCCACTCCACTCCACTCCAGAGCCAGAAATTTGAGAATTGAGGCTTGATTTCATCTCTTTGAGGATATGGACTTTTATGAACTTGTGAGGCCCATTGCTTTTGGGCTTATTAATAATATTCGCTATGAGTGTTGTTATTCAAGCTGCTGTAAAAACTCTTTTTAAGTTTTTTTTTTAATAAATATAATATAATTGCAAAATTATTCTCATTTAAGTTTTTTTTTTTGTTGTAATAAATTCAGTCTGAGAGATCTGGAAGTATGCAGTTATGAGTAATATAACAATAAACTGTAAAGTAAATCGGCACAGGAGGATTTTTACGTGGTTCGGTTAAAAAACTTACATCCACGGATAGCTATAGAGGTGCAATTTACTAAGTTTTTGTTTGTACAATCTTTAAGACCTTTTACAGTACTGACTCACCCTCACATACTGATCTAATCTTTGTAAAACAAAATCTTCGTAAAGATCTTAAACTCTAGTGACACTGCTTACTTTCCGTCACAGATAACTTAACAACACACTATTAAGTTATACATAACACACAACACACTGTTAAGTTATACATAATACACGACGTCTGATATTGAATTACATTAACACTTAACCCGCAAGTTGTCCAAGTGTCTACTAACTCACACAGACTCAATCAACAACTTATGTACGATTTCTACCACTCATACATAAATCAAAAGTCTGAAAGAATCAAATTAAATAAGTATCCCAATTTGCGTTGAAGCTCTTCTATCAATTCATAGAATCCAAAATCAAGACTCTCTAAAAATTACAATCAAATCAGCTAACTTGCTAATCTGTCTTCTACATGATCAGCACACTAGTTATGTAAATATAACATGGTATATATATATATTGAGAGGCCCGGACGAAATCTCCTTTATAATCCTATAAAAATTTTAATCAAAATCATATTGGGATAAGAAAAAATATAATAGGAAGTGTTATAATTAAACTCATAAAGAAATTTGGACACAAATAAATATTCTTCTATTTTATTTGGAATACGATATACTATATCCTAATATTAATGAGATATTTATTATAAATCAAATACTTCTTAAAATATAATTATAGAAACAGTAAAACAAGAATTAGAATAATATTATTGTTTCATCACAGGTTGATCAAAATATAACATGTGCATGACACATGCATGTTGACACAAAAAATCTCACCATCGACATTCTCGATACAAGTGCTCGACACACACCACTCGACACTCGATACTTGATACTCGACACTTAACAAGTTTGACACAACAGTCTCGACACTCGACAAGATCTCGACAACCACACTTGACAACAATAATTTTGACATAATCAACTCGACGCAGCAACTCGACGCATCTCAGACGCACGATATAATCTTGACACCAACACGGTTAGAGAACTGTAAAACTTCTCTTCTCTTCATGGTTCATGATGCCTCTCTTTAAAATTCATCGAATAATTTGATAAATAGTAACAGTAATATTACCAGAAAGTTTTATCAATTAATTAAATAATCGGTATAGTAAACATTAGCAATCCTTCACAGTCTTCTAAAATGAAAAAATTGGGCCCCCATATAGAGGTTTTGAATTAGGCAATATCGATCCTTACTTTTTTAGTTTCTTAATTTTCAAAAGCCATTGAATACATTTTTATGTGAGATCTCTTTTTTTTTTTTTTTTAACAAATCATTTGTTAATAGAGACAGAAACATGAAATATGACTTAACAGAATTCACTGGTATTTTTTTTTTTCAATTTTACGTCTTTTTTGTCAATTAGTTGTTTGATGAAATCCATTATTTAGGGGTCTCTCATATTTTTGAAAATTTAAAAAGAAAACGAATTGATAAAATTAATTAATATAAGTGTTATTTTCTGGAAATTATTTTACAATTTTTCTCTTATTTTCTAAAAATGGTTTAATAGAATCTAGTGTGTAATAGACTTTAAAATTTTATTAGGAATAATTACTTTTAATATAATTTGTTAGTGGAGGTGTCGAGTTATTTGCTTTTCAATTTTACCCTTCCTTGCAAAATTGCTCAGTGAAATTTGTTAACAAGAGTTTTTTAATGACTCTTACGACTGTCAAATAATAGATTTATATGTTTTTAAACCTGCTTTTTCCATCCAATATCGAGGTAAGAACATGAGAATACTCATTGAGAGTAACTCCGCTAAAAAATACGAATATTATTGCTAGCTTCTAGATATTTAGTTCGAAGTTGTACCCAAGATTTGAAAAGTGAGAGTTTAATGACAATCAACGAATAACAGCAGCTGTTAATGGCAATACAAGATGGTGTGCAATCTCGAAGCTCAGAAGTTACTAAAATCTGTAACTTTGTCATTTAACTATTTGAGTCACTGCTTATCCAGACATGTTTATGACCACCTACTTGCCATTGTCCCATAATGCCCCCACAGCATAGGGATGGCAAAATTCGGGTCAGTGGTCTCCAACCTCGGGGTTTTTTAATCCGACCTCAAAAAATTTTCGACTTTTTTTTTTTTTCAGAACCAGGGCCGAGGTACTCGGGCAAGACTGGGTTTTTCAATAATTCAAGATTAAAAATCAGTTGTACATTTTTTTAATTCTGATAGTTTTTTGCAGTTTATATATATTATTGGTGTTCAACATCGCTAGCTAAATGAGCTGTAACCCAATAATAGCATGGGTTTTAATATATAATAAAGGAAACGGGTTCGAGTCGTAGGCGCAATAACTTGTTTTAATTTTTTTAATTTTAGCATAGACTAGTCGAACTTTGGACCTTGGACTTTGGGCTCTTTAAAAAAAAAAAAAAGTAAGAAATAAGCTTAAATTTAAATAAGTTGTTAGAAATAAATATAGAAAACTAAAAGACACGAAATTGATTTATTATAATTTTAATTTCAATTACATATCTCGGTTCAGTTCCATGACCTCCCCCTCGATCTTGGCTCCAATTGGGAGAAAATTTTCACCCTGACCCTAACTAATTTTCTTAATTTTTCGAATAATTTACTGACCCTAAGCGTTTTATGGATCCTCAACTCTGATCGGGTCATTTCGCCACTTTTACCACAACAAGTGACAAGATCTATACTCATAGGCTGCGTTTGGCCGCCCGTATAGTATAGTATAAAAAGTACTATTTGCATAAAATTTTTTTATACCATGTTTGGTGTGGTCGAAGGGTGGATAGTATAGTAAAAGGTTGCATAAGATCCGTATAAGGACCGCATAAAAGGAGGTAAAATAATGATGTCCTCCACCATGGGTTAAGGCCGGATAGGATAAGGATATGGGGAATTGTTGGATATAATTTTTAATTCATAAGTTTTATATAATATAATATATATATTATATAATATAATATAATATAATATAATATAATATTATTAAAATATTTAAATTATACAACTTTATTTTTTGTTCCAGTTTTTGACAATAAATACGACAAACATATATAAATAAATAAATATTTAAATTATTATTTTATTGATTATTTAAATAAATTATTTTAATAAATAAATATAATTTATTAAATATTTAAATAAAAATTAATTATCTAAAAAATTAATTTAATGTAAATAATTTTAAATTATTATATTTTAAAATATTATATTATATTATTAAAATATTTAAATTGTACAACTTTATTTTTTGTTCTAGTTTTTGACAATAAATACCGCAAACATATATAAATAAATATTTAAATTATTAGTTTATTGAAATTTAAATAAATTATTTAAATAAATATATATAATTTATTAAATATTTAAATAAAAAATTAATTATCTAAAAATTTAATTTAGTATAAATAATTTTTAAAATTATTATATTTTAAAATATTTTAAAATATTATATTTTATTATATTATTAAAATATTTCAATTATAAAAGTTTATTTTTTGTTCCAGTTTTTGATAATAAATACCCCAAACATATATAAATAAATAAATATTAAATCATTAGTTTATTGAAATTTAAATGAATTATTTTAATAAATATATATAATTTATTAAATATTTAAATAAAAAATTAATTTAATATAAAAATTTTAAAATTATTATATTTTTAAATATTTTATTAATTTTAAACCATTTTTATTATTTTAAGAAATTTAATATAGTTAAATACAATCTTTTATCAAATATAGTATTATACATTATACAATACAGTGATAAACCAAACACAGTATAGAGTTTACTCAATCCTTTACTATACAATTCCATACAATGCTATCTGCTACAGTAATAATTATACAATCCTATACGGTGCACCAAACGCAGCCATACTTCTAACTACTCAACGAAGATCATATAACGAGGAAGACAATTACCAGCTAGCGTAATCCACATTGAAACGATTTCAAAATAACAATAATGATTTATTTACTTATTTATTTCTTTTTTATAAGTAATGCACTTAACCAAGCTTCCAGGGACCAATTTTACTTAATTTT
The DNA here is from genome assembly GCA_013180625.2 of Boswellia sacra. NCBI lineage: Eukaryota > Viridiplantae > Streptophyta > Magnoliopsida > Sapindales > Burseraceae > Boswellia > Boswellia sacra. Next base: position 486,173 of record SNVD02011837.1, on the reverse strand, counting down.
AATACAATTTCCTTTATTTTCCAAACAAATTTCAATATCCAATACCAAATAAACTCTTAATTTATTCGATGTATATAAAAGACTCCTTGTCATATTATATTTAAAAAATAACACACACTCCAAATTATATTCTCAATTTTACATCCCAAATGACTATGTAAAGTGTAATGACTTGACTCACCATCTAGTAGTATTACTCTTACGTCTAAGAGTCTAAGAGGTATTCTATATTCTCGATTTTACATCCTAAATCAATATGTAAAGTGTAATGACTTGACTCACCATCGAGCATCATTACTCTTACGTCTAAGAGTCTATGAGGTATTTGGTATCACTTAGTAATTTAACAAATTATATACTAGGCTCGAGTACATAATTTGAATAACTGATTAAAAAGAATAATATTAATCTTATAAATTTTTTTATGCTAATCTTATAAATTTTTTTATGCAAACTCAAGTTTCTGATGCTGAACTCAAGTTTCATAACTGATTAAAATAATAAATACACAAAATTAATTTATTTTAAAAAATAATAATTGACATATAAAATTAATTTATTTTAAAAAATAATAATTGACATATAAAATTAATTTATTTAATAAATAATAATAATACATAAATATATAAATCACGTCATCCAATTTTTATATTTATAGATTTATATTTAAAATTTGCAATAACATCACTGCTCTAAACAAAAAGTTATGATTTATACGCCGGATTAGTTCTAATTAATTGAATGATACCGATCCGAATCCGTGTAAATGCAACTATGCAAGTGACAAAAAATAAAAAATGAAAAAGGAATTGCATTCTAATTTTCTAAATCAGACACAAATCGAACGGTTCAGAAGTAACATCACAAAAACACAGTACACTCCCAAATCCAACATACACAGATCTGATCCACTACATCCAATCCCATACTAAATAGCTACATGACCCTCCATTTTTCACCAATCACAATTTCTTCTTATTTGCTTTCCCTCCACCGCCGCCAGCATTGTTCCCTCCCGCCGCTGCCTGCGCCGCCTTTCTAGCTGCCTTCTCCTGCAATGCTTTTGCGTCTCTGCAAATTATCAAAATCTCAAATTAAAGCCGAAATTCGATGAATTTTATTTTTTAAACCTAATGTATAGTTGTAGATGAGTGTGAGCACCTTTCACGACGTTGCTCCGGGGTCAAGCCGTCGTCTCTGGGGTGCTTACACTTGTGATTTGCACGTGCTTGAGCCCTTTCACGGTCTCGATCTCTCTGGTTCCCGCGTTCGCTTCAGTTAAAGCCAAACAAATATATATACATTACAAAAACAAAAATTCCAAAAAAAGAAAGAACCGAGAGAAAGAAACAAACGGATCAAAGGATATGAGACATTGATGATTATCAAAGACCAGTTGAACACAAGCCCTGATCAATCCACACAAGTGAAAGGTCATCAATGAACTATCCGATGTCAGTTAACACAGAAAGGCGACAGGGAGAGAGAGAGACAGACAGACAGAGAGAGAGAGAAAAAGAGAGATCACCTGATCTGCTTGATAGAACGAACGATCGAACGGCTGTAAGCTGAGAGAGAGAGAGAGAGAGAGAGAGAGAGAGAGAGAGAGAGAGAATTGTTCGGGTTGATATTGTACGAAAGGAAAAGAAGCGTGGAGACTAAAATGAAGCGCTGTGGTGAATACCAGTCGATAGAGTGGAAGAATCGAGAAGCCGCGGAGATTCGGTTGCTACGTGTCATTATATTTAATTTATATTATTTTGATGAATAATGAGGCTGATGAGCTGGATTTTAGCCGTCCGATTTGTGCCTTCTAGCGGGACGGTTGAGACACGTCGCCCTTTGTCTGACTTTTACATGGTTGTCAGCTTTAAACAGTAGGGCCTATAAACGTGAACAAACGCCTCTTCAGGTGTGGATGGATTTTTTGGGCCCATATTTGTTATATCGTTACTGGGCTGGAAGCCTGAAAACTTTATTAAAGTGGAGTAGTTCTATTCGGTACCCAACTTTTGTCACGTTAAAATTAAACTCTGCCTCTAATTTAGGACCAGTTCACTTGAGGTCATACAAAAATTTAATTTATATTTTTAATTAATTACTTACTCGACTCAATATTCAATTTTAAATATTATTCTACATATTTTACACATTATCTTATAAAGTTAACTAATTTATTTATTATATGCAAAAGGTGTTTGAATATTATCAAATGAATTCATGAATAATTTGCATCATCCATTTTAATTTCGTTCAATTTCTTGAGAATTACCAAGTTGCAATTGCTCGTTTGTAAGAAGGAAAACTATCTATTCATGGTGGCTATAATTTTTTTTCATAATTTCTAAAATTATCAAACATTTTTACTCATTAAAACGTTAAAACAAAAATCTCAAAGCAATCTAGATATCAAGACAACGAAGAAGAGGAAAACAGAATTTGCAATTAAAAATGGTGAAAGATGGGACACATTATCGTTTAAAAAAATAAGAGCTTGTTTAAGTATAACATCCCTATTGTTAATTATATAATTGTTATTTAATACTCATTTAATTTTAAATTTAATCTAATGAGATGAAAAGTGAAGAAGGAATAAAAAACTTTGATTAATGTGTAGCATTAAGGAACTTGAATGCCAAATCTCATCATACTAATAATTGCAATTACGACTAGTACAACAGAGAAGGCTTCCTTCATATGAATTTAATGGTTTTTTGGTTGATTTTTTTTGAGATCTTGGAAATAGAATATGTGTGCGGAATAAATAAAATTAAATTATTATATAAGGTTGCATATATAATTGCATTTGCTTTGTTTAAATAATGAAGTCATTAATCTTTTTGGTATTTTTAATTACCTTTTGTTAGACTTTACGAAAAATATTTCAAAATTTCGATATAAATTTGTCAAAAACTATTAATCAGAAAATATGATTTTTTGTTTTACATAAATTATTAATATATTTCAAAGAACAAAATGTTGTTCTTCGCGTGTTATTGGGCTGTCTTTAATAATGTGAGCCTTTTACTCTTCTTTACGAGAATGATTCTAAGCCAACCCCACTTATTAGCATTTTAGCCCCCATTTCTAAAATTGTTATAATTATCTTCCCCTCTTCCGTACATATTATTATTTCCAGTAGTGATATCTGAACCATTTTATATAGCCAAAATCACATACCATAAAATCTCAAATATCGTAATATTAATTTAAGGTTATCATCTTATTTGTTATATTATTAATTGTCGATGACAATTCAAACAATATTTCATGCAAAACATTAAAAGCTTTCTTTATGTTTTCTAAATATATTTCGTATATGTTAAACTATTTTCTCTTTTAATTTTTTACTATTGTCCCTCTAAAATATCTCTCTCGTCTCATTTCTAATTCTTTGTGTGTTATAACTAGAGAAAATAAGTGTGAATAACAAAATAAAATTAATTAAAAATATTTGACACACATCCCTATATGAAATATAAAAGATCGAGACTGTGTGAAGAACACCAACAATTAAACAAAATATCAAAGGAAATTTGAGAAAAAAACCAAAATTAGGAGTCCTTTTTCATGAATAACTTTATTTTTAAAATTTTGCATGCTATGACTTTGTCTAACATTCGACCGTGTCTAGTGGGTGTGTTGGATAGCATTCGACAGTGTATGACACTTGACATATAATATTTGATAGTTTTCGATACTCGACAGTAAACATGACATGTAAATTTTTAGGGATTGGATCATTTTTATAATTTATACTTAAATTTGGGTTTTTTTTTTAATTTCCAATATTAAAACAGGTTTTGATCTGAATTCTATAAAGTCCTTTGAGTTTGAGTTATGCAAAATGATTACCCATGATAATGTTATGAGTTAAAGTTAAATGATGAAAATCCTGAATATATAAACATTAGATCGATGCATCACTCCCCGCATGACCAACTACGTACATAGGACAAACGAAGCAAACACGCGCGCGCGCGTATATATATATATATTTTACAATTATTGATAAATTTTCTTGTACATAATAAAGCAGATTAGCATACCAAGCAATTGTCAATTGTCATAAAGTAGCTTATAATTAGACAAAAGAACAAATAAAATAACAAAAGAAAATTTAAAGATAGCATGTGAAAAACGCCAAAAAATTATCAATAATGTAAAGAAAATTATATCCTTTTAATTATAATGGATAAGAAATTACTATTATGCTAAATTATTAATAAAAGACAAAGATTTCGTTTTTTCAACAGCAGATATAAAACGTAAGCCTTTAGACATGACAAGAATTCATGATTCAATTAGAAGAATTGCTAAGATCGGGTGTAATAAGAAAGAGTTTTAGTCCTCATACGTTAGCAGCAATTATGGTTAGAAATAGAGTCGAAATAACTAGGACTAAAGCCAGAATGGTTATTAATTAAAAAAGATTAAATGATAATATATAAACGATGGTTGACTCTGTTTTTTTATGAATTTAAATTCTATTTTCTGTATTACATATTTTTCAATACAATTTATACTTAATCTCAATCACATATCCTATTTAAAATTTAAAATAATTCAAAATCAACCATATATTTCTAAATTCAATTAAAAATAAAAATACTTAATTCATAAAAGAATATCAGATAAAGAACAACCGATGAATAAAATACAGAGATTCAAATATGACTGAGAATTTGATTGCAAGTTTGGTTTCTGACAAATCAGGATTCAGGAAGAGTCTATATCATGGAACACTAGAAGTGTTCCAATGGGTACGACAATAAATAGGCACAAAAACTTTAATTATCATTTATTAGATAATATATGTTGACGTTTTCATTTGAATCAAAGACCAAAAGAAATTTCACTAAAATGGTTTTCTTCTACAGTAAACTCCTTAGTATTTTACCTTGCAAAGATGAAGAAAAACAAGAAAATTACGTATACCCATTACATGGTATATGAAGGTTTTATTCTTGGAATTTATAATTCTTGGAAACAGGTTTGTGAAGTCACTAATGACTTAAAAAACCCGTGTTATCAAGGATTCTATTCTCAAAATATGCTTTTTTCCATTATAAAAATTATTTTGAGAAACACTCCAATTTTGAAGTTCAAAAGTTGAAAATTTTTGAAGAAAATATTAAGCAAAAGTAGAAAATTACCAAAGATTGTTCTGATCGACTTAATAAATTTAAAAACGAAGTAGCAAAAAGCAAGAGATCTAACAATCTCTTGTTATGAAATTATTTTTAATGAACAAATCAAGAGGGATTGGATTTACAAAATTCTTTATTCCAGTTATCGCCCTTTTGTCCATTTTATTTACAAAATTAAATATAATTTTTGTAAAATTTTGTAGTGAGGTTCCAGAATCTTGGGCTATCTGTAATTCCTCTGGATGTTTTTGTTTCTGATGTTAAATATGTTCTTAATACAGTTGGTCATAATAATGTTTCTAAATATGTGAACATTTCTTGTCTATTATTTACATTAATTGGTTTATTATAAAAATAACCATGGGCAGCATTGTGCCAAATTTCTTCAGTTTCTGTCCAATAATGCGGATCACATTCATCTAAAAGTAACCCATTTTTGTGCATTTTTTCTAATTTACAATTACTTTTGTCATAATTATATTTCTTGCCATAATTCTTGGCTGGTTTTAATCCTGCATATGCTTTCATATTCGTTACAGGCATAATTGGCTCTCTACCAAACGTTGTCCTTAGTTCTATTGTAATTGTAGAACCATCTGATGCTAAATCAATTTCCTTTACATCCTTTATATCCTTGATTAACCCCAGATTCTTCTGCCACACTTTTTTCTAGTTCTTCCGTATAATTTTTTAACAATAATAGTAGGTATACAATTAAATTCCATAGCTTAACTTATGCGATCTGATTCGACACAAATTCATTAATTAGACGTGTGAGTCACACTTTATTTAATAAAATTTATTTAATTTATTTTTTATCTTTACCTATAAAGTAAATTTATATTATATCAGGTTGAATAAATTAGGTTGTATAACTTAATTGTACCTGGTATTATCTATTTTCTAATTCTATAGATATGATTTTGATAGAGTTCAATAGATTTAAAAATCTACTATATTCTTTTTTTCTGGATTTACATTTAAGAATATTTGTCTATTTTATAATAACTGACATTTATATACTTTTGAGTTTCAGCAGGTGATTCTTCAACTTGTCAAATAGTTGTTTTTTAACTTCTAACCATTTTTTATTATCTCATAAGAGTGCCCCTGCTTTTAATTTTTTGAATTCCGATTCTCCTATTCTTTTCTTTAGTTGTCACTCTTTTCAGGGTCGGCTAATCTATGTTCTACATAACAAATTTTCAGTGTTTCATCATTTTTTTCAAATAAATCCACTATATTATACTTACCTATTTCGTTTTGCTATGATACCAACGATTTCGGCCATATAATTAAAGTTGCAATTTTAGCAATTTACCCTCTTAATTCTAATTCTTACAATTTTTTGAATTCAAAATATAATGGATAATTTTTTTAGAGTAATACTATTCTTACAAACTACTTATACAAACTCATCAATACAAATTGATGTGGCAATTTCATACAAACTGATGTGGTATTCCTATATGATCGTTAAATTACCCATGTTGATTAATGTTATTTATTATTAATATATATTTATCAAATACTGTGTTTATTTATTAAATCATATCATATCACGTTAATTTGTATGACTAAGTTTGTATAAGTAGTTTGTAAGAGTAGCATTACTCATTTTCTTAATATTTTGAATTTTCTAATTCTATATCCGGAAGTAAGAAATGCTATATCAAAATATCTCATATATATATATATATATATATATATATATATATATATATATATATATATGAGATATTTTGATACAAGACTAAACATAATTTTCTAGTAGTTGATCTATAAGATCCAATGATTGAGATGATTGATGAGTTGTCAGCATTAAATACATCTTGTTGACTTTCGATCCCAACTATTAGATTTTGTGAGATCAAATACTATAATTTTGTGTTAATAAATTATATTAAAAATTGTATTAAAATATCTCCTGTTATATATATATATATATATATCGGATATCAACCATACAATGATTCAGCTACTCCATGGCCATGAGATTGGCATTTGGTGTGTGGTTGGTGGTGCCCAATGAGCTCATCACCTTATCATTGGATACAATCTAAACGATTCCCTTTCTTATTTCTGATAGATAAAGGATAAGCTTTCAATTGACAATTGGCCATGCTATATAAGCTCTCAGTTTGGTTGGTTAAGCGATAGTCTCGACTTGTTCGGATTTTCTATCTTGTTTTGGTAAGATACAAGTACAGTGGTTGATTTGAAGTTCATCAATATATTATTTCACTATGTTGTTTTGGAGTCATCAATCCCACCTAGACTGTTTTTCTAAAATTTTATAACCTAGAAGTTATGAAAAATTGCGAATATAATTTAGGTGAAGTTATATGTAATATAATATAAAACCAAAAATATTACATTATTTTAAATAATTACATTATTTAAAAAAACTCCTCTTTCCTTACCTACATTTTTCTTATAAAATATAAAAGTCGTCGTGATATGCAATCCTATATCGGAGCAATGCAGTTTAAATGGGACAATATACTTTCACTTAGTAGATGCATTTTGGGTCTAAAACTCAAGATAAAACCGTGAAGCCCTATAGTGCAACGTGGGTAATATCTATTAACACATTTACAATAAAATCTAACTCAAATTACCCAATTAAATGAAGTGGTCTAATGAGAGGAATTCCAGTTTTGTCAAATAATCCAAAAACAATGCGTTAACAGAGAAAAGAAAGCATGGTGGTCCAATAGCTAATTGAAAATAAACATAATAATGGTCATACATGTGAAGTCATCAATACTAAATGCATATAAATTAAATATTTTATAAACATAAGATAAGGTAATTAGAGTGGCTCGTCAACTCAACTAATGCCAAACAACTCTTACCAACAATGTGGTTCAAGGTTTGCTACATATATGTCCAACAAAAAAAATGTCACATTTGATTATGAATTTAATATCACTTATCATATATTCAATAATATAAATATGTGTCGAGTCATTGGTTACATTTAATTAATTAGTCCATTACAAAGCCGAAAAAATCATAATTTATTTAAAACGAATCTCAATTTTATAAACATGTTGAACAGTTAGGAATGTTAAACCACTCAACTGTCGACACGTTTATTAAAGTATTATATAAAGTTGCATATATAATTGCACTGGCTTTTGTTTAAAATAATGAAATCATTAATGCTCCTGGTGTTTTGGGTAAGCTTTTAATAGACTTTATAAAAAATATTTTAAATTTTTATATAAAATTGTGAAAAACTATTAACAGAAAACGACCCGTATGGTTTTTCGTTTAAAAAAAAAAAAAAAGTTGCGAGCCGTGAATTATTGTATTGATGTATACTTTTAGATGATTGAGATTATCCTTTCGAAAAATAAATAAATAAATAAATAAAATTAACAGTGCCCAACTGCATTGATTGGAGTTGACCAGCCCATGGCATCTTATGGAAATAAAAATTGTCTCATCGAATAAATAAATGGAGCGAAGGTGGCAACAAATCGTTGTTCTACGTGTGTCCTATTAATCTAATATTATATTTCGATAATATTCGCCTCTGCGTTTCGTCTCTGTTGCACTAATTTTTAAATCTGCTACGGAGAAGTGAGAACGGCTTTCATCTTTTCAATTTTGTTTTATTTTGTTATTCACTATCAATGGTGAACTTTTTTCTTTTTCAATAAAATTTACTCTAAAAATTAAAAACTTGAAAGAGAGAGGGAGAGAGAGAGAGAGCAGGACAAAAGACGATACGAGCGGGAACGAGACCGGACAAATAAAACGATGTTAGATAAGTTTGGTGAATTGACAGGTGATCGAATCTATAAAAGCTTGTATGATTTTAAATTCTTTGTTTGTTTTTATTTTGAATAAACTTACGTCCACAATCGATTTCTTACTTACTTCGGTTGATAAAATCACATTGAAATTAGAAATTAAAAAAAAAAAGAAGGGTAATACTAAATTTATAATTTATATATAATTTAAATTTTATAATATAATATAATAATATATATAATAAAATCGTTTTAGAGATATAACTTTTATTATTTTTTATTTTTTCTTTCTTTTAATAATTTTTTATCATTTTACTTGTTGTATTAAATCATAGAGTTTGAGTTATATGTAATTTATAAGCCTAACATTACTCAAATAAGAATGAATAACGGATGTTATAATTTATGACATGATAATTATACATCTAATAAGATTTTATCAATTTAGATTATAGTTTATTATTTTTTCATTTTTGTGAGACACGAGGGCAAATTACAATTTATAATTTACAATCCCAAACGGTGAAAATCAAAGGACGCAGAAGGTATAAATTTTTCTTTGATAATTGGAGAAGGGACAATTGAAATTACGGAATACCATTTATAACCCGAAATGGGGTAAGTTAAGGGAGAAAGCGTGGGATGAATCCACCGAATCAGATGAGCCACAGGCAAGGAGAGAATTGTGAATGATGGGTAAAAGCGGGGATGGGCAAAATGGTAAATGCGGGGGAGTGTGAAATCAAGCGCACACAACACAATACAAAGAGTTGCCGAAGAGGAAGGGCACAAAAACGGGTTATGGGATAGCCTATTGTGCCCATAAGACTCGCTCCATTGTCCAAACAAAACTCTCTCCGCTCATCCAAAATCAAAATCACAATCTCAATCTCTGATTCAGAGGGAGGCATTTGAGACAGAAAACAAATAAAACAAAAAGAGGCTTTGAAAAAACAAACAAAAACAACAACAGAAGAAGGATGGGTTCTTTTGGTGCGTGATTGACTCGTCTCTTTGATACTTGATACTGGTTTTTAATGGACTTGTCATGCGAGAATATTTTGTTAATTTATTTTTATTTTTATTTTTATTTTTTTTTCTCCTTTATGCTTTTTGCAGATAAATAATTGAAAGGCTGAGAAAGTATCAGATCTGCTGCTCTTAATTGTAAGGCATCCGATGCTTATGTTAGTTCAGTTCCAGTTTCACATTACGTGCTATAATAAATAGATACTACACGTCATTATTGTTATTAATATTACTATTGCTTCTTCGTTTCATAATTTTGTGATCTACAATTCATTACAAAGCCTTTCGTTTCGTTTTGGTTGTCTGAATTCAATCTCAGTTCGGTTGAGTCGAGTTCGTGGAAAAACTGAAACAAGAAAGAGTTTTATTTATTTTTTAAATTGTAGAGAAATTTGAGTTTCATTTCCGATAAATCTACGCACGGAAACCAAGTTTGGAACTTTCCAATCCCGTCCTTGACTTCGTCAATGAGTTTTCCAATAAAAATATTTCATTTTTATTTATAAATAATTTTAAAATATTATTTTCGTTGCTTTTAATTTATAATTATTAAATAAAATTGTTTTGATTGCTTTTAATTTATAAAGCAAGCATTTGTGTGTTGTATGTTGTGATTGCCGAGTGAGTTGTGGTCTGAATGGAAGAAGGTGGTGGTGGTGGTGTTGGTGTTGTTGTAGGCAGGAGGCTTTCGCTTTTGGACCAAATGTCAGCTGTGCCAGAGAGGCGCGACTCCTTAGCCGGCTTGACGCTCGACGCCATTTTGTCCGCTAAAAGACCCGCCGCGCAGAATCCCACGTCCGCCAACATCGCAAGCAGAACGCTTTTGGACATAATCCGCGACGAGGATCCCACCACAAAGAGCCTCAATCAGAAGGACAGGAGGAGCTGGAAAATCTTCCGAGACCGACTTCGGCTTAAGCGCGCCGGCGCCGCTTGGACATCGTCTCTCAGTGTTCCAGCTTCGGACGTTAATATCCAGAACAATAACAATAGTAATAGCAATCCGAGATCCCGGCAAGTCAGGTTCCAGTTAAACCCCTCCTCCAACAACAACATGGCCGACCCAACTCAGGGAACGCCGAGTCCGACAGGCGATTCGGGTAACAACGCAAGGCCTCAGTTGGGCCGCCGTGGCTCGACCAGGTTCGGTCCGTCGTCTCCGATTCTGACTGAGTCGAATCAAAACGATGACTCGCTGGATATCTCCATGCCCGGTGACTCCCCTCCGTCCCGGAGCTTCAGACCCCAGATATCCCGCCACAACTCGACCCGGCTCCCGCCCGATTCGGAGGAAACCTCCGCCGACCCTTTCGAGGTGGCGCGTGAGGGAACGCGCCGCCTCGCGGTGGCCCTGGCGGAGGAGAGGGCGCTGTCGGCGCGGGAGGCGGTTGCGGCGCAAGAGGCAGCAGAGGCGGAGGCGGCGGCGGCGGCGCAAGAGGCGGAGGAAGCGTCGCCGGCTGCTGCGCCGGCGGCATCCGAAGAACCTCCGCCGGTGAGGATGTCGTTGATGGACTTGCTGGAGGAAACGGACAGGCAGATGGGTCTGGAGGGGTCGAGATACACGATGGGTGAGGAGGAAGAGGAGGAGTACGAGGAGGAGGAGGAGGAGGCGGGGGACAGCGGAGGGATGGAGTACAATTGTTGCGTCTGCATGGTGAGGCATAAAGGCGCGGCGTTTATCCCCTGCGGGCATACGTTTTGTAGGCTGTGTTCCAGGGAGCTTTGGGTGCAGAGGGGCAATTGCCCCGTTTGCAACGGTTACATTTTGGAGATTCTTGATATATTCTGATTTATTTTCCAAAAATTAGTTTAATTTTCTTGTTATTCGTCTCCCATCTTGTTTGATCGAGGAGAGAATTTGTATAAACAGCTCTCTCAGTCTCTCTCACCTTGTGTTAGTGCTTTTTTTTTTTTTTGGGGCCTAACGATGATGTGTTTTTGTTTGGTTAAATTTTGTAATAGTAAATAATTATTAATTAATATATTTTGAGGCTTGTAACTTCTATTTTCTTATGCAAATAGAATATGCGGTGTGGGCTTGGGACTCCATTGCAAAGCTAAAGAGAATGGGCATGATTGGTCGTCTGGAAGATCCAGTATTTTTTCTTTTTGAGAGAAGGGTACTTTATCTTTTCCAAGTAATGATTTGAAAGGATTAAAGCTAATCTGGTCTCCTTCTTTGTCGTAAAATCGGAAATTCATTGCTGGTGATGATATGATAGATAATTCGTTTTTGGGAATAATTAACAAATAGGTACAAGTTGTTGTAACAGCTCAATGCTCTTGTGACATTTTGAGCACAGAACAGTTAGTGAGTGGATTATTGATATTCCTTTCGCATTTGAGGGGCATGTTAAGATTGTAATGGCAGGCCGGCAATGGTCACGATCAAGGATTAATTGAAGGTCACTTTAGAATAAAATCAATCACAATCAAACAGCTTGGTTACATGATGGGAAATTTAAACATAGAAGAGTGGTAAAAGGACCTGATAGTCGTTTGTTTACGCTTTTTATTCAACCTAAATGGGGTGCTATCGAGCTAAAAAATCATTAGACATGCATGTGCTCGGCCTAACAAATTGGCAAACGTGGGACCGAGCATACCTAATTAAGTTCCACGTTAACCAATCCAGTTTCTATCCAAATAATCACCATCTGCTTTTTTGGCAGGAAAACCAAGACGAAAGAAAATATACACACCCTGGAAACAACTCCAGCAAAATTGATCTTCATTCTGATTATGTTATAGACATGACAGAAATGATTATAGCTATAAGATAAATATGGTGTAAAGCAGGATCAATCTTAACCAAATGAAGCACTTAATAAGGTTTGACAGTAGGGCAGATACTTAGAAAATCGGTATTATTTACATCAACAAGGAAATGAATCAAGTCTTCGTCAAGCAATCGTAGACAATGTTGCTAGCCTATATAAATAATTCCTTTGCAGCACAGAAATGCCGATGAGGTAGACATTGTAAATTTGTGAGCCTGTCCTTGTGTAATACCTCATCCACGCCAGGGCACAAATAGAATTGCTCTCTTTATCCCCTTCAACCCATTATTTGATACCACAGTGAAATTTGGGACTTCAGCTTGCACAAAATTTGCATTAAAAAAATGGATGATGACAACTAATTCAGCCTCACCAAGTGTTCTACGCAAGAGAAGGCCCCAATTGGGAACTTTTTATCATCTGTCAGCAATTCCTCAGCCACATTTACTAAAAGTTGCACCAAAAGTGAAGTACTTCCATCAATGGAAAGACCGGGGCTAATTTATCATTTGAAGGAGTTTAGCTGGACGCAAACCAACCATTAGGTTGAGTGTCCTGGATGGTGCACGTATCAGGTTGCCTCACTATGTAAATTTGATCCCCAACTTTACTTTGAGAGTCCTGATTCCGGTACCATGTCCACAAAGCCCAAGTCTCATTCTTCACCTGCAATTCACACATGTTTAGAAAAGGCAACATCGTGTGAACGTTGTGTTTATTAGGCGCTAAATATTCTCTAAAGAAAAGGCAACAAGTTTAGAAGGAACATGTCCTAATGGGTGCAGTGCCAGAACCCTGAATATCGGACACTAAAAGATATTCTGAAGCCACTACATGAGAATCTTTGACATGTGTCAGCAGATGTTTTCACACAGTTTCCCCTCCATGGTAATAGATGTTACGTTTAGTAAAGAAATTGAACTCAGTTGACAAGGCCGATTCTCGTCAACGGTGGATGCCTCTAGAAAGTGCTTAAAAAAATATTGGTAAGTACAAATGTATGATTTACAATGTGTCTATATTTACAACCATTTCATACAAACTCAACCACACAAACTCATGTGGCATATTGTATAATTGTCACATCAAATATTGTCTTAATTCTTACTACAAACTTTTGAAATTCACTTCTTCAATCATATTATATCACATCAGTTTATATAAAAAAGTTTTTAAAAATAGTATTATTAATATGTTAGAATTACAGAACATATTTCAGACGACATTTTGCAAGCACAAGCCATTGAGCAACATTCACTCACATGAACAACACAAACTCAGATTTTTAGAATAATTGTACTATGAAATTTGGTTCGATTTAAAAAGGAGCAATAAGAGTACCTCTAGGATCCCATGCCCAAAACTACTTTCTCTGAAGGCACTGTAATCAGGTTGTCGGTCCCAACAGAACTGACCCATGGCTGGACCAGATGTAAAATTTGTTGCACAAAAGCCACCCATATACGGATCAGGAGTAGTTGATGGATCTGGACAGTTACCAGGTTCATCAGCATGTTGAAGTGCCATTTTTTCACGATTACCACCGTCTCCAACTGTGATATATACCGGGCCACATGGATCTAATGTGTAATTATAAACTCGATTTGACCTCTCATAAGCATGCACCTGATAGAGATATTCAAATAAACAGATGAAATTCAATAAAATTTCAAATATACATATAAAGACATAGTTTCATTAGATCTACGATGTCCAATCTCTGTCAAAAAACAATGATAATTGAAGTCGTGATGGGAATCATGACCATCCCACAAAAACAATGTTCCAAGCAACTAATGGGAGAAGAAAGTATGAAGGGATACATAGAATTTTCAATTTAGGTGGTGGTTCCTTAGGATCCAAAATCTTTTCAATTTCCTAGTGACACTCTACTGATGGTTCAGTTCAAAAGATAACTTGGCTCTCTCAAATGCTATGAAAATAGATGAAGTAATTTAATTCACATGTTAAGCTAAAAGATCCCCCATAATCATCAGTTATCTTCACTTACGTGTCCATTGAAAACAATATCAACACCATAAGAATATAGTAATTCTTCCATCTCCACCCTCATACATTCTGCTTCTCTGTAATGAGCTACATAAGAACTGTACCAAGGTGGATGCCAAGCAGCTACCAGCCATGGAGTTACAGATCTGTCAAAATTAGCCAAGTCTCTCTCAAGCCATTTGTATTGATCACCTGCAAAAGAAAGACAAGCAGAGATTTTTATAGCTCCTCCTTAAGTATTAACAAGAGGAGAAAGGTCAACTTCAAACCACAAGGCCTAAAAATTTAATAAAATTCTCAATGCTCAAAATCCTCTGTTTAAGTCTGTCCATTTCTGCTAACATTTACAAACCAATCTTATAATTTGAGATCAAGAAGGATCCATGAACTTAAAATAAAATGAAGCTCATATTAAAAGTTGGTGGGCTTGGTAGCAAAGGATAATTAACGTATATTACTGGACTTATTATAGGAAATGTAGCCCCCAAGCATAATAAAATGAATTCCCCCAGCATCAAAGGAGTAGTAGAATGAGGACGAAGATCCACTTTCTTCAGATGGGAATGCAAATCTAGAACTGTAAGCTGCAAATGACTTGTTTTCAGCTTGTTCTTCTATCTCATGGTTCCCTTCAACCACCATCATTGGAATTTTAGAAACTAAATTCTGCATAAACCTGCATGTACCAAAAGGAAAAACAGAATAACATAAGCCAAGGTGCCTCAGTAGAATAAAATTTAAAGGAAGTCATTTCACAAGCTCCAAAAAGAGAGAGTAATAATAAAAACAAAAGCAGTGAATAAATTTATTTAACCTTCCCCAATAATCCCAACGAGGCTGATAGGTCTCGTGTATCGGTGTATGTGAAAATGAGCAAGAATAGCAGTCAGAGCCAGTTCCATTTGTAAGGTATAGGTTTGCATAACTGACATCACCAACCAATAGCACAAGCTCAGGTTTGTTACTAATCAAATGACTGATTGTGGTTGTTGTATTGTAAGTAAGGCCAAGATCGCCCACTATTGCAATTATCTTTGGATAGCTTTTCGGACCAGAAACAGGCATCGTCCTGAAATAGTAGATATCACTCATGGCTGATATAGTAGGATCTCCACATCGATAATAATATCGTGTGCCGGGTTTCAACCCTAATGGAAACAATAAACAGCATGAGATTAATTAAAACCTTATAATTGTGTTCTCACTAGCATTAAGCATATAGAAAACAACCCCGTTAATCATTTATAAATTTTGTTGTCTTATATTAAGTAGAAGCAGCCGTTGAATCGTCATTATACAGTAAACAAATACAGAAATTGAAAACTAAAATTTGTACCTGTAAGACGAACATGATGAATGATTCCAGAAGTATAATTTTGAAGGCCTTCAAATGGATAAAGCTGACTATAAACAAGTGAATATCCAGTTGCTTCATGAGTCAATGGTTTTCTTAATCTCCCATAGTGGACAACGCTGGATACAGAATCAGGATCTAATGGCTTTATGTTATAACCAATTTGGAATTCTCCTGCAAAATCCACGTCAAAAACATTCATGTTGTCGCCAAAAACTATTAAAAAAATTAACAAAAAAACACTTCACTACTATTACTTTTATGCTTTTCTACAACGATAACAAACCACCAAAAAGCTTAACATGTAAAATTATGTTTAACATAAAATTTAATTCGGAGCAAGTTGTAACTTTAACATGTTATCACATTCAGATTGGACCCAAATGGTTGCTATGCTATCTCAATAGTAAATTTCACACAGAAACGAAATTCAATTCTAAATAAAACCTGATTGAAGAGCTATCGAAGAGAAGGGAAGTACCTGTGACCCAAGAGATCCAAACGGAGTCATAAGTCGCGGAGAGCGAGACGGATATTTGCTCGGGGTGGAAACCTCTGACACGACGCCGTACCCGAGGGTCGGTGTCGGGAAGATCATCAGCGTTGCCGCGCAAAGTGGCATCGTAGGGAACCGTTACGGGCCTGAAGGGGCCGTCCAAAGTGGAAGGAATAAACTTAACGGCGGCAAGAATCCCGTTAGAATTTAACAGAAAGATGAAAGCGAATACAGAGAAGAAGGTCGAAGAGGGTGGAGGCATTGATGGAGTTGGGGATAGAGAGAGAATAATTAAAAAAAAATGAATAAAAGTAGTGAGGGGGTGGTGGCATGGCATGGATAGCATCAGCATGAGATGAGAGCGGTGTGAGCTTCAAGAGTGTTAGTAGCCGTTGCCTTTGTAGCCATCCAAAGTACCAAGAGTTGACGGTTGGCGGTTTTTACTTTTCTAATTTTATTCGATACCGTTAGATTTAACACCCACGTAAATGACTAAAACATTGATAGAGAAAATAAATGGTAAGTGTGCAATGAAAGTGAAGCCTAGAGATACCGACAATCAGAGCTTGGGGTTGATAATATATGGATGATCCTGACATCTAGATCCTCACCGACATCCATCTATGTGAGATAATGCACTATTAGTAATCATTTATTACTAAAACTCTATTAGTTTGCGGATGTATACCTGTAACACTTTTTTGGGTGGGACCTATGTATTACTCTCTATTGGATTAGAAATCTTTAATATCATATTAAATTTGTCACGTCTAAAAGCTTAACTTAATATGTGTAAACTCGATAGTTTCATATCTCAATAATTATCATGTTTATAGTGTAATTATTCCTATAACAATAAAAATATGGATGAATAAAACCAATGAAATATGGTTATGATAGATTTGTACCTTGATTGTGTTTGTAATGAATGAAATGCTAAAATTATTTTTATACAAAATAATTATAAGAAATACCTTTATAAATGTAACTCACTCCCATCTCGCTTGTAAGAGTAGTGTTACTATTACAAACTTTGATTACAAATTTATCCAAATAAACCAATATGATATAACTGATTTATTTATACATCATCGTTTTTCATTAAATAAACTGATTTTGTATATCCACTATTTGGATAATCTTATGATATATTAATTAGTATGCAAGAGTTTGTATAGAAAGTCTGTAAGACTAGTATTATTACTATCATAAATATTAGGGGAGGTTGTTGTATATTTTCAAAGCTTTTTGGAATAGTTGAATTTTATGAAATCTTTGAAGCTATGGGTGAATTTCTCTAAATATGTAAGTAAATTGACAGGAATGTCCCTATTTTAGGGGTCTCTTTTAAGAATAACCCTTTTCCCAATTTTTTGCATGCCATGACTGTGTAGGTCGAGAAAACACTGAAATACCCTTTATTCTCCATTACAACCTCCAACTCTCCAACCTCGATATTAACTCCCTCCATTTTATGTTCTTTCCCTCGTATTTTCAAAAAACTTTCAAGTTTTTTGGACATTTTTTATTTAAAAACACTTATAATGAGCTTAATAGTGCATTTTTTATGTATCAATGTTATTTTTTTCCTAAAATCATGTTGAAGATGAAAAATGATGACTAAAAATCGTTCACAAATCGGTGTTCGATGTCCGACAACGTCTGACTGACGTTTATCATATACTGTCCGACATCAAAAAACATCCGACAAATATCTATCAAATAGTGTTTGACGTCTGACAGTGTTTGACAAACGTCTGATGTCGATTATCATCTTTAACCTCTAGCCGATTCCACCATTTTCACTCGATCTCAAGCTTCCAAACTGTTAGTTTTTACGTTGCACATACATAGCATGTGACAAATTGGTTTGTCATCATGTGAAGAAAACTTAGGTTTAATAGAATTGCTAATGTATTATAATTCATATTTATGATATTGCCTAAATCATAACATGTTCAAATTGAGAGAATCCTAATAGAAATAGGATATGGTTAAATCGGAATGATAGTCAAATAGGAATCTTGCATTAATTATCCTATACAATATTAGCATATTATCATAGTTCACTTAAGAGAATATGTGATTGTTTCCAATTATGCGTTTATCCTAGTTTGTATTCTTTCCATAATAGAATTGAAATTCTTATATATATGATCAAATAGCTTTAAAACACACACATTGATTAATGCATTCATCAAGACAATTGAGGAGAACAAGTGAGAACCAGTTCTAGTGTGCCTTTACAATGTTTTACAATGTTTATGAGCGATTAAGCTTCTTCAGGAGTGTCATAGATTGTGTAAGGCATAAGGGTGTGAGTACTTGCATGAGTTTATAGGTTATAAGTAGTGTGAGCTTAAAGAAGTTGAGTAATCATATCAGCCTGTAACTGGTATCGGGTGTTGTGTCATTCTTAATTCTGATTAGTTAAGAGAGTTGTGATAGAAGAAGAGCAGCAACAAAAGAATGGAAGTAAGACTAGTATTTTGATCGATGGTGGAACAGTTTACATATGCTAGGTTAGTATATAAAAAGAAGTCTAACATTGTCAATATAGTGAATTGCAGCTCTTGCTATCTGTAGATATATGTTGGTTATAACTGAACCACGTAAAATCAACTGTTTCAATTTACTTTAATGTTTTTAATCTTGTTATACTTAACTATCTATACAATGCAAAAACTAAAACAAACTCAAGCATAATTAATTTCAGTTTTCAATCAAAATACAAGTTAGAATGCAATCAATCTTACCTTATGGTTACTGCCCAAGTCTGATTCAAAGCAATCTTATAACTAATCCTCTCTTACACAGGCATGAATCGGTTTTTTGTTACTTCTAAAAACAAAAGAAAGCTTGATTTTTGTTCAAGCAAAGTGAAATGAAGGTTGATTCAATGGAGTCTGAGGTTAAAGAAAGAAGAAAGAATGAGAAAGGGTAATTTGGTCTTTTCTCGACCTAGAATGTCATCGTATGCAAAACAAAAATTGGGGAGGAGGTTATTTTTGAAAGAGACCGTATTACTATTTACCGGTTGCACTTTCGAAATTTTGTAAGTCTGCTTTGATTTGCTTTGCTTGTTTAATGCTCATGAAAAAGCAAAAAAAAAACAAAAAAAAAAGAAAAATCAAACAATAGTAATAAAAAAAACTTGTTATTCTCCGTAAGCTTCTATACATTGCTAGATCTAACCCCCCTCTTTCCTCACTAACCAGCCATTCTTCTTCCACCATTGTTGTAAAACATTTTCTCGAAATTATTAGATTTTTTTAAAAATATTTTTGCTTCAATACATCAAATCAGAATCGGAATAATCAGATCAGATAAAAAGAAAACATGAATATATTCAGATTAGCAGGTGACATGACTCACCTCTTCAGCGTCCTCGTCTTGCTCCTCAAGATCCACACCATTAAATCCTGCGCAGGTACTCTTCTTCACCTTCTGCAATTGTGTTTTTTTTTTTTTGTGTTTAATTAGTTTTCCATTTTTTTTAAATGTGTAATGTAATGCGTTGCAGGAATTTCGCTGAAGACGCAAGAGCTATACGCCATCGTTTTCGCAACGCGATACTTGGATATATTTACTGATTTCATCTCTCTGTACAATACAACTATGAAGCTAATATTCTTGGGAAGCTCATTTTCGATTGTGTGGTACATTAGGCATCACAAGATTGTTCGAAGGTCTTACAATAAAGACCAAGACACCTTCCGCTATATCTTCCTTCTTTTGCCTTGCTTTCTCTTGGCACTTGTTGTTAATGAGAAATTTACCTTCAAGGAGGTTTCTCTTTGTCTTTGTCTTTGGCTTTCGCTTTCTTAGTGGTTTTATAATCTAACATTTTAGTTTAATTTTTTATTGTTTTAATTTTATTTGGCATGAATTGTTTTAATATGCTTTCTTAGTGTTTTTATAATCTAACATTTTAGTTTAATTTTTTATTGTTTTAATTTTATTTGGCATGAATTGTTTCAGGTAATGTGGACGTTCTCTTTGTACTTAGAAGCTGTTGCCATACTTCCCCAGCTTGTCTTGTTACAAAGGACTAGAAACATTGATAACTTGACTGGCCAATATGTATTTCTTCTTGGGTATGCTGCTGGTCTCCATTCTATTTAGCCAGTTTGTTGCTTTAACTGATTTATTTATATATATATATTTTTTGCTATGAATATTCCTTGATGTATAACTGGTAGCTTTATATAAAACTATAGACGAATGAATGAGTAGTACCACATTCACAAATTCTCTATATAAACTCAACCTTGTAAACCGATGTAATATAATTACATCCCGCATCATCGACCTTGACTAATGTTATTAGTTTCTTAGATTTACCCTTCCAATCATGTAATGCTACATTAGTTTGTATAGAATTTGTGTATCAAAGAGTTTGTAAGTTAAGTGTTATCTTAAATGAAGTGAAAGTGTGGAACCGGTTAGTGATTTGTTAATGAAGCTTTACAGTAAAGTGTCACTTGCGAAGGCTGTGTTTAGACTCACAATTTTCACAATTTTATACAACGTAGATGTTACCATTATATTTTGATCAAGAGATTTGCTTACTTGATCATCTTGGTGTGAAGTTAAAATTATCAAAAGAAAGGCTATAGTTTTTGTTAATTCAAGCCTTTATTTCTGTCTTGATGCAGTGCTTACCGAGGATTATACATTCTTAACTGGATTTACCGCTACTTCACTGAGCCACACTATGTTCATTGGATACGTAAGACTGTTTCTCTGAACTATTTGTCTGTGTCCATCTTCATGTGTATGTATACCTTTATATTAGTGCTATTCTTTGTCTTTCTAATCTGGACTGCACTAAGGTTTTTCTTTGCCTCCTTCCTTTCCTCCTTTCTATGGGAGAGGTAGGCATGATGGATGCAGCATGTGCCTCAAAAAACCCTGTGTACATGTCCCATACTTGTTAAAATAATAAATTTTTTAAAGATTTCAAAGAGTTGAACAATGGTTTTTTCGTGTTGTCAAAGAGTTGAACAATGAAAATAGATGGCGAGTGCCTGATCGAATTGATCGAGTCGTGTAGGAACAAGGTTCAAGTCTACCGATCTGTTAGGATGCCTCAGCTGCATACATCACTGCACTTCCACTTGACACCTATCGTAATGATAAACGGCTCGTCTCGCCGTGACCTTCTCATACATGTTAAAATAAGATTCTTGGAACAGGTTAATCATTTCATAGTGGTCATAAGTAAAAAAACCTGACTCTATTTGATTTAACATATCAGGTTATGAACACCTTTTATAATGTGGATATCAATTTATTAGTTTATGTTACTACTGTTTTATTCTGATGTTTAAGCTTCTTAAGTATGTTTAATATGAATTATGAAGCGGCAAATTGCTTTTTGTTAGCTCATATTGTTTATTGGATCCTTTTCCACATTTAAGTTTGCTTTCCCTATGTGCATTCTGATAAATGATAATAGTTTCTAATGTTTCATATTTGAAGCTTTACATAGTTTTTATTCCCTTGCTTCTGGAGAGAATGGTTTTCAAGCCAAAAGCCCTTTGTATTGACGAGGCTTGTAGATAGTTGAAATCACGTAGTTCTGAAACTGGGTCTCCTTAGTTGTCTGGTTGGTAACATGATAGAATGAGATATTTGTTACTTTCTTATGTGTCTTCATTCTTTTTCTTGTCATCCTTTCCTCTCGAAGCCTTTGCTTTTTTACCATTCACATTTCAATGATTCTTCTCCTGTATTTTTTCCAGCTTGGATTTCAGGGCTCGTTCAAACATTGCTATATGCTGACTTCTTTTATTATTATTTCGACAGGTAAACCACCAACATTTTTTTCTCAAATATTTTGTACTATTGGTGACTTTCCCTTGACTCTTATTTTCATCCGTGCTGCAGCTGGAAGAACAACAAAAGGCTTCAGTTACCGGCTTAAGTTCATACTCTCATGCTCACCGGAAGCCAGAATTTTAGTGCAACGATTAAAGATACTCCGTCGATTCAAAGCAGTTGTTGAGAATATGTTGATTTTTGAAGAGGAATTACTATTCTGCTACTGTGCCTTCACCATAGAGTTTGAAACCTCATTTCCGTTACTCTACACCTTAAATGTCGATTCTTTCTAATCGAGGAAAAGAAAACAAGACGATGTGAATAAGTCATTCTTTTTGTAGCTGAGAGCATAGGTTGCATCGTCCGACTTTTCCTCCACCCACGGAAAGAGCTGTATTGAAAAAATGTTCATTTGTCTCACTGCCTTGCATTATTTGTCGATTGTCCTCCTGTCTTCATTCATCGATTGTCCTCTTGTTCTCTAATTGTACGTTTCTCCTTCTTCTATGCCGTTCCAGACCAATATCACGATAAAGACTATAAATAAAGCAATTTTGCTGACAATAACAATAGATTGGTCCAAAACCCCATGAAACCAAACATAAAATTACAAGCTACCATCCGTTCAAATAAGCACGACAAAAGCTAAAATTATGAAATTCCATATTGTATTTTATGACGAAACATCAATATACATCTAGAATTTAAGGTCATTATAGCACACAACACATTATCCATGGATAAGAACCCGACTGCAAATATCATTGATAAAAAACCCAGACCTTAATTTACGCTCATTATAAGATGACTCATGGCATTTACAGTAATATATTTCCTTAGATGTAGTGAATTAAACTTGACAATGTTGCCAGAGATAACTCCATGCAGTCCAACTCTTATTTAGCGACCACCTCCAGTCTGATGAAGCATTGCATCAATTTCATCACCGTCCTCCATCTCAAGCTACATCCCATGCAAGAATTTGCAGAAACACACACAGAAAAAAGGGTCAATGGAAATTCAAATTTTCAAATACATACTCTTCAAGACATTATTATCTATGATGGTCTGAAATAAGCAGAATGCGCCAATACATTATCGCACCGATTACAGTCAGAATGAGTCATAGTCCAGTTCAGAACTTCACACTCCAACTGTTGTGCTACTAATTAATGCTTCCAAAATATTAATCTGTAACTACCTATAAGACCACGATAAGATCATTTACCTCATCCGGAGTCTGCTCCCCTCGGAGCCTGCGGCCATCAAACAAGAAAGCAATGGAGTTTAACTCCACTGATTGTCGATCACAATATGCACTCATGAGTTTGCGTAGCTGGGTACTTCGTTTAATTCTGAAAAACACTTCATTGCCATCCTACAGAATAAAACAAGAAACGAGCATTTCATTGGCAATATAACCAACAGTCCCAAACACCCTAATTGAGAGAATTAGACTAGTAGAACTCCCCGCCTCCGCTAAATCGCGAAAGAAAGGAATACGAATCCTGGTCCTACAAGAATTTATATTATTTCCAGCCTCCCGCTATTGGGATAAGTGGAGCTTCGATATGTGATTCCAAAACATGGAAAATGCACATAACATAAAAATTTCTTATGACCAAAATTAAAAGGTATAATTAAAACAACACGTCATTACCCCCTATTTATGCTAATCCATAATGTTCTGGGAAAATATGCCTTGTGATGTATCGCCTCCTAACTTAAAAAACTATTAATGGATCCTCAAGGTTTGGCCTAATAGCAAGGTGGAACCCACCAAGTTTCACTTTTTATCAACTGACGATTTCCACTATTAGAAATGAGTGCCCAAACTGAATCGATTATTTGATAAAATCTTGAAAACTCTTTAGAAAGAACTGCATTAATGCAACCAATTTCAAAAACCATAACTACAAGTTAATTAAACCATAAAAACGATTTGAAGAAAAATTTTGACGTGTCAACATTCAAATCGAGTGAAATCACTCTGCCGATATATAAGCATTACAATTAAAAGCGTCATATAACCAAACTGGAATTAAACAAATTAATAGAATTCTCAAGCTAATGGTTCGCATTCAAAGTTTAGCCAACTTCAGTATAGCTAAAATTTGCAAAATCTAAAATTCAAACTAATGAATATAGCAGATGATGAAAACCACACCAGGATTCAACATTACCGGTAGAATTCTATTCACTCTTGCTACTTCAAATCAATAATTCAGTTCATTCCAAGTTTCTAACTTAACAACAAAAGCAAATTATAACAAAAATCCAAATCTAAAAAATGCAAGAACAAAAACAAACACAAAAAAATCCAAATTTTGAACAAAACAAATACATTATACGCTTCAAAACGACATACCTGGCCCTTGACTTTAAGGTTAATGTGAACCGACTGATCCACGGGCTTCTTGTCCTCGTCCTGGCCCCCGCCGCCACCAGTCGCAGACATTCTCACAGACGTATAATGTTTTGCTTCGTCTATTCACCTCTGGTTAGGGTTTTGAGCTTCTCCTCTGCCACTACAAATAAGCCCCCAGTCACGCCAAACGTCGCCTTGACGATCAAAGCGTTTTTTGCACGCTGTTTATCTGACCGTATCACACTCGCGTCGTTACCAAATACGCAAACTCCAGGCGTTGTTACGTCATTTAAATTCAAAATCTTAGGTGAAGTTACATCCCTGCCCCTCGGTTGTCTAGATGTCGGTTAGATAAAGCGTGTTTGTTGCCTATTTTTACGCGCGTGGATGTAGAGAGATTTCGTCAGCGCCAGCACGTGGAATAAACGGGATTTGATAAATTTTGGATTCCGCAAACGGAAAAGGGGCGAATCATTTGATTTGATGTGGTTGAGAGCTGGAGAATCGTGATTGACGGTTAATATTGAATTAGGGAAAGAATCCGACGGCTGGTGATGCGTGGCAATGTGGTCTCAGGCGGCTAGTGGTAAGAGTAGGCCAGCGAGTCGTTTTCTACTTTTTCTTACTTTACGGTGAGTACGATGCGTACCTTTTTTCTTTTTTTTTTTTTTTGGGATTATGACATTCGACTGTGTTCCGACACCCCCAATCTTTTCAAAAATAGTAGTGAACCCCCAACCGTCAGTTTTTATCTGTTAACATTAACTTTAGGAAGGGTAATCTAGTCTTTTAGCAACACACCATTATCATGTAAGTAAATAAAAACAAATCCACCAACGTTTCTCCACCTTTCTGTCTTTTGTTTTGTGTCCTCTTTCGATTTCTCTTTCTTTTTCTATTTACTCATGGAAGGCACCTATCTATCATTTCAAGGCACCCACATACACTTCCATATCAACTATTCGTTGCCTATGCTTCATGCTAGCTCAAGCTTGCCAAAAGAAATTTCTTCTCAAGGAAAAGCCATTAAGCTTCTCTACTGCTTTCCCTTTCAAAGTAAAAAGCTTTTTAATGTTTTCTTTCTCTAGTATTGCAATTCATGTAGAAAAAGCTTCAGATTTCTGAGAAAAATTTCCAACTTTCCTTCATGAAAATCAAATTATAAAAACAATTTAAAAAATAAAAACGCTCCAAATCAATACGAGAAATCAAACACTTAAAAGCATAGGAGATTAGAGTATGTAGAGATGAAGAACAATGGTTGTGGGTAGTTTAGATTCAAGTTTGAATGATAAGAATTGTTGATGCACGGTTTCCGTACGGCCGAGACGTGGGTCGGAGCTCGGGTGGTACGTCGGGTCCAGTCCTGCGAGCAAAGAAAAACAGTCAGGGGTGCCGGCGGTGGTGCCGGCGAAGACCCTCCGACGCTCAGGTCAGTGTCCGGCACTCCGGAATTTTCTGGGTGAATTTCCTAGAGAGAGAAGCTCTCAAAAGTGAAGGAAATCTAGAGAGAGAGTAAGTTCAGAAAAGTGTGCATACCTTGAACGATAATCCGGAGGGTTTATATAGGAGTCGGGATGGGTCATTGTGGGATCCAGATGATGGGCTACAGTAATGGGCTTACTGTATTAGAAATAATTAGGCCTAGATGATGGGCTTCAGTAATG
Organism: Boswellia sacra; assembly: GCA_013180625.2. NCBI lineage: Eukaryota > Viridiplantae > Streptophyta > Magnoliopsida > Sapindales > Burseraceae > Boswellia > Boswellia sacra. The sequence goes on along the minus strand of SNVD02011837.1, from coordinate 459,729 downwards.
GGCTTATTGAATTAGAAATAATTGAGACCCGATATTTTTATGGCCATAACAAGAATTATTCAATTAAATTCTAAAGTTGGCTCTCAAGAAATTTGTTTTAATTCCGGGTTTGATATTCATAGTTTGAATCAATGTTTGTGCAATTGCGAAAATGGAGGAAATATAGGGGCAGGCAACGTTTGTGGAAATTATTAAGGGTATAAAGGACATATAATAGCTTAGTCTTAAATTAAACAGAATTGAAGCAACGGCTGGGGGTTCAGTTACTATTTTTGAAAAGGTTGAGGCTTTGCTTACTTCTGCAAATAAAGAGTTGTTGGATAAGATTGCCCTCATTTGACGAGGATTGATAGTTGACGTTGGTTCTGCGTTCTTCCTTATCCAATGCCTGAGCTGGCCCTCGTAATGGGCCTCATTGGAGCGCACTTGGTAGACATTCTATGGCCCAATTTTAATATTTCAGACATTTTAAATTGGAGATAGGTGGATAATAATGATATATGTTATCTTTATTTACAAGTTTTTTTAAATTAATCTAATTATATATTTAGCAACAAAATCTTTTTTTTTGATAATGGGGTGAAATATTATGTTATAGATAAAAAATTTTATTTAGAAAAGAAAAGAAAAAGGAAGGATTGGATGAGTAGGGACGAAGTAATTAAATACTTTGAAGCATTTTATTTATTTATAATAATGTTATATTTATAATTTAAATACAACTTAAAATTTACAATCTGACTTGACAGTTTAGGTCCTAAAATGTTATTAGAGATATAACTTTCTTTATTCATTTATATTTTTTCTCTTTTATTGAATTTTTGTCTATATCAGATTGTAGACTTTGAATTATAAGTTCAACGTTACTTATTTATTTTTCAACGAAATGATGATTTTATCGTAAAGTTTAACTTTTGAGCAGTGAGACCCCTATGATTCATGTTGAAATACTTTTAAGTGAAATAATTGAGATAAGTATTGAATCAATCATTAAACAAGGTATTGTTTGATGGGAGAAGTAAATGGACGCGAAGAAAACCCACGACTTTTAAATTTGCCGGTTCAGAAGTTTTCTCATGATTTGGTGTGAGCCAAGAGGCTTTATCTATATATCACCGCAATTTTAGATGGGTTGGATTTAGATGAATATATTAAATTGAATTAATAAGACCAATAATTTATTTGATAAGGGATAAAGAGTCATAAAAATAACTAATAACAAAGGAAAGAAAACTATAAACGAAAAGAGAATAGATTCAAAAGAACGAGAGTTATAAAAAGAGAAAGAAAAGGGTGAAGTATTAAAAGGAGAAATAAAAGAAACAGGACTCAATGTTATTAATTCAAAATCAATCCTACAAAACATTATATTTAAGGCATTATTTTTTATGAATAATTAAACTGATTTTTTAATAATTTTAAAAGGTATAAATCAATGGTATAATTCCAAGGACAGGTTTGCAGAGTTGGAGAATATCAAGGTGGAGCCATGGGGGTGGCTTGTGGCATCACATAATTTCGCCATTCGGCCTATCTCTAATAATAGTCTTATAAATTTTTAAATATAAATTCTTATATACAAATTGATTTTATAACGTAATTTAGATAGTTGATGTACAAAATTAACTCTGTTTATAAAAAATATAATATATGAATAAATTAGTAATTTCATATAAGTTTATATACAAAGTTTATAAAAGTAATATTATTCTTTTGCATTCGCTATCATCAATTATGTAGCCTACAAATCCGTAGTCTAATTAGTGCAAAAGATTATATAGAGGGAGAATCCACTTTATTTACCTTACAATCTTACATAAGGCAGCTTTTTTTATTTTTATTTTCATTACGGACTTCTTTTATACAATTGAGTTAGTTAAAAACAAAAGTGTTCGGAAAAATAACAACGAAAGGTACATATAATATGTAGAAGATGAAAATTTTTCAGAAGCACTAACACGATGTTGCTAAGTTTTCTCTTGCATTAAAGTTTGAAAAAATTTTTTATTAATTTTTTAAAAACGGTTTTGAAACCGAAAATTCATATTTTGAGGGAAGGCGCCTGGCGCCATCAAAACTATTTGTAACAAAAATACAATGCCAATGTTTCTTCTATATTTGGTAGCCTCACATATCGGAGTTCATTTGATTAATTTGATCTCCGTATTTTCAGTTCAAACAAGCAATGTCGCTTCTCCTATATCTTCTTCTTCCTTGTGTTGCCTTCACTTCAGCTGCCTATATGCAAAGGGTACTTCTCTAATGTTCATCTTTTGCTTGTTGTTCATGTGTTTCTGGGGTCGTTCTTTATTTTTTTTTTTTTGGCTAACTTCAAGTGGGTTTGGTTTTCCAGGGAAGGGAAGTTCTTCCATTTTGGAGTCGTAAGTTGAGATATTTTTTTGGAGTATAGGAGGCAACTAGAGGTTTCGTTGAATAGTTTGTTAGAAATGGATTCTTGTCCGGATTTTTATCCTTTGACAAGTTTGCAAATTGGGTAATTCTCAAATCTTCCCTGACAGATTGGATTGAAAATCTGATGCATCCTATGAATCGCGTTTATATATATGAATCGCGTTTATATATATATATATATATATATATGTATGTATGTATATATATATCATAAAACCAAGTTTCACAAATTGTTTGCTTAATATAAATTTGTAAAAGTTTATAATGTAATCAACAACAGACAAGAAGCAAGTTGCGGTATATTATTCATGATCTGTATTTCTATTTGTTCTTGTTGATTTTGATCTCATAAATAAGAGAAATATGTTCAATCAATGCATTCATTTTTGATGCATTTGCCAATGAATAGATATAATATCATTATAAAATTAAGTGAAGCATATATATGTTCTTAATTTTGTATAGATATAGCCGTTCTGATAATGAATTCAGATGCTTTAATCACAATATTGAACCGGCTTTTAGGTATGTGAAATCCCACCTGTCAAGGGCATTCCTTTACTTCGTCCCTATTAGTCATAAGTTTCTTATTCTGGTGGACAATGAGTCTTGGTGGAAGAACAAGTATTCAAGCTCAGACTGCATAAAGGAGTTAATGAACACCAAGGTCAAATATTTTGCCTATCTTTATCAAACTGTGACTTTAAACCCTGCAAAATTTCACTCGTTTCTCTTTGTGCTTGTCTACAGTACAGAATGTCACCTTTTAGAAACAACAGATCTTTGCTAAGGAGTCCAAGTTTAGGTTGCAGATCTTCCAGCAATGAAGATTTGTACAAGTGGTTGCCTGCCATGAACATGGCCAGCTGTTTGAGAGAAAAGGCTGCATTCCCTATGATGAACTTGTATGAAGCTTTGCATGGATTTATTGTGTTCGAAATTGCCTGGAAAGATGTAAGGGGTATCAACTATTTGAATGATCTTCAGGTACTTAAGCATGACTTGATACTGGCATCTCTATAATCAATAAGCTCTTCTATGAGTATCACATACATTCATCTGTATCTGCAATATGTATGTTGGGAAAAATATATCGTTGGGTGTTAGATTAATAAAACCTACAAAGAACATCAAATTACAAACTTAGAAATCTTTCATATTACTCCACATTACAGGGAGGAAGTCCTCTTATTTGTTGTGTGGACTTTCGCGAGTAGCTAGCTATTCATGTGACTTGCTTTAATGCATAGTATATATATGCCACAGAAAGATGCATCCTTCGCCTTAGAGGTGAAAACCTTGAGAAGATGGGAATTCAACAGTATCGATCAAGCACTGGGCTGCATAACATCATGGTTCAAAGGCACTGAATCCGAAACATGGACACTGCAGAGCAATCTCGTCCTTCTGCAAGACAAAGTTCCTTCTAATTGTTCACGTGGAATTACAGTTGCTTCTAAAGACTTGTTGTTTAATGATGCATCTCAAGCAGAGCTATTTTCAGATGATGTATTCTTCGATGTTAGAGAATGTCCAGTTGACACAAAAGATGTATTTATTAAAGACCCTCTTGTGGGAGATTCAATGCATGAGATGATGGATACTGACATTGAGTCTACGGAATGTATAGACACCTTTCTGCTGTTCAGGTTCAACGACAGGGATCTTCCTTTTAAATTACAGCAGATAATCACTTCTGATTTGCAGCTTCTTACTTTGCTTGAGGCAGGCCTTCCCTCTTGGGTCATCTTTCTTCAATCATATCCGCTATTCTGTAAAGCATATAGTCCCTGGATGCCACCTCTATTCAGAATCTTTTATGTATTAATTTCACTTGTAACTGTAGTTATTGGATTTTATGATCTCTATAAGAATGTACCTCTCCTAAAGGCAGCTGCATCCCACCTTTGTTGGCCCTTTTTTAAGTGGATTGAAGCCTGGGATAGGATTTCAAGAATTAGATATCTTGGAACTATGTTGTTCCTTCAGAATCTTGAGAAGGCTATAAAGTGGTTTCTAGCAATAATGAGAGTGATGAAATTGCCAGTATCTCTGCTCATGAAACCCTTGATGTACCCACTTGGAGAAATAATGGAGTTTGTAACACCAATGTGGAGCATGTTTGCTGAAATTGGAAAACAATTCTACGTCACAGCTTGGATGTTGTTGAGCCCCATGTGCAGCATGATTGGTGACTTTGCAGAGGTTTTGCTCTCACCATTTGAGCTTCTCTATTCATTAATATCAAGCTTAGGTATAATAATTAATTTCACTCAGAGCTTACTTTTAGACCAAGATATATACCACTTTCTTCTGATATCTTTCCTGGAGGGGAGTTATTTATTTTCAGCTTCTATAGAACATATCAAACGTTTGAATATTTTAGATGTTTTTACCCTTCTGGAACCTAATTTTGATTTTTTCATCTTCAGCAGTAACATTGATGTGTCCATTCTTTCATTCCATTTGGAAATTATTTCTGTTCCCTACACGAGGCTGTCTTATGTTGGCAAATCATGTAGCGCCTTTGTTCTCTGCCATTTATGAAGTGCTTGAGAGGGCCTTCAGAACCATTACTAGTAGCACAAGTGCTCATCATACAGTTGTTACTCAAATTAAGTCTGATTCATCTCGTATCTCACTTCGGCGTTCTCTCTGGAAGGATCTTATCTCCCAGGTTAGTGCCCTCATTTCCATATTGTATGAACCATTTTTGTTATTCTAATTTCTCCTTTCATCTACTGATAGCTAGCAGGAATTTTAACTTGCTTACAGGTCTTCAAGTCCCTCCGAAACATAATCCATGGCCTTGTTGCATTCATTACTTCCTGCAATCGATATAGATATAGGTATAGATCTTCAATGTTGTTAAATCCTTCTATGCATCTATCTTAGGGACAAATTATATGTCAACAGTTTTAGAATACCCTTGAATTCTGAAGAATGAATGCAACAAATAAATAAAAACTAAGGGTAGCTAATCTCAATTAACCCAACAATGCCAGTCTCTTTTAGATTCTAAACATCCTCATTGTTAAGATTTTCCCCTTTGCAGCATTTGCAGCCACCTTGGAGCAATATTTTGGTGGCTCTGTTGCCTTCTCCGATTAGGCCCTCGTGCTGGTCCTTGTCGCCAATCTCCTCAAGAGGAAATCCATCTTAAGGTAAATACAATTCGTCAGGTGCTTAAATTTGTGATTTCTTCATTAACTTGAAGAAAGATGGACATACACTTTTGAAAGAAGAAGAAGAATTGGAAATAATCATGAAAGCATATAAAAATGATCAGGCTGAGAAATGGCTGTGGTATAATAACAATTGTTAGTTCATTTGATCTTCTTGCTACTTCTAAGCAATTAATTAGTTGGGGAAATATAAAGGGAAATTCCATCACATAATTTACCCACTAAAACTGTAAATAAGATATTTTCTATTTAATGAATTAAAACAAAATATAGGGGGATATGTATCTAGTCAGATATCAGAACAATTGTCACTGTGCATTAATATTTTGTAGGCAGTTAAGCATCATTTCTAAATTTTCTTCTAGTCATGCATTTTCTGGGCTCATTAGGATCCAATTTATCACACAAATGTAAACATCGAACTACAAGTATGATCACAGGCTTCGAGGCACTAAAGTTTGCTAGTGCCTCTTGCAAAAAGTAGAAAATTGTGTGCAGCTGAACCATATTGAAGGTTGTTTTTCTCTCTGTTTAACCTGATACACTACATGCAGGCTGAGGTTCAAGAATGGGACGATTCCAAACAGGAGTAGAAGATGCAGTCAGTGCCATCTGAGCATTAGAACACAATGGGGTATTTTATATTCTCAAACTTTCACACACTTATTTGCCTCAAAATGATAAAAAGGAGCTCATTTGTGTAGACAATAGAGGGCTAGGACATAATTAACTACGATTTTTGAAAAATGGTTGAGTTTGCTAAGTAGCAATACTCAGTTTTGTAGTTGCTCCGTTTGTATTGTCCCAAGCCAAGTAGATAGTCTAAAACAACTTTTGCTTTAAGAATGTAGAAAAACTTGGCAACTTGGGAATCAGAGTATTAATGTCTGCAGATATTACTGCGTTGTGAAGAACCATGATTTAAGGTGATGGAGTCAATTAATGAGCTCAAAGATCTGTGTCTCTTCTGTGTACTCCCAGATAAGAATTTTCTCATTTTTCGCATGAAATTTAATAGATCGAAAATTTCTCTCTATGATTTGTTATTGAAATATAAAATTAAAATTAAGTCTACACCTACTAGTTTAAGTTTTTAAGTAGAGTGGTAAACTTAACATGATATTAGAGTCTTTTGACCCGACAGTCTAAAGTTCGAATTCTCTTATTACAAATTAAAAAAAAAATTATATTAACCCGTATAAAAAAATAAAAAAGAAGGTTGTGAAGCTTGATCCACATATAAAAAAGCACGAAGTTTTACACGTAAAATTATATTGACCCTCAAAAAAAACCTAAAAAAAGGTTACGAGGTCCGATCAATGTGTAAGAAAACGTGAACTTAAAGATTTATATATTTATAATGGAAAGGTTTATATATAATTTTGATTAATTTAATTGGGTTAATTCAAAATTTTAATCACTCAGAATACAATTGCAATTACGGTTGAAAAAATTGATGGCTTGTGGAATTTTGCTAGTTGTGTATTATGTAGGGGTAGCAATTCGTATTCGCGAGTCGTGTTCGTGTCGTGTCGAACTGTGGCACGATAAAGATTGACCCAACACGAATACGATCCGTTTATTATTCGTGTCACTATGGCACGACACGAACACGACACGATTATTAAATGGGTAACACGACACGACACGCTAACACGAATAATAAACGGGTCGTAATCGTGTTAGACACGAACACGACCCGTCTAACACGATTAAGACACGTTTACATTATTGACACGACTTGATTAACATGATTATTACCTGTTAACACAATTATGACCCGTTAACACGATTATGACACGTTACGATTTTCAACTTTTGTTAAATGATAAAAATATTCTAAGTTTTAAAATTTATTAGGTTTTTAAAATTATATTTTTATTTTAAAATTTGGATACATGTAGGGACTAAAATGTCTAAAAAGTTTAGTATTTTTAAATTTAATATGTAATAGTGTCAATATTCGTGTTAATCGTGTTATCGTGTCAATCGTGTATAATATGTATTCGTGTTACTCGTGTCATAATCGTGTTCGTATTAATATTCATGTTAATCGTGTTATCGTGTCAATCGTGTCAATCGTGTATAATATGTATTTGTGTTATCGTGTCATAATCGTGTTCGTGTGTTGAAGACTCTCAACCCGAACACGACACGGTTATTAAACGGGTTGACATCTTTGACACGAACACGACACGAACACGAATATGCCAAAACCCAAACCCGCTTAAACCCGTGTCGTGTCAAGTCGTGTTCGCGTGTCGTTTCAAAAATTGCCACCCCTAATATTATGGCTTGTGGAAAAAATTTTAAAAGGGGTATGATTGGTGTGCGATACTGTATAATACTATTTTACTATATTGTATTAAATAGTGTAACACATGTGTTTGGTGTTAATTTAGTATAGTATTAATTAATACAAAGTACAACCCGTAAATGCATCAATATTGTATTAAATTATGTAGAGTTAATTATAACATTAGCATTACATTGTATAGCACTAATAAAAAATATCAAAATTATCCCAATAAAATTCTATATATCCAACAATACTCTTTAATTTTTAAAATTTTTAAAATAAATAAAGATGTATTTATTATATATACATATATGTTACAATATTTGTGATAGATCTATATATGTGTTGCGGGTTTGCAGGAATTAAAAGGAAGTGAAATGAGTATCAATTAAGAGTATGTAATATGAAGTGAGGTAAGTGGGCCAGCAAGAATAATGAAATATATTCCTTTAATGAATAAAAGAAACATGAGCAAGAGTGAGTCACTCAAGAGGCAAACAGGTAAGAGAGAAAATTATTCCCTTTTGATTTCTTCACTCCCATTACACTGGGTGGAGGGGTTCTATTTATAGTCACATAAGTAACTGCCTATTGCCACCCCATTTATTAGTCATAACTCACCTACTTAATAGCTAATTAAATATTGCCTAGAAGAAAACTATTCAAATTTTCACATTCGTTACAGATCAATTAAATGATGGACACCTCATATACTTCATGTGGTGGTAATCTATCACACACTTTACAACAGTATTTAGTAGATAAATTATAAAATCAAATTTATTTAAAATTTATTTTCTAAAAATAAAGAAGGGATGGAGGGAGTTATCGCCTCCACTGGATGACACTCGAGGTCCATTGCTCTTGTTGGACCAATTGGCATCTAGCATGCCATCATAAACTCGAATTGTCTAATAAGTCCAGTGAGGGCATTAGACCCCAAGTAATTTTTTTCAGTAATTAGTAACTATTCGATAAATTACTAAATAACTAATATTATAAATAAACTAAAAACATATTTATACTATGTATATCGTTTTTGAAAAAAATTCTTACCTTTTTGTACAAATTAATACAATACATGAGTACATCAAACACCATATAATTTTGACATAATATTATTTTTAGTACTATACAATACAATATTATGCTATACAATATCATGTATCAAACATGTCATGTCCAAGGTGTCTCCAATATATCGGGCTTCCAGATTAACCAAAACATAGCTAGCTTTTAACGAAAATGGACTTTGTTCGTGGCTGTCTCCATGATGAATCTCGGCTGTGAATATTTCGTATTTTTGTTTTTAGAAAATAATTATGCGTCGATGCAGGAACGTTATAGTCTCTTTATTCCGTTAGCCATGTGCTTGTATATAACTGTGGAAAATAAATGTGAACATCATCCATGCATAGAAGCTGTTGGAATTGCATTCACGAATCTAAGTAGAAGCTGACAGCATACAAACAAAAATGATGAAATCATGCATAGAAATCTTTTTCTTCCTCTAATTTCTTAATTGGGTGTTAATCAATTCTCTTTATTTTAACGGGGTTTTCTTACCAACTCATAATAGATTAACAAGTAAGTTGATGGAGTCAAAAGAATAATTTTTTTTATTATAATATGTAAATATATACTTTGAAAAATATAATTGTATCTTTAATAGGAGCTTAAGTTTGTAGGTGTAAGTCTAATTTTAAATATTTATAACCTCAATACTACAAAAAACAACTAATATACTTAGGGTTGTCTAATATAAATTACAAATATAAATACCTAAATGATTTTTATGGTGGGGTTATTTGCACTCATAAAAATACTCAGAACACCTTATAAAACTTAAAAAATAAATTATTATTTTGCACACTTTTTTTAATATCAAAATACTCCTCACACATTAATTGAAATTTTCAAAAACTAAATTTACATGAATTTTTCAAAGTCATCAAAATAGTGTTTTTAAAATTGATTTCACATATTTTGTGTCAAATGGCACTGATCAAAAGAATTATCCATAAGAGCTGCTGAGAAGGGATCCACATGAGAAAAATTGAAACGAAAGTAAATATTGATCATCTCCTCAAAACGATCCACCAAACTTGGTGGAACAATAAAGAAAAAAGAACTGAATATTCCGTTGTAGAAAACTCAATTGTGCTCCTAGCTAGAATTAATCCTTTTGGCTATATCTAAATACGAATAATCCTTAGCTTTCAAAAGAAAAAGAAAGGACCTTTTATCAAGATTAGAAGATTTATCATTCATTGTCCTCATACAAAAAACTTAAATTATAATAGTTTTTTTTAATGAGCACAAGAGTTGAAAAAATTAGGGTTTATACTGGCAAATGAAGGTTGAAGATGACTACTAAAAAATATAATATTTGTCCTTAATTCTATATTCCTAAATAAAAATATTAATAATATTTATTATTAAATAATTAATGGGTGTTCAAATTATTTTTATACGTGCAAATAATTCCACCTAATTTTTAGTTTTATTTTTAATTGTTTTATTTACTGGGAGGTTTCAGCACTTCTGCCCTTATATCATTTTAAAGGCTAATTAATCAACCACTTCACCTCTGCACAAGGATCCAAAACCAGTATATGTTGGGATTAAAATATCAGAAATAAAAGCCGAGAAGCATTCTACTAATACACATTATCATGGAATACAAAATTAAAAGTAATAGCTACTCGTTCTGATAAGGGCAATCCTTTCTATATCTTCAAAGACGTGTGAGATATCATTAGCCGGCAAATGATGACTATGATGTCAATCGACCCATCATGCCTGGATCCCCACAAATTTCATGGAAGATGGTTAATTAACTAGCTCAGAACTAATCACTTGAAACAATAAGATAACGTTTTCTTAGGTCAAAGTTTATTATTCTTTAGAATTTTCTCAGCTCAGTTGCTTGGAAACATTGATAAAATGATGCATGTGGTTGGTTATGGGGAAGGGGAGGTCGATCGGATGAATATTAGGTAGCGTGTGGGAAAGGAAGGAAGAGCTGGTTACGGCTCTTCGAACTCCTTCGATTTACCTTTTTATGGGTGCATGGCATGGCGAGCCGCTTGCTTGCGTCCAAATTTCTCGATCGTTTTATATACTCTATAAATTCTGCAACGTTGAGTAACATGATACAATTGAAAGGCTAGGAATAATGGAGGTCTCTCAACCAGCTGTTGTAGATTTGCTCGCATTATCGTTTCTCTTGCTTGGTGGAGTAATGTTTGCAAAGGGTGATATTAGCTTCGATCAAAACTATTACATAACATGGGGAAACGATCATGTTATATCTCTGAATCAAGGAACTGAGATTCAGCTCACTATGGATAACTCTTCTGGTTATTATTCTCTTTTATCTTATTATTATTATTATTATTATTGATTTCCACTTCAAGTGGTTATTAAACGTTATGTTTCAAATTGCTTGTAGGGTTAAACTTGCTCTCGATGTCGAGTTAGATCTAGGATCTGTTTATCACTGTGCTTTGGCAGGCTTAATAGTCTTTCTCTAATCTAGTGATTTTGGACCAACATCTTTTTTTTTCCCCTATGAAATAAGAAAAAATTAATAAATTTAATTATTAATTTTGAGGTATATATAGCTTAGATATGTATATGTTATTTAATTTCTGAAATTCAGATGATTATAGTAGTAAATCTACTAATTCTCCAATCTATTTTTTTTTAGACATGTAATTAAAGGTGTGGAATAGAAGTAGATAAAAATATATAATATATTGAACACACCAGCTGAATTTTCCTAATTGTCAACGTTTAAATTTTTTGTGTCAATGGTTGAATCCAGTTGTTTCAGGCCAGCCATGAACTTCCCACCGTTTACATTAATGGTGTTGCAATTAGCGTTTCATATAATACATTTTCATGGTTACACATAAACAATATAATTATCAGTGACTTCCATGATCAGTTGACTCTAGCTAGCTAGCTATATCTAACTAAAAGCCGTTGCAGGATCTGGTTTTGGATCGAAGCTACACTATGGTTCTGGATTCTTTCATATAAGGCTGAAGGTACCAGGCAGAGATTCAGCTGGAGTTGTTACAGCTTTCTATGTACGTTTAAGTATTGACAAGCCCTAATTAATTAAATATTCTTTACGTTTCAATCAATTATCAAGGAGTAGCGGCTTCAATACACACACATGCTGTATATATATAGTTGCATGTAAGTAATGTAATTACGTACAACTGGTGGATGTGATTAATTGTTCAAGGTGGGGTTTATATATATGTCAATGCCATGCAGCTAACGTCACAAAGTGATCGGCATGATGAGCTAGACTTCGAATTCCTGGGTAACAGAGAAGGACAACCAATTTCCGTACAAACAAACGTCTTCATAAATGGTGTAGGGGGTAGAGAACAAAGAATTCGACTCTGGTTTGACCCTTCTGCAGATTTTCATACCTACCAACTTCTTTGGAACTCTCATCAGACTGTGTAAGACTTGAAATTAATTAATTAATATTACGTTTTTTGTGACGGTACATCTGCTGTATAGTATATCAAATGCAAAAATTACATAAAAGTTGTAAATGAATATATAAAAATTGTACCAGTACAATTTAGAATTTTTAGATACTCATTTACAATTTTTATATACGTATTTATAACTTTTATATATTCATCATTCACAACTTTTACACAAAATTTGCATATGATGTATTAGTATATCAGATGTATTGTAGCATGACCGTAATATTACCCATCCATATCTTTGTATAATGTTTCACTATGTTTATGTATGCTTAGTGGTTTATGAACGTACAGCTTTTATGTGGACGATGTTCCCATTAGAGTGTTCAAGAACTATGAAGGCATCTACCCAGCACAGCCAATGCAGGTACAAGCAAGCTTGTGGAATGGAGAGAGCTGGGCAACAGATGGAGGCCAAACAAAAGTTAACTGGACTTCTGCGCCATTCAAGGCGACCTTTCAAGGATTTGAAACTAGTGGGTGCCCATCTCTGGGCTTAAATGTTGGTCAAGATTGTTATTCATCCAAGTATTGGTGGAATTCAGGTAAATATTGGCAACTGGGCACTTACGAGCAAAGAAGATATGAGTATGTGAGAAAGCATTATATGAATTATGATTATTGCTCTGATAGACCTAGATACCCTACAACTCCCCCAGAATGCCTTTATAATTCCTAGTCACAGTTAGTTTCGTGGTCATACCCTGATCAATTACTTGGTAAGAATTACGTACTACTCTTGTAAGTTGTAATGGCCAGCCCGATTCATAAAAGCATTGATATTTGTACAATAATTGGATTGATGAATTAAAAATTATGACTAATACTTATCAATTATTATTGATAATATCATCGTTTGCATAATGTAATTATATACTCTAAATTGTATAATAAAATTGTATCAGTTGTTAAATGATATTAATTATTGTTTAATATTTTGTGAGCATAAATTGTAAGTTTAATATTTCACAACTTAAAAGTTTGTTACCTTTATGTGATTAGTAATCTATTACTTTTGATATATGTTTTGAATGGTATTGGAGTGGCACCCTTACATGAGTAGAAAATGGTGACCTACAAAAGAAATGAATTTTAGCTTATATGTTTATGCAAAAAAGAAATTAAACAAGAAGAAAATGAGGGAGCAAAATCAAAAAGGTTAAAACACTCTTACTAAAGATTTATTGAATTGAACAGGTGATAAATATTTGTATGTAACTTATATAAGAGAAACGTAGATAAAAAGAGAGGCACAAAAGTTTATATTTTTTGTTGATGCATAGATTTTATGGGTTTGTACCCTCACGAAGTATTGTTAACTTTGGACCAGAGGTCATGCTCGTCCCGAAAAGAGTCATTGGCAGAGAAGGGGAGTAGCTCCTCCTCTTATAATCATAAACCAATCTACCACATAAGAGATGTGGAGACAAAATCACCACCTGATTTGGATCCAGTGTCAACATTTTCTAATAATTTTTTTGCCATCACACCAATAAAATAATAGAGGGAAAATTATTTAATTTTTATTAAAAAAGAATTTTGCATTCTTTTTAAAGAGAGTAAAAGTAATGGACCCACTTCTTATAAAAATAAGTCAAAAGGGCGATCTAATTGGTGTCATTAATCGAAGCCCAACAGCTAACTCTGTGCAAGTGCAACAAGAACAAACCCTCGTACAAGTTAACCAAATCAATTTCTAAAGCTCCAACTCCTACAAGCTGCTCTCCTCATAGCGGATTCTGATTGCCGCATCACATTGTCATAATCTCTGTTAATATATATATGCAAGAAAATTTACGATATACAAAAGACAAGATGCAAAGTTAAACTTCGCTACAAGTATAAAAAGATAAAAATACCCTTAAAAGAAAAGACACATTAAAAGTGATGAAATAGAAAAAATGAATGTAAAAATCAACAAGTGATGATCCATACTGTTGAGAAATGTGGCTAATAAAATAATGGTAAGTGCAAGGAGAATTATGGAAACATGTCTTATGTTTTCGGTGGCTTGGCTAATTGAAATAAAAATGTCATAGTGGAGTTTTGGTGGAGGCATTATGTTAATGGTGCACTATCATATTGGCCATAAAACTTTGAAGCCATCATACGTGGATGTAATTCATTCTTGCTGCCTATATGAGGAGGCTTCATCCGAAGCATTCATGCACCCAAGAAGAAATGTAAACCTCTTCGACTATGGTTTATATTGTAGGAGGTTTTGGTTCCTATAATATGGGTATTTATACTTGGGTAAGAGAGTATTTCCTTGGGGATGGCGTCTCATTCAATGTATCACATGTCAAGCATGTAGCTTTAGGTAAAATTCCTCTCTAGGAGGGTGTGAGTAAGGGTGCTTGGATAAATTGTGGATGAGATGGATCAAATGAGAGAGTGGTAAAATTTTATATGATTGTAATAATTTATCATATAGTGAAATTATATTGTCTTTGATGGTCTATGAATGTAGTCTTATTTAGGTAAACCACGTAAAATCTTTATGTTGTAGTGATTGCGTTTATTCTCAATTTATGCATTTCTCCTATATTCTTGACATTTCTACAAAGAAGGATCCTGGAGTGAATTTGGATTTACTCTCCATGTTTAATTTTGGGAGGTCTGAATTCCCAACACATGCTGAGCTTAGCTATCGGCAGTAGAGTTAAAACTTATCAATTTGGTCTTTCAACCTTTAGCTACCCTAGACTTGGACAAAGCTTCCATCGATGTTTCTTCAATCTTAAATCTTCGACGACAAAGATGGTTAAGTCCGTCAGTTTGGCGGATAAATTAAACACAAAACTTAATTAGAATAGGGGATTAAATAGTGTGTTCATGAATTTGACAGTGTTTAATTTAGACCTCTCACAAGTTGCCAATTGGACCAAAATTTTTCCAAAATAAATATGGCAATGATCATCGCTTGAGACCTCAAATCATATACAGAGTGCTTTTCGGGCTGCTGTGCCGATTCTGCACTACCTACAATTATTTTGGCATTTGGTAAACACTTTATGCAAGAAGTGCTGCTTGGAAATTCTATTTTTATACTAAATTACAAAATAGGTTGGAAGTAACTTTAAAAAATAAGAGTTTGAAAAGCTAAAATTTGGATAGATCAAAATATCAAAATTGTCATTATAATTTAATATAAATCCAAAAATACCTTATATATTAAAATTTTAAATTATCTATTTAAATAAATAAATAATTAAAATTTATTTAAAATTATTTTTTTAAATAAAATTTTTAAAATAAAAAATTGTTGGACGTCAGCCATTACAATTGTTGGACTTGCAGTGGCACTAGATAATTTGATCCGACTGATTTTCGACTAAAATAATGAAACTGATACCATAATCATGTAGAACGACTTCCGGTGAGCCTCCTAGAGTTGGCAGTGCCGCTTCACGTGCCAATCGACAGCAGCTAGTGATTGACGGATGGTGGACGGTGAGCAGGGACGGTGATTGCTTTGGTAACAGTTTTAAATTTTTTTAAAAAATAATTTTAACAAATATTTAATTTTATAATTGATTAACTATTTAATTTATTTTAACATTTAATTTTTAAGAGTATTTTTGGATTCATATTTAATTATAGGGTCAATTTTGCTATTTTAATCTATCCAAATTTTAGCTTTTAAAATCAGATTTTTGAAAGTTGCCTCCTCTCTGCTTTTGTAATCTAATAAAAAAATTATTCTTGGAGCAACAGCTTCCTGAACAATCAGTTTTTAAAGAGTTTATCGAACACCGAAATAGCTGTAACTAATAGCAAAATCCAAAAGCTGCCCTGCAATAGTAACCCTAAATGCACTCTTATACTAGACAAAATGGTGATGAACTACCAAGATGCTTCATAGTGGCATTGCAAATTTCTCGCTAGCAAGCATCTTGGGAAGGGAAGAAGGAGGTGGTTACGGCTCTTCACACTCTTTTAATTTACACTTTTTTATGGGTTCATGGCAAGCTGCTTGCTCGTGTCCAAATTTCTCGTATTATACTTTATAAACTCTCAAAATTAAATTGGGTACGTAACATGCATGATAAATATATATACGCAAGGCTAGCTAGGAACAATTGATGGAGTTCTCTCAACCAGCTGTAGTATATTCGCTTCCAATATTGTTTCTGTTGCTGGGTGGGGTGTTTACAAATGGTGACATTAGCTTCGATCAAAACTATTTCATAACATGGGGAAACGATCATGTTTTATCCCTAAATCAAGGAACTGAGATTCAGCTCTTTATGGATAACTCTTCTGGTTATTATTCTTAATTATAATTGATTTCCACTTTAAATGATTATCAAATGTGTGTGTTTCAAATAATGAATATCGTAAACAGTATTATATTTAATAGTGAGTTCCATGACCAGTTCACTCTGGCTAGCTATTTATATCTTATTAAAAACTGTTGCAGGGTCTGGTTTTGGATCGAGGCTACTATATGGTTCTGGATTCTTTCATTTAAGGCTGAAGATACCGGACAGAGATTCTGCAGGAGTTGTTACAGCTTTCTATGTATGTAAACATATATATATATACACACACACACACCTTACAATAATATGTATATATTCTATATACAAGCCCTAATTACTTTCATCAGTTATATATAGTTGCATGTAACTGTATGTAGCTGTGATTAATGGCAGCTGAAGTCACAAAGTGATAGGCATGATGAGGTTGACATTGAATTCCTGGGCAACAGAGAAGGACAACCAATTTCCATACAGACAAACGTCTACATAGATGGTGTAGGTGGTAGAGAACAAAGAATTCACCTCTGGTTTGACCCTACTGCAGATTTCCATACTTACCAGTTTCTTTGGAACGCATATCAGATTGTGTTAAGTACTTGAATAATTAACTATCCATCTTTGTATTTCACCAAAATTATATACAATTATTTACATGCTTAATCATATAATATGGACTCTGTGAGCAGTTTTTATGTGGACGACGTGCCCATTAGAGTGTTCAAGAACGGTGGAGGCATATACCCAACACAGCCAATGCAAATACAAGCAAGCTTGTGGAATGGAGATAGCTGGGCAACAGATGGAGGCAGAACCAAGATTAACTGGACTTATGCACCTTTCAAGGCTAACTTCCAAGCATTTGACATTAATGGGTGTCCATCTCTAGGCTCAATTGTTGACCAAGTTTGTTATTCATCCAATTATTGGTGGAATACGGGTGACTATTGGGCACTCGGCCGTTACGGGCAACAACAATATGAGCTTGTGAGAAATAATTTTATGTATTACGATTATTGCTCTGATAGACCTAGATATCCTACGCCTCCCGAAGAATGCCTTTATAATTTATACTAACATATATATATAGTTGTTAGGTTGATGAAATGATAATTATGATTATATATAGCAGTCTAATAATTATCAACTCTGGAGAATATCATCCGTCCAATAATTTAATAATATACCTTAATTTTTATAATAAAAATATATTATTAGAAGTTAACTGATATTCCTTTTGATATTTGGTGAGCAAGTTTTCTCAAATTTAATAAATATCATATTTGTTAATTACCTTTATGTGATTAATAATCTATTACTTCTATTTTTTGAATGGTATGAAGTGGGACTCTTTACATGACTACTAGTAGTGAGAGGCGGAGCTAGGAAAAAATAGTTAGGGGGCCAATAGGGAAGAAATAATTATTAAAGATGTATATTAAAAGAAAAACATTAATTAGAGGGGAGCCAAATGAAAAAAATACAAATATATAAAATGGCTAGGGCAGGCCCGGGCCTCCCCGTGGAGCAACATAGCTCCGCCCCTGGCCTAAAACAGCAATAAATTTTAGCCTTGTTCGTGATATTTTTAAGTTTTAGATACAACCAACCAAAAAGGAAAAGATAAATTCAAATATATGATGATTTAACCTACATTTTTTAATTCAAATTTAGATTTAAATTTTCAAAATTTGATCATAACTAATCAATTATTGAGGTAGTTGTTGAGTTAGTATTATTATGTAAGTTTTTACCGCTTAAATCTCAATCATTCATTAAGTGGAATGAATTAAATTTAGATTTAAATTAAAAAATTTAATTTAAAGAAATGGGCTGACCTCACCACTAAAAGAAGTGGAATGGTCTCATAGACCAAAGCCCAGCAGGCTGCTGAGTTATGTGAAATGCAACAAAACAAACTCAAACTCTACAGTTGGTCACTCTGTTAACTAATCAGACTACCTTCAAGAGCTCCAGCAACAAGAAGCTGCTCTCCTCTCCTCATGGCGGATTCTGTTTGCCCCATCTCATTTTCATGATCCCCTTTCACCCAAATTAAATGGCGCTTACTTTAAGATCGAATCCCTTACTCGTTCTCTTACTTGCCTGTCAAGTCGTGAGTGCTTTTGGATCGGTTCTTGTTGAGGAAGAAGAATTCTCAGAGGAGTTGCTTCTGAGGCCATTGCCCGATCGGAAAGTGTTGGCCCATTTTCTCTTTGAAAGCAGAGCTCCTCCTTCCAATTCCCATGGCCGCCACCACCACCTCTTCCCCAAAGCCATTTCTCAGCTGGTATTTCTTTTTTTTTTTTTTTTTGTATTTTTGTTGTTTGAGGTTAAAATGATAAACCCGCTTCAGATTAGCTATATTATTTCTGGGTTTTAAATTTTAAGGCTTCTAGTAATTTATGGAGAACTGAAGATTGAAATTATTATTTCTTTCCTGATTTTTCATTTTCTTAGTTGAATGCTTAAAGAGCTGAAATTGCGTTGATTTCTCTATTTATTTCTATTATTAGTGATGAGATTTTTAATTTGGCAAGTGGGTTCAGTGTTTACTGTTGATCTCTGGGCCCCGCTGTTGGAGCTGAGTTGATTAGGGTAATTCTCGCCTTGAGTCCGTTGTTGAGAATGCTCTATTTCTGAACATATTTTTAATATTGTAATTGTTTTGTAAATTACACAATAGCTTGTCATCTTTGAAGATCAATTACATCTAGTAACTGAAAATAGCTTTAAAAAATCAACTTTGGTAATGTGTTATGGCTTTTTATGGCGTCTGAAATTAGTTTATCATTCATGGGAAAGTGTCGCTTTGACAGGTTAAAAAGTTTCGAGTTAAGGAAATGGAATTATCTTTTACTCAAGGTCGCTGGAGATATGAACAGTGGGGAGGCTTTGACCCCATATCAACCAACAATGCAAAACCTCCTGGGGTTGAGTTGTGGGCTGTCTTTGACGTCCCTCAATCTCTGGTTGATTCGTATTGGAAGAATTTAACCCACACTCTCTCAGGTCTTTTCTGTGCTTCAGTTAACTTCCTTGAGTCATCTACAGCTTACTCTGCTCCTCAGTGGGCCTTTCGGCCAGCTTCAGGTAATTTGAGGTATGGTACTTTGCCCCGCGAGGCTGTTTGCACTGAGAATCTTACTCCATGGTTGAAGCTGCTTCCTTGTCGAGACAAAGCTGGGCTCTCTGCATTAATGGACAGGCCATCTATTTACAGAGGCTTTTATCATTCTCAGCGGTTGCATTTGACCTCGATTGATTCTGATTTTGAGGGTGTGAACTCTGGCATTGTTCTAGAGCAAACACTTACGGTGGTGCTTCAACCGAGCAGTTGGAGAACTGGTAAGAATTATGCTGTGAATAATAATATGCAACCAAGCTGGTCTATTAGTTCAATTTTTGGGAGGACAATCACTGGAAAGTGTATTCTCGCAAAGTCCAGTAATGTATACCTTCAGCTTGCAAAGGATCTAGTCAGTGAACGAAAGAACTCTCAAGAGGAAAATGTTAATAATTTAACATCTGAGGGGATGTGGAGTAACCTTAACTTTAAACTATCTGTTACTCCGGATAACGTGTTTGAAGAAGTTCATAACTTGCATAGCAACAGTGCAGCTATTCTGTTTGAATTTTCAGTTAGGAAGTACAGTGATTCTCAACCACTTGATCTAGGTCTTACATGGAAGCTCCCTGTGCTTTGGTCATGTCAACAAGCACCGTTACATGCTAGTAGATTTCTAATGGGAAGTGGGAACGAAAGAGGTGCAATTGCTATCTCTTTGAAATCTACAGATTTAAGAGAAGGCTTACGGAGAACTGATGCTGTTGATGAGAAATGTGACTTGCGAGTTGTTATTTTCCAAGTTGTACCTTGGTATATTAAGGTTTACTTTCATACCCTTCAGGTGTTTGTTGATCAACAACCTAAGGCAGTAGCTGATGTAGTAGAGAAGATAAGTGTCTCACCATCCAAAGACAAGGTATCACCTGGAGTAATGGAGATGATTCTGAAGCTTCCTTGTGGTGGAGAATCAGCTGCATTAACTTTAGACTTTGATAAGGTATGCTTTATATTTAATTGGTCTGTTATGATGAATCATGGATCATACATCATATTTAAAAAAAAAAAAAATTCCTTTTCTATTGTTCTCAGAAGCCAATTTGTTGATATAACTTCACAGTTTTGGCATAAGTTGCTAATATCTTGCGGATATATAGGTGTCAAAGTATTAATAAAAAATCCTGGCAACTAGGAACCTAGGTTGTGCTTTGAAGTTTCTATTCATTTTAGTATTTCAGAATGACTAAGGCTAAGCATTTGCGACTGTAAATTTAGTTAGCATGCTTTGTCAATGTTTGAGTAGAAACCAACTAGCACATAATCTTTTTGTAACGAAAAAATTTTTGAACCTACTTGATACCAGTCTCATCCTACTTTTACCCACTAGAGTCATATCTTATAAAAAAGAAGCGAGAAGGCAGAACAATTACTGAATTATGCTTGATTCTTAGGGAATAAATGCTAAATTAAGACTGAAATGTATTCTATTATCTCGAATATTGGAAAGTAAACTGTCCATAGAATGTATACTTTCTCAAATTTTTAGGGCTTATACTCCTCTTACTTTTAACATTATAAAAGTCTCTTGATCCTCTCATTGGTGATACAACTTGCCTTGAGTAGTTACAGAAGTTTACTAAAGATTCTGATGATGCTGAATAATGACATCTTCTGATTTCAGACAACAACCATCTTGTTTATGTAGTCAGTCTTCTTGTCCAAGTAGGAGTTAATGTTACGTTCTTACTTCCCAATCATTAAGCTAAACATAATATGCATTTAGTTTATTTTTCTATGTACTGGATTTTCTTATCATCTACAGTGAATTTCTCAATAGGGTTTCTTGCACATTGATGAATATCCTCCTGATGCTAATCAAGGGTTCGACATCCCATCCGCAGTTATAAGCTTTCCTAACTTCCATGCAAGCATGCATTTTTCTGGAGATGGCTTTTTGAACGAGTCACCTATGTTGTCTAAATTTCAGGTATAATATATGTATTTATTTATTTATGTTGGTTATAACTGTCCTCCATTTTGGATAGTTCGCATCATTTCAATGATATCTGGATCTGCAATGCAGGAAAAACGTCATGTTCTTTCATACACAGAAGTATTGCTTGTACCTTTGACGACTCCTGATTTTAGCATGCCTTACAATGTCATCACAATCACGTGTACAATATTTGCATTGTATTTTGGATCATTGCTGAATGTTCTTCGCAAGCGTGTTGGTGAGGAGGAAAGATTACTTAAAAGTAAGTCTTATCTCTTCTAATACTAGTGTGAGAAAGTATGGAGAAACGTATTATGCATCATTATACTTTACAGTAACAGTTAGTTTATGATCACGGTATGAACCATCATTAGCGGTTGTAGCTACCATGGAATTTTTATTCTTTAGGCTGATTTAGGAGAAAGGAGGCCAGTTACCAACATTTGATACTTTTATGTGTTATGTCTGGATATTATCGCTTACAAAGAGCCAAACAGTTTGATTGCAATTTGTAAGGGAAATGCATGAGAAAGAGATTGAACTTACCTTTGTATCTGAACATTCCATAATTTGAATGACATGTCATAGGATTTTCGATTACCACCGTCATCCTACAATGTTTTCTTTTCAATACAAAATATCGAGAGTAGCAAGGAATGCTTTCAAGATTTGATTAGTTTTTGATATATAGTGTTACAGCTGCAAAAATTCAGTTGCCCATGAAGTCAATTTGGCTGATATGTGAATGTTCACTTCTCGTTCTACCCTTTTATGTAGTTCTAAAATTTTTACCTTATCCTAATACCATTCATACTACATTTATCTTCTGCTTTACCATCATAAGAAAATTATATAGAATGCTAAGCTCAAGATGTTATAAATCAAGGCAGGCAAGTCAATACTGATGATCAAGTGCATGGCTTTATTGGCATGACTCAAATCATTCCATAAGAGCTGAGAGATTTCATACCTACAGAAGCAATATGTGCTTAGTAATCTTACATGTCTTCTTTTGTTATATACGTTGATCTAACCAGCTCCTGTTCTTTCTTTCTGTATTATTCGGTTTGCAGCTGGCAAGAAAACTGGTCGGCTTTCTCAGCTGCTATCCAAATTGTCCGCCAAGCTTAGAGGAAAACCGCAGAAGCCGCCACCATCATCCTCAGCTTCATCATCCTTTTTTAGTTTTAAAGTAATATTGAAAATCTTATTGGTGGCTGGGATTGCTTTTGCTTGGCAATACTATTTTGCATGATTTCATTAGTTAGTCAATTAGGTATTCCAATGTACAATATGTGCAAAAGAAAACAATACCGAACCTAGACGTCAGGAAAATGATATTCTTCTACCACGAAGAATCGACACAAGATTGTACCCAATTTTGTATTATTTTCTAACATTTACAAATTTTTGTTTTCTTTTGTTTAATCGTTTACTTTTTAAACCAGTTTGAGGTTTAATCATCTTATAGGCATTTTAATGTTTTCACTCCACGCAGTTAAAATGTAAGTGTGTTAGTTCATTCTGGAAACCAGTCCATGCTGTTTTTTTGTTATGGGTGCCATGGCTCTGGGGTTTTGAACACACTGAAAGGTCACAATGCCTTAGTGACTGGGTCAACTTCTCATACATCAAAGATATGTTGAAGCTGAAGAACCAAACTGATCATTAGTTGCACAAATGTTTCCTGTGAGATCACCATGTCCATTGACAAAAGAGTCTGAAGCCAGAGAAAACCATCCAAGCAAAAGGAGGTAATGGTTATCTTCACCATATCAATTGATGAATAATGATCACACATGACCTGACATAATCTTAAGCGTCCATTGCTTCACATAGTTGGATTCAACTTATAGTTCCAAATTTATGGTCATAAAGTGCAGAGAGTAGAATTGCCAGAGTCAATTGTTGCTATAATTCAAGCTGAAAAAGCTAATTTACTAATCAAAGAAAATAAACATCATGCCTACTAGGATTCAGAATACTGAACATCAATTCTCAACAGATCACTCTCATTAATTAATCTCTGGCTGCCTGTTCTTGCAGAAGACGTTCGTATTCTATAACAAGAGTTTACAAGTTTTTTTCAATCTCTCTCGCTGGCTTCATTTGTAATCATTTACAAGGTTGGCAGTGATCTATTATGGTCTCTCAGAAAGCTTTAATTTTGAAGAAAAATTATAAGGAAAATAAAGAAAATGACTGACAGAAGCTTCTCATCTGATTCTTTTGCAAGGAGTGGCGGTGATCACCTCATCTTCTCTAGGTCGCTTGACATTCTCACTAGAACAGCTGCATTTAAATTGAGTCATTGAAACGATACCAGAGTAGTTATTTCCTTTTCCTGTAAAATCTGAAAATAGCATTTAAAATGCATCAAATTCAGGGCATAGAAAAAAGATCGAAAAAGAACAGCATATGTAATGCTAGTTTCGCTAGTGAAAATGAGATGCAAGGAAAGAAATAGTTTATCTCATAAAATGAGATGCTGGAGGCCTGCAATATGCTTCTATTACAAGAAATCTCAGGGTGTAGAGCATCAGATGATCATTCAGCTGATTTACCTGTACCTGTGCTGGTTTCATATATCCTCGACTTCTTTAACAAACCATCATCTTCCAACAAATGCTTTCTCTTGAACCCAATGCCATTCCAAATAGACACAAATTGATTATCTCCTTCCTTACATCCTAAAAATCACAACTTGAAATTAATTGCTCTGCAACATGTGTTTTTGTGTGTGTGTGTGTGTGTGTGTGTGTGACTTGTTGCATCAATCCTCCAAATGTTACCTGCGCTGCTATCTCTTGGCTTCCTATTCTTGAGCAAGTTGATATCTTCAGATGATCGCTTTTGACTAGTGCTGATATGCTTGGATAAAACTTCACCAGGAATCCCATCTAAAGCATCTTGAGGTTCATGTGCTCCTGGAAAAGCCAAGAAAGTAGTAAATTAAGTAAATTTTTTTTTCCGCTTAATTCTCCCACCAGCCAAACATAAAGAAGAACCAACATGAATCAAACAACTTACTTTTACTCCCCGCTTTGCAGACCCTGCCATCGACAATAAGTGGGTCCTTATCGTCCTTCCCCGTAGCCAATCCTTTAGCAGTGAAAAACTTGAGCAGCGATCTCCAAGTAACAGAACTCGATACAAGATCAACCCCTCTGCTGATGAAGTGACCATTGAGCTTCACCGTTGAAGGGTCGAGTCCAAAAGTGCGGGCTATGGAGCCCAAGTCCAGTCTCTGCTCATCCCATGCCACGAATTGTACTAGCTTCGATATTGAAGGGCAGAAAAGCTTCACCGTTCTGGGCTCGCTCATTGAAACACACTATCTCTCTCTCTCTAACACTCCTTAGCGGGGGCAGCTCTTCTCTTCCTTTGTCTATCAGTTTCTCTCTAATTAGTTCTAGTTTTTGCTTGCTTCCAACATAGTTGTTTCTTCTACTGTCTGCTTCGGGTTCTAACGGTTTCTGGAAGTCTCTCAAGTATGCATGTTTAATTTCCTTTTCGCTATTACATTTACACCCCCATATTTAATAAATCTTGTGTACCACGGAATATTTCAGAAAATCAAGAAATAAACCACTTATTTGTAACTCAGTCTCCGTTTAGTTCACAGTTATTATTATTATCATATATTTTTTAATTTCATGTCGTGTAATTATAGAAATTTTATTCTACAAAAAAAAAATTATTAATTAGAATAATTGGTTAACGATCGAAAGTGTATCTATTGTCAAATTGAATTTAATCAAACCATAGGGTTATATATGTAATTTTCTTTTTTTTCCTGTTGTACCCTCCCAATAGGAGAACGGGAGTTTTTTGCGTAATAATAAAATTTGAGTAATTTAACTTTTATAACATCTTAAACAATCACATTTATACAATTTGACTTAATAAAAGGTTGGTAAAAATTAAAAAAAAAATTTAACAAGTAGAGTAAGATCACATATCTAATAATTTTTTGACAGATCTGATTATATAAATTTAATTGTATAAATTAATTGTACATGCTGAATTATTTATTAAAATAAATCATTAAAATTTCTTTTTAATGGGAGAAGATGATATCATGAAAACGATGTCGTTTGGTGAAACTTTTTTTTTTTTTTAAACATTTGTAAGTTGACGGGGGCGCCACTCAAATTCACATTTCAGGGGAGATAAAACGGTACCGCTTAACTGGCAGAAGGAAAGACGGAACGACATGCCTGCATGCAAATGCGACGCGAAAGTGGTCGGAAGAAAGTTCGTTTCTTGAGAAACAGGGAAGCCAAAAAGAATCGGGGAGCGTTACAAACAGTAAAGAATCTGCAATGGCTTTGAAACACAAAACTTCTTTGATTGCAAGGTTTTTCTCTCAACTCTTAAAGCCCCGAGAAGAATCCCTCTGCCATTTAAACTTAATTTCTCCTCCCAATCCAAGCTATTCTAATTCTCATCTCTTCACAGCAGTGCCAACACGGTATGACTTTCATGCATGCCTATGTATGAATTTATGTATGTGTATATGTAGTGTGCATTGAATTCTGATCATCACAATATTCTGTTTGGTTATGAGAAAATTTAGTATGGATAAATATAATTAACGCTAGTTAAATGCATTTATCTCAACATTTTTACGTGCTCAAACTGCAAATAAAGGTGTTCATTGCTGTTAACTAACTCAAATTTCATGAATGTTTCCTGTTGTTGGACGAGTTCCATGTTCCTTTTGGTCTCTCTTTATTTTCAAAATAGCTTCTTATTATATGTGCAGGCAGAACTTTAAATTGGTTTTGCCTAAGATTTGATATTTTCTAAACTAGTAATCTTGTACTAATTTTACATAGAAATGAGTGTGCCGGAAGTAAGCAGGAAACTGGTAAGAGAGCTTGAGGCATTGGGGTTCTCTTTTGTACAAGCAGCACAAGCGCTCTATCATTCTGGTAAGCCTACATGTAGATATATATGATATCTATTTCTTAGGCTTCCTATGCAAATTTGGGGCTTCTATTCATCTTCAAATTTATTTTTGGAAAATAGAATTCTGCTTTTTTTTAACTATTTTTAATTTCTTAAAGGTAATTCTAGTGTTGAAGATGCGGTAAATTGGATCATTGATCATGAAAATGATGCAACAACTGATCAGGTGCCTCTGGTATGATCTTTGATATTAAAGATTGTGTTCCTTTCTTAAAATGCATGTGCTAGTCATATAAAAAGTATAATTTTGTGGCTACTTCATATGCGATATGTTAGGTTAGAGAGGGGCTAGCCCACTAGATATTGTAGTTTATTTTAGGAATCGAACAGAATTAAAAGTTCAAATGAGAAAACTATGAAAGATCACGTGTGTAAAAGACTTATAGAAGACCCGATCCTCCTTGTTCTGTCTCAGGATGTTATTTTTCTCATCTGTTCAATTCAATTCAGGTAGCAATCAACATTGACATTGAGTCCTCTGAACCAGATCATATGACAGATGAAGAAATTAAAATGAGAGCGCAGCAACTAAGGTTTTCCCTTTTAACCTCTGCAATATATTTCTTCTCTCATTATCAATTATTGCAAATTTAGACTCTTTCTGGTTTTCAACGTAAGATATTTTTTTGCCTTGATATTACTTTCTTTTTCTTTCTTTTTCATTTTTCTTTGATGCTGCTCATTTTTAGGGATCGAGCTCGCCAAAAGAAAGAAGAGGAAGAAAAGAAATTGGAAAGAGATAGGGAGAAGGTAGTTTGGAGATATTTCTATGTTTTGTTCTATGATAATTTCCCTTTCATGAAATTCTTGAAGTTGGTAAGGCCCTTTTGTGTGCCTCTAAAATGTACATTCATAACAGTCCAGTAAGATAAAATAGATAACCAACTTCCTGCATTGTTTCACAGTTACCATTTCTTTCTTCCTTTTTCCCTTATTAAGATTATGCGATGATAATTTGGTGTCTGGGAGATAAATTTTTTTTGCTTTTGTTTAATGAAATATCAATTACATTATGCCAGAGCCCAGTGAGAAATCTGGATAATATGATTATTTGTAGAGATGCTTTTGTGTCTGGGATTGTTTTAGTTTTATGATTGCTGTGACTTCTAAACCTTTCTTCCTCCATGATTTGATTACCTCATTTTGTAATTTGTTTGAGGTTGGTTGATTGGTTTTCATCCCCTGGAATTTCGTTGCCATTCTTTCATGTAACTATCAATTTGGTATTCCAAGTCTTTGTTAGAGTTTTAATTGGAATTTTTTACCTATGCCGAACATTCTATATCTTCTGTTGTTAATTTGAGCTCCCTCGCATCAAGGCTATCTAGTCTGCTTACTAGCTGCTACATATTTTACAGGAAAGGATAAGAGCAGGTAAGGAACTACTTGAGGCAAAGCGAATTGCAGAGGAAAATGAAAGAAAACGGTCTGTATTTTCCCTGCAATTTCTGCTCTCATGGGAGTTTTATGATTTCATTTCTTCTATAAAATATTTTTATTTTGACTTCTGGGGGGGCTGTGTTATCAGTTTCTTAGCCCTGAGGAAAAAAGAGAAAGAGGAAGAGAAAAGAGCAAGGAAGAAAATACTTGAAAAGCTAGAAGCAGATAAGGTGTTTTTTCATTCTTACCACAATATAGATTTTCTTCAAGTTTAGATTTCAGCCTTAGTAGATCAGAGTTTGGAAATTATCTGCTTCAAAATTTTTTAAGACTTCTATTCATAGGATTTATCATCCCATTTCCATGCTGATAATATTTTTCTGTTACTCAACTTTTTGAAGTAATGCTAGCAGCCTAGCACCCTGCCAAAGATGAAAAAGAGCATAGAAATAAGAAATTTCATAAGAAAAATATCCCAGAATGTACAATATACGAAGTTTCTGCCAGTTGAAAAAAACTGGACAGCCTCAAATTCATTTGCTTGGGATCAAAATAAACATGTTATGTAGATATTATGTTACTCGTGTGGAGTTGGAGTATTATTGCTCTGAAATGTTTATGGTTCCAAAATGCATATCTTCACAGCTAGAAAGAGGGCAGAATGCATCGCAAAACCAAGCAGCTGTAAAAAGTTCTGGACCTGTTGTGCCCGATGTAACGGTATGGAGTCTATGGACTGTGTGGTTGGCCGAAAAATAAAAAGGAATTTTGCTTCTATAGAATTTTTCTCTCCTACAGTGTAGGCTGACATTATTTGCTTGGGATCTTTTCAAAATTGCAGAACACTTCACCTGTTTTATCTTGTACAAAGTTTGATCAAATGAGAGAATGTTTAAGGTCTCTGAAGCGAAATCACAAGGTAATTGAAATTGTCCTTCAACTTATTGGTTTGGTGGTAGTTAAACAAGCTAAACAGTTGGGGAATCAGTAGTCATCTATGTGGACCTTGTACATGTGCATGGCTTAAAGAAGAATAAAAATTTTGGTTGTGGATGTATCGTGAAGTTCATTAAAACAGTGGTAAACCCCGTAGTAAAATCCAAATTTCAGAATAATTGCTTGAAATTCATTAAAGTCACACTAGTGAATGAGTCTTTCACAAGTCCAGATTAAAACTTCAACTTCCTTCAACTTGGAATGAGATTACGGACTCCTTGTCTTGTGAACATGGAATTACATGACTGCTTTTATTTGTTTATTGTTTTTATTATTAAGAGGCTTATTCTGCTTTCCAATTTCTCTCATCTCATTATTGTTTTTATTATTAGGATGAGAATGCCTTAGTTACAAGGGCTTTCCAAACTCTGTTGATCTATGTTGGAAATGTTATAAAGAATCCTAACGAGGAAAAATACAGGAAGATTCGACTAAGCAACCCATTATTCCTGGTAAGATTACTTCTTCGGTTGATTGTGTTGTCAAATCTTTATTCTGGCATCTGTAACTGACCGAAGCTTTTGGAGACTACATATTTTGACCTCCTTAAGAGTTGCATAACAATATGTTTTTGCTAGTGGACTACATTCTATTGGACTGATAGCTATTATCACTGGTAGATTCAAATATTAATGTTTGGCACTTATTTAAGGTTTTGAGTCAAGTGATACATAACATAATATCATAGCTAAGGTTCTATACTTAAATTCCGGAGGGCTTGTTAGACTCAGTTGGGCTTTGCTTTTGGGTCAAGTGGTTACAATTATATTGATATAATTAAAATGCTCAAAACGGAACACATTTGATCACTTGGCTGTTTAAAGAGGATGAAGAGGATGCCCTTGTGCCCAGAATCAATAACCCTCCTTCTAAATAGTTGAATTGGATATAAATTCTTGAGATTTGCGTCTATCTTTGTTTTGAGCACTCAGTTATCATTTGTTTGATTTTGAACAGGAACGGGTTGGAAGCTTGGAAGGAGGTACCGAGTTCCTTGAGCTTTGTGGATTTGAGAGAACTGAAGATGGTGACTTCTTGTTTCTTCCTAAAGACAAGGTTGACATGGCCACATTAAACTCAGCTGGGTCGTTGTTAAGGTCTGCAATTACAAATCCCTTCTTTGGACTTCTCAGTGGATAGAAGAAGATTGGTTTTCTATCCAGTTCTGTAACTTTCGCAGGTTTAAATTTAGCAAGAAAATTTGTCTCTAAAAGATGCAGGGAGTTAAAAAAATAAAAAATAAAAAAATCCTTTAATCTTTTAAAAATAAATACCATATTGTCTTTTGTTGGATTTTATTTTCAATTTTTTTTATTTTTTTATTTCTAATGAACGGGCAAAATCTACCAACACGTCTCCTGAATGATGGAGGCCTGAGGTTTCCCGATGGGGAAGGAATTGTCTTTTCGCTGTAGTATCTTACAGGTAGAAATGTAAAATGATTCACCAAAAAAAAAAAAAGAGTCAAAAAGTAACTTTGACCAACGAAAGAGGGTAGCAATTTCAATTTTCACAGCATGATCGTTTTTCCTTTAATTGAATTTTGACGTCAAAGCCAAAATCTTCAGGCGCGTAAACTATAATATATATATATATATATATATATATATAAAATTAATAAGCATTGATTTGATGCACTAACTTGTAAACAAGAGGTGAAACGTGCCTGCTGAAGTTTCAAAGGTTCATTGCCCTTGGGTGCAGCTAGCGTTATGCCGCATCAAATATGGCTGCTGCTTAAGTGAAAGTTACTTGATTCATTTAGACACTCAAAAGGTGCTGAAAATTTTTTGTGTACTTTTCAACAATTGACCAGAAATCGACTAGTCAATTACAAATTAAAAAAAAAAATGATATCAATGACTGCAAACTACAATAACAAAGCCATCAAATAGCTGATCATCATCATCTACTTGAGAATACGTGACTGTGAGCCAAGCCATTCCATTCCACCAATGGACACCGGTAAAAGCCTAAATATTACCACAGTTTCCTTCTTCTTTTTGCTGTGTTTGTGCATGGAATGGCCTTGTGCTGTTCATGCACAGAGAGACACCCTTAAGCCTGGCGAAATGCTAGAATTCTCTGAGCAACTTTCTTCGGCCGATGGGAGATTCATATTAGGCTTTTTCAACCCCTTAAATGCAGCTCACCGTTATTTGGGAATATGGTATAAAGATGATCCTGATGATGTTGTGTGGGTTGCTAACCGGACCAGTCCCGTTTATGGAAACGCTGGGAACCTCACCATGGACGCAGAGGGCGTGTTGATGATTATGCAGAGTGGAGGCACCACAATTGCGTTGAACTCCAATCACGCGGCTAAGAACTCAATAGCTACCTTACAGAATTCTGGCAATTTTGTTATCACAGAAGTGAATTCGGATGGATCTGCCAAGCAGGATTTGTGGCAAAGCTTTGATCATCCTACTAACACGTTACTACCCGGAATGAAACTAGGTATGAACTTGCGAAGTGGTCAAACTTGGACGCTAACTTCTTGGTTAAGCCCACAAATTGCCACTCTAGGAACTTTTTCTCTTGAGTGGAACACCAGTGGCAGTGATACTGGAGAACTCGTTGCCAGACGCCGAGGAGAAATCTACTGGAGGAGTGGGAGCTTAAACTTGAACACTCAGACTTTTGAGAACGTTCCCCGGATTACTGGGTATAAGTTTAGCTTCATTTCAAACGAAGATGAGACCTACCTTACTCTTACAGATGGGAGTACTTCAAGGTTGGTCCTGGATGACAAGGGTGCGATTGAAAATTTTCTTTCAAATAGTGTATGCAAGGGGGTTCCAGGCTGCGTGATGCCACAACCTGCATGCAAAAGCCAAGATGATATGTTTATACCTGGATTTGGTGTTTTTGTTGCATTACCTTACTTGACTGACAACAATTTGAGCATAGGTTTAAGCGATTGTTGGAGGAGGTGCTGGAATGAATGCTCTTGCGTGGGTTATGACACTCTTAATACAGATGGAACTGGATGTCAATTATGGAACGTAAGCTTTACAAATGCTGAATATGATGGGAGAATGCGTTATGTTCTAAATTCGATAGTGCCACCACCATCAGACGATGCATCAGGAAATGGTATGTATTAAAGATTAAATACTAATGGTGAACCCCCACTAACTAGCTTAAGCTTTTAGATTGAGTGGTTTATGATTCTAAATAGTTAAGATGTTGTCATTCTTTAGAGAACTCGAGAAAGCAGTCACTTAGTTTGATGTTCCTGATTCATAATAACTCTTTGCTCCTTTCTTCAGGATTAAAATGGTGGATATGGATCATCATTGCAGTTGCGGCTGTTCTGGTGATAGTTGTCTTCGGCTTCTTATGCTATTTGAGAAGGAAGAAACTTCAAAGTATGTTTTTGTTTTGTCTATCACTAGTAATATCATTATCAATGGATTTGTCAATAGAAATTTATATGCAACAGGGGACAAGGAAAGGAGTGAAGAAATCATATTGTTGGAATTAATTGCTAATGATACAAAAGAGGATGGCATTGATGGAAGGAACGGTCATGATTTGAAAGTCTTCAGTTTTGCTTCCATAATGGCTGCAACAAATGACTTTTCTTCCGAAAGCAAACTTGGAGAGGGTGGTTTTGGCCCTGTATATAAGGTAAATCTTGATAAAAACTGTCAAAAAAGTTGGACATGAATGCTCTGGGTGATGCTTTTTTATAGAAATTCATTTGTGCATATTAAATTCAGGGAAAATTGCCAGAGGGACAAGAAATTGCAGTGAAAAGGCTCTCCAGGAGTTCCGGTCAAGGATTGGTGGAGTTCAAGAATGAGATTCTACTCATTGCTAAACTCCAACACATGAATCTTGTTAGACTTTTGGGCTGTTGTGTTAAAGGAGATGAAAAGATGCTTGTCTATGAGTTCATGCCCAACAAAAGCTTGGATTTCTTCCTCTTTGGTATGTACAATACTCAACATCGTTCCTTTGCTCCAATGTGTGTCACCTTTTGTTGTACATGGAAGAAAAGGAACTCACTTTACAAAATTCTGCAGATCCAACAGAAAGGAAGCTTCTGAATTGGAAGAGACGTTGTAGTATTATTGATGGAATTGCTCAAGGACTGCTTTATTTGCATAAATTTTCTAGATTGAGAATAATCCACAGGGATCTGAAAGCTAGTAACATCTTGCTTGATGATGATATGAACCCCAAAATTTCCGACTTTGGTATGGCCAGAATTTTTGGTCGACATGAATCTGAAGCAAATACAAATAGAGTAGTTGGAACTTAGTAAGTAAACAATACCCTCTTAACAGGCTTCAAAGTTAATTATCTTATTACGGGTTTGGGGAGTAAAAAGTTTTTAATTATTTTGGTATGCAGTGGTTACATGTCTCCAGAGTATGCCATGGAGGGCAATTTCTCCGAGAAATCAGATGTATACAGCTTTGGAGTCTTACTGTTGGAGATTGTTAGTGGCAGGAAAAACAGTTCCATTTGCCATGATTTTAATCGCCCTCTGAACTTAGTTGGATTTGTGAGTTCCCTCAATTTCAGTATTATCTCAATCTACTTTCATTGCAATGCTATAATGTTTAAGCTTTGTGTAATCATGCATGGTGTGGTTGCTCCAGGCTTGGCAGCTATGGAGAGAAGGAAGAATCCTGGAGCTAATGGATCCAACACTGGCTGATTGCTGTGACACAGCCCAAGTATTGAGATGCATTCATGTGGGTCTTTTGTGCATACAAGAAAATGCAGTGGACAGGCCAACAATGGCTGATGTTATTTCCATGCTCTTCAATGAAACCGTGCCACTTCCTGCTCCGAAACAAACAGCAAATTATGCACAAACGAAACTGATGGAGGCAACTTCGGAACAGGAGAGTTGTTCAATCAGTCTTTCTGCTATTTCCGAGATTGAGGCCCGGTAAAGATAAGAAAATTCAAGAGAAATTGGGCTCTGAAAAAACAAGTGCACTCAGCTTTCATGATAATTTCTCCAATCTGTATTCTGAAATCTAATTTTCTGTTTTTTTTTCTTTTTTTCTTTTTATGTAGGCATCAAAGAAATATATGATGAGGCAATCTAGTTTAGATGGCCTGTCCTTATTGTAAAAATATGATTGTATTTATCGAGTTGTTTCCTTCAACATATGAATTGTTGAGTTATCTCATTTTGAATAAGTAAAAAAAAAAGTTTTAGATTTATAATCGGACTTATATGAAGGATTGATAGTTTGAGAATTAAAATATTTGTTTAGATTTATAAAAAGGTTTGAATAATACACTGAATGCATTCTAGCTTTTACCCTAATAATAATAAAATTTATAAAATTTTTATTATTATTATATTATTATATTTTTTGACTTTTTTTAAATTGTAAAAAGATTTTTGTCTATTAAAATGACTAATATTGATCTTTTTTTTCAAATAAAAGTAGAGATTATAAAACACATTTATAAATAGATCGATGAGAATCTCGTCGATAGATATAATGATCTAAATAACACAATTAAACACATGTTTCGAGAAGCATAATTAGTCTAAGATGACAAAATTACAACTATAACTTGAGAATTATCACAATTAACCATTTAACAAACTGAAATTGATATAATTGATCATATATTTCATAATTTGTATAAAAATTATGAAAAAATTTAAAAAATACTATAAATTTAAATATAAATTATAAAAATAATCTTTTTAAAAATTTACGTATAATTCTCTATTATATCAGACACTATACTCGTTAGATACTCTTAAACATTGGACAAGTCATAAATTTTATAGGATAAAGGCATCTCTCTCGAAGAACCCCCAGAATTTGCGCATTTTTAATTTCCCCCAAAATATATATATGACGTCAAAAAGATGGGCGCCGTAGAGTGATGTTAAGCAAAACGGTGCGTGTCATGTTCTATACAATTTATAGTTGGGCTTTGTTTGGCAAAGCAGATATGAGATATAGGAACTGAAAGGTTGAATAAATTCAATTAAATTGTTCTTTCAATTTGAACATCAAATCCGCTTCTCGAAAGGCGATGCATGTGAAGCCACTTTCGCCAAGCAGTTGCTGTGCCTGGGCCTGAGAACACTCCGAAATCGAACGATTCCTTCTAATAAATTCTATTTATTACGATTGATTAAAGTTAAAAGTTCTTGCTTCTGCATTTACTTCGGATAAGGGCTTTGATCTCTCTTCAAATTCATGTGCAATTTCTACCCCGTTTAGGGTTAGGGTTAGGGTTTAAGTGAATTAACCAAAAAAAAAATGTATGCTGATCGACTGGAGGCTGCAGCCAAGAGGTCGATAAAGGACCGCTTAAACGGCAATTCCATCGCCGACTCTACTCGCCGGCGTTCAATCACTGGCAAACGGTTCGTTTTCTTCCTACATTACGAACAGTTAACTTCTCAACTCTATTTCTTGAAATAATTACCTAATCTTATTTGTTAGTTGTTTTTTCATAAACTTCACTTGTTTGTGGCTAGCTTTGATTTTTGTTGAGGTAAGTAGTTAGTTATAACTTTCCATGTTTGTGGCTCATAAAGTAGTCTGTGATTAAGGATCTGATCAGATTGGAAGCCATAAAGAAAACATCCGTTTGTTCATCAGATTCTCAGTTTTCTTGCGTGCATTTTTTTCCTGAAATTTATTATCAAATGTGACTTAAATGATATGTCTAAATGTCTAACTTGATGATATGTGATATTTTATTCTATTAAGGAGATAAGAATTTTAAGCTAGTTATCCTATTTTATCAATTTTCATCGTTGTTCGTTCTTTATGATCGGTTCTCTTATCTATTGGGACCAGAAGCATTATAAGCGAGTCAATGTAATGTTATATTTTGCAGAGAGAGGCAAGATGACAAGTGGGAACACGATCTTTATGACGATGATGAACATCAAGTTTCAAGTATGGATTGACTGTGAACCAAATGACATGGAACTAAACATTGTTGCTATTCTTGGATGCAACTAGATGTTCTCTAATTTATTTTGACTGTGTGTTAATGACTTGTGAAGATCGCATAGTTGGTGCTCCAGATCTTCGTTTGAAGCTCCAAAAGAAAAGTCTACACCAAGTATCGCAAAGCGGAAAGGGTCCTCTTTCAGGTGTGAGGGATCTTCGTGAAAAGTTATCCGGAACAATGAACCCACAGCCGGTAAACGCTGATCCGCCAAAACCAAAATTGGAGGCTGCAAAACCAGTCCGAAAGAGTGTTGCAGTTGAAGCTTCTGAAGCAGAGACCAGGAGAGTAATGGATTCAACTTTGAGAAAGAAAGTCCAGCAAAAGGTATAAATTGAATTTTGTATTATTCTATTCTATTTTATTTTACAAATACTATGGTTATTATTTTACAAATTAGTCTTGTTCATTCACTTTGAGGGCTGTTAGGATCAATGCTGACTTAGGGCAATTTTTAGTGCAAATTTAGGTGATAATTCTTGGGAAATTTTCCTCTGGAGTTTAGAAAATGATTGTGATGTTTGTTATGATATAAAGGAATTAATGGGAGTTTAGGTGCATTATTTGAAAACAAAATAATTGTTAAATTGCTGTATTAAAAGGCTATATTTCATCTAGTGAGTTATAGTTAGAATAGTAGAAGCATCATGATGTAGGATCGGAGTATTTCAATTTAGGATTATTGAGGTTATTTTTGTTATTTGTTTATTTTAGGGTTTAATTAAATTAGGGCTTTAGTATCTATGGATTTTGACTCAAGTAGGGGTTCTAACTTCTCCTAATTTGACTCAAATTCTAATATATTTTGACTAGTATAAATTAAATATCTTAGTTGTTTGAATTCTTAGGCTTGTTATGAATTGATTATTGAGAATAAAGAATAGTTTTTCCTTAATTGGTGTTTGGCTTATTGATGAGAGATTTTGAATTGGGTGTTGAGTGGGTGATTGTTTGAGTTTGTTGTTGGTTGTTCTTGGTGTTTGTTTTATTCTGTTACGAGCTCCCTGTCAAATTGGTATCAAAGCGTCGTTCATTCCAACTCTGATATTCGACAAATCGCTCCACAAAACTACAAATCAATTTTCAAAATTTCATAAACCCTTAAAAAAAAAAAGAAAGATCTAACACAGTACCCTAGAGCGTTCAATACACAACATCTCTTACTGTTCACCACTGGAGTCACTGTTCAGCGTCAGAGTTACTGTTCACTTCTGGAAAATCAGACTTACAGGCTGTTGTGGAAATATCAATTGGCTCCCTAAATCTTGAAAAGTTTGTCAAGTCCCTCACTTTCCAGAATTTGCAGTTTAGTTCCAATGGTTTACCAGAAACATCCGCCTTGATCAACTCACCATGAGTCGAGTTTTTCCAGAGGGATAGAATTGATGTAGGATAGGAATATTTTAATTTAGGATTATTGAGGTTATTTTTGTCATTTGTTTGTTTTAGGGTTTAATTGAATTAGGACTTTAATATCTGGGGATTTTGACTCAATAAGGGGTTTTAACTTCTTCTAATTTGACTCAAATTCTAACATATTTCGACTAGTATAAATTAAGTATCTTAGTTGTTTGAATTCTTAGGCTTGTTATGAATTGATTATTGAGAATAAAAAATTGTATTTCCCTGATTGGTGTTTGGCTTATTGTTGAGAGATTGTTAATTACGTGTTGAGTGGGTGATTGTTTGAGTTTGTTCTTGGTTGTTCTTGGTGTTTGTTTTGTTCTGTTATGAGTTCCCTGTCACATCATTTTGTTTTCCATGGTCATTTACTTTGCAATTGTGGATGCTTGCTAGAGCTTGTTTAGGTGTTTTTAGAGTACGTAATGAAATAAGCTGCAAAGTGTGTATGTTATTGGGATGATCAAATTTGATGCGAGGAGGGATGACCTAAGGGTTTTGGGCTGATTCGTGGGTTGTAATGAAGCTTGTTATAGAATTGGTATGCCCTTTCAAATTTAAGGAGAACAGTTGTATGAGGGCGATTTAAATACATGGCTTATGAAGCTTGGTTTGATCTTGAGTGGGAAAATTGGGATGAAACTTTATGATAAGCAGAAAAACTTTAGGAAATGGAAATCATAGTGCTGAAATTCTGTGTTAAAAGTCTTTGGCTATTAACTTTACCCTTCCTTTTGTGTCATTGGTTTCTTAGCTGAATTGAGTTCCTGCTGTTAGAACGCAACAATTATCTTCTTCCTGAGTTAGATATTTAAATTATGTTGTAGGGAGTAGAGGCTAGAATTATTATTATGTGACCAGGGAAAAGTTTTATACCATTGTTGTCCATAAGTGAAAATCTGATATTGTAATCTTGAGAGTTAGGATTTCACAAACTGAAAACCTAATTGTGTCAGTTAATGAGCCTTTTAAAGTTGAAGGTGAGATGTTAGGAGAATTTTAAGTTAATGAAGAGTTTTGGTTTCAGTGTTTCATTTTATTTTTGTCCTTGATGCTTTGCATCATTTGTTGGTTATTTGGCTTTGCACAAAGCCATTATTGGCATAAACATTAGATATCTTTTCTTAAAATGAGGTAAATGGAAAATCCGTTTACACCTTTGCATCAAAAGTCCTGAGATAACCAAGAATTTTCTCTCATTTTTATCTTTGCAGGCTGAGACATCTGTGGATGGTTTTTTGCGCTCATTGGGTCTGGAAAAATATTCCATTACTTTTCAAGCAGAGGAGGTTTGTCAATCTAATGCATTCTCCCTTACATAGTGAATTTGCTCATTTTATTTGTTGTCGTACGAACTTTCCTCAGAATTTCCTGTTTCTGTAGGTTGATATGACTGCTCTTGTGCACATGACTGATGATGATCTCAAGGCTTTAGGAATACCAATGGTAAATCAAATTGAACTTACTGTAACATACATGTTTTAGGTGCTGCAATTGGAAAACAATTACAAAAATATTATTTAGTTGAAAGTGAATGAAATACACTATTTTGATTTGACTGACTTCTAGCTTATATTTGTGGTTTGCCTACACGAGTTCCTTTTCTCCATCTGACCTAGAGCTAATTCCTTGGCTTTATATTCTCTCATTGTTGCACCCCTTTGACCTTTCATTTGTCCTTGCTTTGCCTTTTTCTAAAACTATGTAGCTCTAGTTTTTTGTTTACTATGTATGCAAACTATTGCTTCACTTGGTCCCCGTTCATTTTTCTTTTTCCAACCTTTAGCCTGCCTGACCACCTCCATACCTGAGTTTGAGCTACATCTGTTTCTGCTCATGTTTGATTGTCTCAGCTCAATTTCTTTACCTGTTCCTGAAAATGCTTATTTTAAACTAGCCAAGCTTGTCTCAGCTCAACTTATATTCATTTTCCTGACAAATGGTCATGCTAAACCAGCCACTGACTGTTTTTTAAACCTGACCTGGATCTGCTGAGCTATACGAGCTGTAGGTATGTTTTTCTCTTGGCTATATGTCAAGTCAGTTCTGAATTTGGCCTTCATTTTCTAGTCTATATTCTCAATTTGGCCCATGGAATTTTGGATGTTTTGACAAATGCTAAGTTATTGACGGTGTTCTTGGTTGTTGTCTTATTCATGTCCTGTTCTCTCTCTCTCTCCTTTCCTGATAATTAATAGAAGTTTTTTATTCATGTTGTCGGTTACAGGGCCCGAGAAAGAAGATACTCTTGGCATTGGAATCTAGAGGCTGACGTTTTGAAGTATAGCTGGTTCTCTTGCATGTTTGCGTGGACATCAACATGTTTATTGGTCAGAGACTGCACAAATATGTAAAATTGTGTTTTGGTTGATATGAGCTGCACTCAGCATTTTTCGTGCCTCTTTACTTTTTATTTTATTTTTATTTTTATCAGTTGTATGCTGAAACTGGCTTCAACAAGATTGTTATCTCTATGATACTGGAGTTGAATTGTTAGCTTGGAATGCAGCAGAAAGTAGAAACTTTTGACTTAATGCGTCTTCATTGCATGATTCCAATTTAATTTTAGTGTATTTTAATGTTTTAGTGAGATAGAAAAATGATTCATTCATCAAATATGTTCCAGCTGCTGGTTGGAACAAAGCTTCTCTGGGATTTTCTACTTCTCTGCAATTAAGATTATCTTGGCACGTGGTCAAAGCAAGGGCAAAAGAAGAGTGAAAATGGTGCTTGCAAGCAGTTGACAGGTAAAAGTGGAAAATGATTTAAGTGAAATGCTGTAGAAGGTTACGAACAGATCTCAAAATGGCTTTTGAAACGAGACAAACAGGCGGGCCATGATGGTAGAACTGCTATTTGGTAACATATTTCCGGTCTTTACCATATTTGTTTATTTAGTTCTAGGTGAAAACAACGCTGGCTTCCCTTCATAATCAGGATGAGAATAAATGCACTCGGGGCTTTGCCGTCTGGGAACTTTTTGACATTCATAGGGTGGTTTTAATCCTTTTTTCATTTGACAAAACGCCAATGCCTAAAGGGAAAATTTAAAATTTGACCAAAATTATGGGTCTTATCGGAATATAGCCCATCCCTTAAAATTTGATGCGGTGAACTTGGGGCTATGACTTCTGTCACAAGATATTGTCCGCTTTGGTCCAATGGATCTCACGGTTTTGTCCTTTTAAT
Organism: Boswellia sacra; assembly: GCA_013180625.2. Taxonomy (NCBI): domain Eukaryota; kingdom Viridiplantae; phylum Streptophyta; class Magnoliopsida; order Sapindales; family Burseraceae; genus Boswellia; species Boswellia sacra. Next base: position 419,085 of record SNVD02011837.1, on the reverse strand, counting down.
ATCCATACATCAAAAGGCGCTTCACAGGTGGGTAAGGAACCGCTACTCATGTACACAACATCTCTCCTGTGTCTTGCTGATGTGGGATTCGCTTAGGGTGTTACCATCTTATAACGCTTCACTTCCGCCGCAAGGTATTATCCGCTTTGGCCTAATGGGCCTCACGGTTTTGTCCTTTCAATGCCCATACATCAAAAGACGTCTCACAGGTGGGTAAGGAACCGCTATTCATATACCCAACATCTCTCCCGTGTCTTGCCGATATGGGATTCGCCTAGGATGTTATACTATGCAACTGCATCCATACCTTAATTATTTCCTCCACTACTAACCACTACGCTTCAAGCTACCCTTGACGTAAAACTTCTGAAACGCCTCTCTGTTCATCATCTCTTTGCATTCACAATAACTGAAATCCCATGTCTCAAGCAACAACCTTTCAACTACAATTTAGTAACACCCAACAAAGAAAAACTAAAGAGAAAAAGCAATATATATAATCCCAAAATGTTGTAGAACGCGGATTGGAGGGAGCTCAATGAGCCCTTTTGGCAATGACTGCCTCATGGTATAATCCTCTCATTCCTCTCTTTTTCCTTTCTACTTGCCATTCTCAACAAAATCTAACAGGCCTCATGTAAACAAAATCAAGCTCAAATTTTGATCTACATTCTCGTGAAATCTAACCAAATACAACAGAACCTAGTTCAAAAAAATCAAAGATTTAAAGGTTTTGGTTGGGAATTTTTGAGGTACTCCAATTAAACTCTATTGGGACAAAAACTTTCTTTACCTTTCGTTTCATTTTTGAATTTCTAATTTGAATAGTTTTCATTCACGCCACGTGAATCATCAAAAAAAATGAGATTGATTGTATTGCGATTTTTGTTCGATGGACGAAGGTTGACGACAATGAGAGTCAACACTTGACAAATGAAATGAAAGAGTTACCGTGTGTCAGATACTTTGTAATTGACACTCAACAACAGGAACCGATACTCAATACATGAAATCCGATAGATGATGTCCAATTCAATGTATCTAACACTTGATACCATTTGTTGGATCTTATATCTGATTGTTGCTTTTATTTTATAAAGAAGGATAATGAGGTAATTTCTCGTGCAAAAAGATCACTGAATCAAAATAGTTAGGAAGTAGACTATATTTCTATAAGACCCTTTAATTTGGGTCAAAATTTGAATTTTCCCATGTTAAAATGCAGTAGTCAAGTCCTTCGAGATGTGAGACTCCCGGTTACTGCCGACCAGGAAGTTGTATGGGGTGAGATTGAGACAAAGCTTCACTTATCGAGTCCTTCGACACAATCTTAACCAGTTGCCTAAGGCAAAAGCAGTAAAACTATAAATTGCACATTTCCACAAGAATTCAACAAATGCTCGCAATTAATGGACCCAAAGCACAATTTCAAAACTTCTACCATTTAAATCTACAAAGAAAAGAACCTATAAACATCCTTAATCGTGAAAAATAATAATCCTAATAATAATAATATGTGCTATTACATGGACTGTAAATATATTTGGCAACGCCGATTAAATTCAGTCTGATGCCCTCTACTCTCTTTCGCGATGATGCTACATCAATTTCTTCAGTCTGCTGGCAATTTTTGACGTCAATGCAGGCTCAACGAAATGATTAAGATACTACCTTTTCTTTGGCTTTCCATGCTAAGTACTTTGCCTTTTCCTTCTTGTATCTTCTCCATTCTCTCAAGGCTGCAAGGAGAACATGCATGGAAACTGGCAAAAAGAATGGCTGTGCATATAGAAGCAAATAGGCGTATCAGAGACAGTCAACAAGGGTAAAATGATACAAGACTCACTGCAATTCTTCATTCTAAACAGTTTGGTTCCTCGACAAGCACATGAAAGTAGATAGGATTAACAAAATTGGGAGCTGTTTGGTTTGATACACAAACATTTTTCAAAATGCATGATATATATAAAAAATTGGAGTTGTATCATATATTTTTTTATACACAAAATTGCATCCTATACAATATCTAAAAATTGTTTCTAGAGTTAAACCACATTGAAACCAACAAAAACTGTAAAGTAGGAATAAGTAATTTTTTTCCCAGTTTTCAGAAGATATATTCAACAGAATGACTATGCAATCCTACAAATTTGCTCTCTGTCTTCCCATAAAAAGTTATTTCCAGATTGCTTAGCAGAAATAGCATTGAGGACATACCGAATAGACTGCAAAACAATGCTCAAACGAGTAGTAACTGACAGACATGATAGATGGGTGAAAGAAGGCATCCTCTGCCAGGGACCTTGCCTGCCTTGAGGAAACTGACAAAAGAAGACATGACATCTATCTTGTTAGTCTTTCATTGCTGATAAAAAATTTGGAAAGCAAGTCTTCAATTTAGCTCAAAGCAAGTAAGAAACTAAAGAAGGAATAGAGACAAATACCAGCTGAGGCTTCGGCAACCCCTAGAGAAGCATTACTCTGAGCCAATTGTGCTGCCTCAAGAGAGAACGTTACCTGCTCACAGAGATCACCACAATCAAAAACATTTAATTCCAGGACTGTGTCAGGAAACAGAGCCTTGAAACAACAAGCTCACATTAAATTCACCAAAATTGCAGCAATTTAAACAGAACAAAGAGTAATAGATCAACACCAAAACTTGAAGGATTCTTAGCTCTGTTTGATCATTGAATAATCTCAAATCTTACGACAAGTCAAGCTAGGTGAAAATTTAAAATTCAAATGCAAATTAACAACGATCAAGAAATAATAATTCAGCAAAGTAAAGAACAACAAATAATGAGCTGTTATGTATCTAACAGATGTATAAATGCGTCTTTTCTCTTCTACCAGTGCTCGTATCTAGCAATTTCTTTCTTTTCTTCCTTTCTTTTTATATTTACTCCCAAAACACGGTAATGCATTTTCTACGATCACATATGTAACGGACTCCTAAAAGTCAAGAGCAATGGATCAAATTTGAAATCATCCCTTATAGCACTTCAATCAACAAGCAGGTGTCTTGATGACTCACCTGTTTTCCTATTTCATCCATAATAATCATCCTTGGCAGTGATTGAACCTGAACAGAAAACCTCATCATGCTTACATCATGTATGGAAACCACAGACTGAAAGGAAGTAGCAGTGCATAATGTTGAACATACCAATCTAGAAAGAGACCCAAGTGTTGTGGCACATGAATGAAGATTAAAGCATGCATGCTGCCGTGACAAGACATCCAATTCCCTACAGAAGAATGACCAGCATCAGAAAAAGAAAATATAATGTATTGGCTTCTTGGCCTTCAAAAACATCATATGGTTGTGACTTAGCTAACCAAAATCAATTGATTACACATGCCTTCAAAAATTCCTCCGATAGATTCAACAATGACCTATACTTGTGCATCAAAGGCAATCAAATCATTCTTGCCATAATTTTTTACAAAAAAAAATCATTGAAGAAGCGTCAATTTGAGAAACCATCTGATAAAATAATTTACTCCTAGCAGCCACAAACCCCACTCATCTACAAGGAAGTTGCTCTTACCATTCCGTGAAGCCTCTTTCACTAGGTAAAAGGTGGAATGTGCCTGATGCTCCAACATACAGGTTATCAGATTTAAGGCCAAAAAGCTGCCGGAACTGCCCCATGAAAACTTCGAAAACCTCATGAAGATCCTGTTTCACAATGTTCATGCATCAACCTTGAGAAAATTAACTAAAGCTATATGCAACAACTGAGCATGCATTCAAGTTATTTTACATTAAGAATAGTTGGTAATAAGATATTACGGAAGCTATCACAGCCATGATCTTGTAACACAGCTTCAACAGTAAATCTATTATGGACAAATTCTAGTTATTCGTTCTATCTAACTATCCCTCTAGTGCAATTTATATATAATAAAATTTTAAAAAAAAATTACGGTAGATTCTTTTGCGCTTGTTTTCATTCTACACAAAGCAGAAGTCATAGTTAACACTAATTTATCCAAAAAAAAAAAAAAAAAAAGGCAACAAATAGGTTGCTAAGAAATGTTAAGCCTCATAAATAATTTGAAAACCCAAATCTAATTTTGAGACATGAATATCAGTACTTCTTATAAAAATAAACATGGATAAACATCTAACCTCATGGGACATTGTCCGCCTGACAGAATGCTTAGTTTCCGCATCCTTCAAACAGCTTTGAGGGTTCCAAACAATAACACCTCCCCACATCTAAAAGTTCTCATCAGAAAAATTTAGTAAAATTAGGAAATTGAAAGGGATATGAATGTGATAATAATGAAAGCATGATGACTAACTGGAGATATAAAACTATTTGTTTTAGAAATTTCTCCATTTGGAAGCTGTAAGAGAAGAGGGCACTCCTTCGCAGATGGTACATATCTGAAATATAAAGAAAGAAAATTGATATGGTAAGCTTAGATAGGCAATAATGTTTCTTCTTGTATTTTGCATCATATCTTCAGCATATCTATAACTAACAAACAATACACAAATTGAGAAAGTATTTATAGATGATAACAAAAAACATAAACCCCTAACACCTATCTGTAATGCAAAATTGTTCTCCATAAACTTAAAATCTCATCAACAGAACATTAATCATAAATAACTTCCACCTGAAAGGCCAGTTCTACTCTCAAAATCTCACATCAGTGTATTTCTCATGTTGTTATATTTTTAGTTCGCAGTTTCTTATCAAAAATGAAATGTCTTGATATACAGATACTTCGATCCATCTAAAATCAATATAATCATGATATAAATACTATAATTATGCATTAATATGAATAAATAGTTAAAAGGAGATCCAAGTAAAAGGATATACACCACAAATTGCAATATCTTAGATCGCCCGCCTGCTGCAATTGAAGTATCCAAGTGCCACTCATTTGAATTCACCTATTCAATGAAACAGAGAAATTATTACTAAAAAGAATAGAATTTAAAGTCCCTAATACTAGATGCAGAGTAGGCAATGATGGTAAAAAATTGATAAAAATTTAACCACTCTCGTACAAACATGCACAAGAACAAACATATGCATACATGCTATATTCCATACTTCATTATGGCATCAAAGGAGTAGGGAAATTTAACAGTTTCCAGAATTTGCAGCAATATACCAAACATAACAAGTCAAGAACTCAAAGGAACATACGAAGAAAGGAAGGTCCTTGGTACTAAAGATGTAGCTCTTCCACTTTTGATCCCAGTACGAGAATGATGATTTTGGGGTATGGTACAAAACCTAAAAGGTGAGAAGGAACAACAAAATTAAAATCACAATCAAAACCAGAATTTAAATGATTACAGTACCTAAATAAAAATAATAAATAATAGAAATAAAATATCACCTGACTTTCTACACTTATGTTCGCAATAGGTTCCAAGACCTTAATTATAGGGGTCAACAAAGTTTCATCTATCCTTTGGAAACTCCTGCAGATTCAACAAAGTTTCAAGGAACAAATTGCTAAAACAGTTGATAAATTTTTCTCATTCAACTTGACTGAAAAACAGCTTGTTGCACCCAAACTAAGATAACAGAGTAAGAACAAGCATCATACCAATCATAAACCCAGTCGTTAGGTTCAGCATTGAGCAAATTAAAGGAAAGCACAATCCTGCCATCGGCGCCGACAGGCATGAACTCCCCATGAATCAACCCTTCCTCTCTCCCTCCATTCACAAAAACCTTCACCAATATCTCAGCAACTCTCGAAACCAACTCCGTCTCATCCTTTTCAACTCTCCCAACAATCCACGCGTGCCTGTACTTCCCCACCACCGACCTAACGCCCTCTCCAACGCCATTCACCACCACCACACTATACGTGTTCTTCTCCTTCAAAACCGATTCCAACAGCTCATCAACATCATCATCGTTGTTACTAGTCTCAACATCCACGGCACTGATTGCGCCACATCGATACAAACGATCGACAAGATCTGTCTGAGCGCATCGAGAACTGGAGTCCACGGTGACGGAGAGCGTTAAGTTTTTAGTACAGGCTCCACATTGGGAGGGATTGGAGGTTAGTTTGGTAATTTGGTTAAGAATTGAGTGTTGAAGATGGTTAGGATTCAGATTTGAATTGAAGTTCAAAAATACAGCTTGAAAGCGGCAAGGGAACGATAATGATGGATTTGATTCCAGTTCCGATATGTCGCCGAACGGAAGCGCGGACCGATATATTTCCACCGATTTCCATAAAAACGGAAAACCTGAACGGAATTGCAATTAAAAATTAAGTGACTTTGATGAATTGAATGAGAATGTGAAGGTGATTATTATTTTTACCTAGGAGGAAGGAGAATAGCACAGAGAGGGTGAGGAAGAGCCGTTTTTTTCCTGGTTTGGTGGTGCGGAAGCTTTTGACGTCGGAGTCCGACGATCCTGCGGCTTCTTGTGGTTTATTATCGGAAGGCTCCGATATTTCGGGAGAGATTTCGGTCATTGTTCAAGCACCTATTTTTCAGTTAAGCTTGAGCTTGAGCTTTAGTTGAGCTCTACTCTTGTACATCGATTACAGCAGTTTCACAAAATGGGAGCCGAGGCGGGTTGGGGAAACAATCGAGCTGAATTATTTACCTTATATTAAAAATTGTTGTTGCAAAATATTGTGTAGCCGTCTTAGCTCAGCCGGTAGAGCGCATGGCTTTTAACCATGTGGTCGTGGGTTCGATTCCCACAGACGGCGTTTGTTATTTGCCTTTTGTTCTTTTTTTTTTTTGGGCCATAAAATAAAATGCAAAAAAGTCAGTTAGTTTGCTCAAGAAGATACTAATATGATGTTGTTCTTTTTTTTTTTTGCCATAAAATAAAATGCGAAAAGTCAGTTTGTTTCAATTCCTACTCTTCTCTGGTATGATTCGACAGTTATTCAACATTGTCAAATTGCCTACTTGGTTAGAGAAAAATGTAATGTGACTCGTGAGTATTTCCTCGGAAGATACGAATATGATGTTGTTGTGATCATCTATTATATATTTTGCACTTATGATGTTGTTTACTTGGATCAGTAAGTGCTAAGATTCAGGTGGTGGATGAGAACTTGCAGCAATAATGCTTGGTCTTACAGGACAGGACAACAGCTAGCACTGGATGATGTTATTTTCATAATTGCAAAATCAGTATCAATCTAGTGGTGCAGAGATTTTTGTTTTCTGAAATTGCTCTTTTATCTTTTTTGCTTCAGCTTCTGCCTTCACAGCTCTATCAGCCTGACTTCCAGCAAACTTCTCCCTAAAGAACTTCACATCCTCATCTTTCTGCACAAATATAAAGTAAAAGAAATTCATAGAATCAGCAATTGGTAGGCAAAAAGAATATGCCACTAGTAGTAATGACGAACAAACAACAAAGTTGGAACTTGGAATCAAGAGAATATGTACCAATTCCTTAAATAAAGGAGATGGCATCCCAATTCTATGACCCGCAGGTAGAATCTCCCAAGGTTTTCTTGCCCTTTCAATATCTCCGGATTCTTCAGAAAGCGAAAATTGTGCTTCAGTGGGCAAATTGAGTTGTTTCAGTACCTTGAGTGTCAAAAAAAAAATGCATTAGAATCTTAAGTACAGTGGACACTTTGTAGCCTGAAATGTACAGAATGTAGGTTCCTGATGTACTTCAAGAGAAAATGATGGCATGAAAGGTTCCAACAAACGTGCTAGAAGATAAACTAGCCCCACTGAAGTTCTCATAATAATAGAGCAGGAAGCTTGATCTTCATTGTAAAGCTTCCAGAACTGACTCTCCTGCATACCATATCAGAAAAACAACAAACAAGAGTATATGAAGAAAGAAAGAACGATAATAAGATAAACTAATACATGGATGAACTAATGATGAGAAGTTTCAGAAGACTTACTTGTAGATATGCATTACCCTCACTAGAGATGCTCATTCCAATTCTCAATCCTTGCTTTAGTTTAACCTGTGTCAAATCCAAAACAGATACTTCCCTTTATTTCTAAATTCATAACAGTATAAAAGAGTTATGACTGGACTCTGAACATTGGAATTGAAATGAAACAACATTTGTCATGTCTAAAATTAATCACCTTTTCCATGGCTTCTATGTATTGGTCAATGTAGTTACCAATTTTTTCTGCCAACACCTTTGTCAAGGGATGTAAATCTGCCTCTGGAGCATCAGGAATAACAGATCCATATCCTCGTCCTGAGAAGAAAAAATAATTCAGCATATTGTACAAGGAGAGAATTTAAAGCAAAGACATGAATCATAAATGATGTTTTCATGGAAAGCTTTGTGCCTCCAGAATCCTAAAGTGGAAACAGAAGAAATTAACAGAACATAATATAAAGCCTCATTATGGATAAGATATAATGGACTACAAGCGCTGGAATATCTATATCTCAACATCCACAAGCCATATAAAAAATTCTTTGAGTAGAACTAAAGATCTGCAAACATTATCTAAGAAAGGAATTGAAGGTTTTGATCTCTATAGGCAGCTAACTAACCTGGGGGTTTGACAATGAAGCTCAGTACTCGATTAATAAAATTGCCCAAATTATTCAGCAATTCAGTATTTAGTTTTGCTTGGAAGTCCTCCCATGTAAACACTGTGTCTGAGACCTAACCAACGCAAATCCATCTGAATCAGAAGAAGGTATCTAATTAAAATTGATAATTACAATGAAATTATTGAACTCACACCTCTGGCCTGTTTGTTAGCAAATAATATCGCCACACTTCAGCAGGAATATTTGAATCTTTGGCATCATTGCCAAAAACTCCTACTCCCTTGCTCTTGGAGAACTTCCCTGTAGTATAATCCAGATTTCGTGATGCATAAACTATGTAAGGAAATGTACTTTATTAAAGAATTAAAGCATCACAGCATTAAAAAATTGGAGATTTCTTGTCAGGACCAGCTTGCATTTGTGATAATACCTGCTTCATAGTTTAAATATTCTGTAACACTAATGCTCTTCATTAGGGTCCAGCTTTCTCCGGTCCCAAGAAGAGTGGATGGAAACATCACCTAGAATCATACAAAAGCAAAAGTACATCATAAACAAAACAAACTACGACAACTAGCATATAAATCATATAATATATGCTACCCAATATATGTATAAACATCAAGCCGATGTATGAGTTTGGCATCAATCATTCCTCTCAGCTACACAGAAACCCTTGATTGATAATACTACTTGATAAAGGGTGGTACGTGCAGGGTGCAGCTTGAAAATCAAGAAAATACAGGTTGCATTTGTGGAGGTTGGAGGCAGTTTGTTGATATGTATTCAGCTACATCTATTGTCAAATAAATTTGTTACAAAGCATCAGATTCTGCTAGTTTCTTCCAACATAAGTCATAACCATAAAAACTTGATTCATGGATCCGCTACACATGGTACGCCCCCTGATAGAATTCTTCCTAGATTCCTTGCTCAAACTCAGTTGTTCTAATGAGAAGAATAGAAGACAAATTAGTGAAGAGAAAAATTCTTACAGTGTGGAATGGTACATTGTCCTTGCCCATAAACTGATATAGTTCCACATCTTCAGGGTTCTTCCACCACTTTCCCCACTCAGGAGTATAGCATGAAGTAATAGAGATGTAACCAATCGGTGCATCAAACCATACATAAAAGACCTAAACATCATTTGATTGGCAAAGATTGATCAATATAAGATGACAAAACAAAATGTTTATTGTATAAGAAAAGAGTTATTCTCAAGATTCAAGAAATATGGAAAAATTCATGCCTACCTTATCCTTAAATTTTTCATGCGGAACAGGAACACCCCATTTAAGATCTCTGGTAATGCAGCGAGGTTTCAGCCCCTCTTTAAGCCATGCATACGTGGCTTGCACTGCATTTTGGCTCCAAGATCCTGCAACTGACATCTTGTTGATGTATTCTTCCAGTTTATCTTTAATTGATGGGAGCTGCAGAAACAAGTGGTTCGTATCACGAATTCTTGGAGTCATATGACATACCTGTTGAGAATACAAGTTCACATATTAAACCAAAGTTACCAAACATGTTTTTGACATCTATTCTTCAAAAATTCTAATTATTAAAATCCATAATAAGGTTAAATCAACCAAATTCTTGTGATAAATCATTATAAAGAAGAAATTAGAATTGCGTAAGGATGAGAGGGTATTTGTACCTTGCATCTAGGATCCTTGAGTTCTGTTGGATTCAACAGTTTTCCACACTTTTCACATTGATCTCCACGAGCAGAATCATAATTGCAGCCAAGTGTTGGACAGGTGCCTTCCACAAGTCGGTCAGCTAAGAAACGCTCACATGAATCACAGTAAAGCTGCACCATTTTCCGGATTCAATTTTAGTACTCATTGAACTTTCAAGTACAGTTAACACCTGTATAAACACATAAAACCAAAACAGTTACATCCTAGCGAGGCACAGCTACTGACCTGCTGCATTACATTTTCGGAAAGCCAGTTGTTCTCCAACAATTTCTTGAAAATTGCTTGGCAAACTTCAGTTTGCTGAGGAGTTGATGTGCGTCCAAATTCATCAAAACTTATGTTGAACCAGTTGTAAACTGCTTTGTGTATGGCATGATATCTAAAAAGGTAGAAGCACAAGGTTAAAAAATAATGACAAAAACGTAATAAAGGATCAGAAATGCACTTAAGAGGAAAATGCTCAATGCAATGTAGTGGCTCATAGAAGTCATATGTACTACCACTTTAACTTGGCCATTACATGTAAATTAAAGATATAACCAAGGAACAGAACAACTACAAGAAACCAAGCTGAACATCAGTCCTCTGCGGTGCAATTATTATTATTTAATCCGTAAAACTTAACTGTATTGAATCATGCTAGACCCTCTAATACTCAGTCCTTGACTTTGACTTTAGTTATTTACAGAACCAATCCACATTTACCGAATATAGGGGCATCAACTTGAGAGGCATTTTGATTCTATTCTGAACATACTAAGTACTGTTATCCTCTCTAAATATAACTAAAAATAAGTCGATTCATCATACCCGTTTGTTAATACATGAACTAAGAAAGTTAATGATTATTCTTCTGATAAGTAAGGTTAACACTTGTAAAATCAAATCTATCAAGATATCAACAAAATTCTTCAATCCTCATAATTGTTTATATCGCCAAAGGCAAGATATCATTGTATATAAGAAATTTACTTATCACAAATCTGTTGTGGGGTACAATTCTCCTCCATGGCCTTGGTCTCAGTTGCCGTGCCATACTCATCAGTCCCGCATATGTATATAACATTGTAGCCACGTAGACGGCAGTAGCGAGCAAAGACATCAGCACTCAAAACACCTGATATAGAGCAAAGCAAAGCAACTGAAGTTTAAAACAAAAATAAAAATTATGTGTTACATACATAAGCAGAAAAGGAGAGAAAGGGAGGAACTTTATAGTTTATTTACAGCCAATGATGTTGCCAAGGTGAGGGACGTTGTTCACATAAGGCAAGGCACTAGTGATGAGTATGTTTCTCTTCCCGGGTATTGGTAGCTTTGGCTGTTTCTGGTTTTTGTCACTCTCTCGTTGCTGATCTTCCATCTTGTACACAAAAGGCTTCAGCTTGAGATAGAGTAAATTAAAGAACAGAAAAGCCTGTGTTTCAGAGAAAACAAGCAAGAGACTTTTCAGGTGAGACGTTACAATGTTACAGCAAATTTTCAGAAATAATCATATGTTGATGGTTAAATTTTATTTAAAAGTGCATAGATGCTTGATGCTTCTGTGTTGTTAAACAAGAATAGTATAAACAAAAAGGGATTTGATTAGTGATTCCTATCTGTTACTGTCATGGACTGTTTGACATTATTATAATGAAATAATCAGATTTATTTTAAGTTTGTCAAGAGCTTGTTTTTCAAGTTCATCATGAGAGAAGTTTTATATTGTCTAGCAAATGCTTGGAATACAAGAAATGGAAGTGTTTGCTTGACAAAAGTAGTTGTATTGTCTCTTTTTTTCTTTTTTTTTTAGTGAGCAATTCCACATAGGCTTTGATGTCAACCAGTTAGAAAGAGTAATAAAAAATGGGGGTGGGGGGTGAAGGGAGTGCGAGATTCTCAGAATCAGTTCCCACCCACCAGGCCACCACTTGATTATCACCTAAGAAAGCAAGTGGAAACCACCACTTGCTTGCTAATGCTTAGTGGAATCTGCATGGGTGATGAGTTGGAATTTAACTGCAACTTAATGAACTTGAACCTCTTTATGCAAAGAGGGAAACTTATTGGTGGTAAAATTTTTTAAAGATTTTTTTTTCCTCTTTATGAAAGATAAAGTTAATGTTATCTGATACTTAAATTTGAGCATTAGACTTTTCCCATATTCTCTTTTATTTATCTAAAGACTTTCCCAAGTGTGGGAAAAGTTAATCCACAAGGACCAAAGCCACTCTCACTTTGTGTTTACCTTTTGGTTTTAATACATCCACTGGGAATTCATTTCTCAATTTTTTTTTTTTAACCATTTATCATCACATACAGCCCACGTGGCAAAGAGAAAGAGAAATGCCCTCTTTTGCATGCCTTGCTATGCATAAGAATGATCCTTAGAACAAACTGGAAATGATTATTAGAACCAATTTACTCATGTTTACACATGTCTAGACATCTCCTAATAATTAAATTTTGTTGGGTCATTGTAAACAATCATTTTAGCTTAGGTTATTTATTATCAGTATAACGGATGCAAAATTTATATAAAAATTATAAAAGAGAGCATAAAAATTATAAATTATACAAATACAGCTTTTATAATTTATAAAAATTTTGTATTCGATGAACTACTACATCTATTGTACCGCTAATTACTCCTATTTATTTAACCTTCTTTTAACCCCTATTACTAGTAATCATTCATGACGTATCGCGTTGGGCTCTCAATGCCCTTCCGTTACAACGGTCATAAACTAACCTTAAACACAGCAACGGTAGCCTTTGCTTCCGTCAAGAATTATGTGCTTGTCTCTACATCCAAAGCACATAAAAGCCCTCCTCTTAGCCTCTAAACAGAAAGCAACTATAGCTAGAATCCATGCTTTTATGATTAAAACTAATCTCTCCACACATGGGAGCTCCGTTGCCCAAGTCATAGCTTCTTATGCTCGTGTTAACCATATGAACTCAGCCCGTAAACTGTTCGACGAATTGCCTCAACGAGGCGTAGATAGCTTCAATGCAATGATCATTGCATATTCTCGAAAAGAATCCCCCAGTGAGGTTATGGGTCTTTACAATCAAATGATAAAAGAAAATGTCAGACCTGATAGCTCAATTTTCACAGTTACGCTTAAGGCCTGTGTGAGATTTATGAACTTGAAAATGGGAGAGGAAATTTGGCGTAATGCTGTGGATTCTGGTTATGAGAACGATGTGTTTGTTGGGTCATCTATGCTGAACTTGTACGCAAAGTTTGGGAAAATGGATGAGGCTTTGGTTCTCTTTGATAAGATGCAACGAAAGGACCTTGTTTCTTGGAGTTCTATGATTAATGGATTTGCATACAATAGCCAGCCACATGAAGCCATTGATATTTATAAAAGGATGCAGAAGGAGGGGATTGAAGGCGATGATATTGTGATGTTGGGATTGGTTCAAGCTTGTGCTAATCTTGGGGACTCAAAATTGGGTCTCGCAGTTCACGGATATATGATTAGGAGAAGTCTTGACCTGGATGTAGTGGTTCAAACCAGCCTAGTCGATATGTATGCTAAGAACGGACATTTGAATCTTGCTTCTCATGTATTCAAAAAGATGTCCCATAAAAACATTGCTTCTTGGGGTGCACTAATTTCTGGCTTTGCTCAAAATGGTTTTGCAGGACATACACTTGAATTGTTGGTCGAGATGCAGAGTTGTGGGTTTGAACCGGATTCAGTGTCTCTCATGAGTGCACTTTTGGCATGTGCACAAATTGGTTTTCTAAGATTGGGCAAGTCCATACACGGATGTATTATGAGGAGGCTTGATTTTGATCAAGTTTTAGGTACTGCATTAATTGATATGTATTCAAAATGTGGAGCATCATCTTGGGCACGTACCCTTTTTGACCAGATGCATTCTAGGGACTTAATCTCTTGGAATGTGATCATAGCTAATTATGGGATTCATGGACATGGAAAGGAAGCTCTATCACTCTTCCAACAAATGATAGAAGCGAAGCTAAAACCAGATCATTCTACTTTTGCATCTCTTCTATCAGCTCTTAGTCACTCAGGACTAGTGGAAGAAGGTCGATACTGGTTTCATATCATGGTTAGTGAATATAATATTCGGCCAACAGATAAGCATTATGCTTGTATGGTTGATCTTTTGGCTCGTGCAGGACGAGTTGAAGAAGCTCTTGAGCTTATAGATTCCATGAACAATGAACCCGGTCTTGCTGTTTTGGTTGCCCTCCTCTCAGGTTGCTGTAATCATGGGAAGTTGTTGATTGGAGAGAGGGTGGCAAAGAAGGTCCTTGAGTTAAATCCAGATGACTTGGGAATTCATGCTCTGGTCTCTAACTTCTTTGCAATGGGGGAGAAGTGGGATGAGGTAGCTGGAGTAAGGAAAATAATGAGAGAGACAGGGATGAAGAAAATACCTGGCTGTAGTATAGTTGAAGTGAATGGAGAGCTCCATGCATTTATTATGGAAGATAAGAGCCACCACGAATATGGAGATATCGTTTGTATATTGGATAAGTTGGATCAAGAGATGAGAGCAGAGATTGAGTACTGCATGATCTGAAAAGAGAGTGAAGAAAATGTGTGCAGAGAATTTGATATTGCTATTGGCCCTGAAGAGAGCCAAGAACCGTATTGATAAAAAGAACCCTGAAGTGAGTAAGAATAGCCTTGAGGCTTGAAGCAACCAAGTTCACCTCCAAATAGTATGCAGAGTTGCACAAATTTGCTCTATCTTTAGTGGTGGGCTATATTTGCAAGGCTGATACTTCAAGCCAAGGTTCCAGAATTGGATGAAAGAACTAGCTCTCATTTCTAAGACTGGCTCCTCTGAAGAAAGTTTGTGAACTAATATCTCAATCTCGAACTGATATTTTATGGAGTCACTGAGCACTAGAAGGAACCATGGAACCTAAAAAGAGTGAATGATGTCAAATGAACTTTAGCTGCAGATTGAACCAATCTTCTTCACCGAAGAATACGGGCAGAGTCTGCATTTTAGTATAAGCTAACACTTTGCCTGTGCGGCCATGCCAGCTACACACTCATGATTTCTTGTTAATAAAAAAAAGTAGCCACGTTCAGAGAGTAATTTTCGAAATCAAAGGCCTAATCTGAGTGTCATATCATACGTAAGTTCTTCTGGACTATAATGGGTTTTCATGTCTCCTACATTCTTACTCTTCTGGATGGACCTTCTGATATTCATTGATTTTGGGAACTTGAGCAGTTGTCTTAGCTTCTGGAGCACAGAGAAGATAGACGTGATCCGTAATCAACTGTTGCAAATGCTCCAACTTACTGTCCATGTTATGATAGAATGACTTCTGAAGCTTGGATTTCTCTACCGGCATTGAACATAAAGAAGATGTGCAGAATTTATCTTGCAGAGGATTCATGTCTTTTCAATTGGGATCCTGTTAAAGATCCGTTATATATATAAACAAGATAGTTTTGTCTAATAATAATAATTTGGTCGCTATTGCCTACTGAAGTCATGTATTTGAGAGGAATACTAATAGGTATCGAGGTTTGATGGGAGCAAAATGCTCGGTGGTGTCAGAATTTCACCACAGCAGCACAGCTGCTTGCGCTTAACAGTATTTGTTTCCTACACTCGATATGACTCCATTCATATTAATCTGGACTGATGCAACCAAAAAAGAGCATAATATCCGATAGTTCCCAACAGTATACAGCTGTTAACTATTAAGAACATGGCAAATCTAACTTGCTGTATCTACTGAAAGCAAATTTGATATCAACAAGGAAACACAAAGATTAGGGAATTAAAATTTCTAGATGCGGAGAATTACAAAATTTTCAACAAGAATGAGTAGACAAAGCACTCCCCTGGCCTGATAAGGAGTAATTGGCCCCCTTCCACTCCTTTATGAAACACCAACCAGTGGCCATTTCCGTCAAACTATGGAGATGTTTATTCAACATCACCATTGGAAAAAAAAAAAAAAAAAAATCAAAACTAGAATTGTTGGCGTCTTTCAAAACTTTCTCAACTTCTATATCCTAGCTTGATTTTGAAGATTTTGATTTTCTTCTAATAAACGGTCATATTCAAGTAGTAGATCAGCAGATTGTTTCTGGAGGGCGATGACATGGGCTTCAGCGGTTTCAATCTTTTTGTCCTTCTCCTCAGATTCCAACTTTACCTTCTTAAGATCCTCTGATAATGTTGAAAGTTCTTCTCGCAGCCGCTTCAGTTCCTTGCAAGCATTCTCTTCCTTCTCTTTGAGCTGCAAGTTTTCCTTTTGAAGCCGTTCAACTTCCTCTTTTGAAGATCCCACGCTATTCCTTACCTGAAGCAGCTTTGTCAGATAATGGTGCATACGATCAATTATGAATCCAAGAAATAGAGTAAAACCTGCCAAAAAAACAGAACGATTCAGGATGTCATGGATTCATGACAAAGCTAGAAAAAAGGGCTAAAAATGATGTATTTATTTCCTATAATTATCATATAATGCTCAGACAGTCAGACATCAAAATTAATAACATTTTAAATCTGTAGTCGTGCTTCACTCCCAAATACCACCCAAATACCAGGATACTGAAAATCAGATGTTCCCAATTAGTCCAGAAAAATATCTAATCAACTTGGAGATCCATCGATTTGTTCTATGATAAAAAGGCTTGCAGAGAAACACGATGGCCAAGAATGTAACAGGTGAAACTAACAAGCACAGAGAATCTAAAACTGTATAGAAGAACTCCAAAATCCACGAAGGGTTATCTGAAGTTTGGTTTGTAAGCCCATTTACAACTGCTGACAGTTCAAGAGATGCTATGAACCTGCATTATTTTATGACTTAACCGGGAGAAAAAGAAACAGAAAACTAAGAAACAGGAGTCTTGACACAATTGAAGGACTATCATCGACAGGACAAAAGGAGCAGCCAAATTTATTTTATTGACAACAACCAAAGTTTTATGAAGCCTAATGAAATTGGAGTTCTAGCAATCAGGTACCGTGATTAACTTGCAAATCATAATGAACACTCCCTGTAAAGTTCAGCAAATAAACATTTAGTAATCAGCACCCAGAATCAAGATTCATAGACATTCTTAGCCTTTTGGTCTGCGGTAACTCCAAGTTTTATAGTTCTTTTCACATGGATACTCAATATAATGAATGAAAGATTGAGTTGGGCGGAGATTACATCATCTGGCACCCATCATGACAGCCTTCATAATTTTTGTAAATAATGAGCCAGACAACAGTCACACCATTCTTTCAAGTACAGAAGCTCACTTTAACTGCTCCATATGTTCCAAATTATAAATATAAATAAACCATATTAGATGCACATATTACCTTATGCTTAATGCACTAACTGCAGAGTTTTCCAGTCTAAAATTACAAAATTTTGACCGCTACAAGTCGTACAAAGAATTTCAACTAGTCAACTTCAGAAACTAGTATCAATAAACACAAAAGAAGTTGATGAACCAAGCAAGGTTTGCTATTGTATATTGGTTTTTGGCCGCATTTTCAAAGAAACTTATGGAAAGAATTGCATAGAATAATACAAGCAAACAATTGCATACAATGTCAGCCAATGAGCCATCAATATCCAGAACAAGTAACATATGTCAAGAACAATGGTGATCATGATTGAACAATGAGTTCGATGAAGTGCACCCATTTCTCAGCAAATTCATGTATCAATAATTAATGCGAGAATCCACAAATATGACGTTCATGTCTAAATTTTCAGTGAAAGGAGCTGTTAAGGTCGTGCTAATATCACCTAAAAATTAATATGAATCTTTTGCAAAACCAACCAACCGTTAAATCATGTATCCACAAGTCAAGGCTGATGGAAGGCTTCCAAATCATCTAATAACTAAAAGTATAGCTAACAAATGAGTCCCAATACAAGATCAAGATATTGCTGCAGCAAAGGCAAATCAATACTTAATAGTTTCAAGGAAGTCAAGTAAACTAAAAAGATGTTTGAAATTACTGGCATAACTTTTTGTACTTCATACGTCTAATATAACTTTCACACAATCAAAAGATGCGTGGAATCTCACACGGGTTTCATTGATGCAGAATGTTGTATGACATTCTTCTTTCGGTTTTCACTTTTCAGCAAGAAAAAAATAATAATAAATAAAAATAAAAATCGCTTAATCAAATTAACAAGACCTTAATTTCTGGAAGTTTATAGGTTCTTGCATTTCCCTCAGCAATCAACTAAACAAGACCTCAGTTTATGCAAGACTATAAGTTCTTCCATTCTCCTCCACCTCGAGGATACATCTTACAGATAAAGTATACCATCAAATTTACCAGTCATAATCTTCAATGTGCAAGTTAGTCACCCCCATATTTCTGATTCCTGACCTCAAAGCTAATAATTTCTTCTTCACAAATCCGAGACTTAGCCATAAGATAAGTTCATATAATCATACAAAATCTTCTTTTATTGAATAATTAATTAAATATATTAAGACAGCCTCTCTAGTTTTCATTGTATTACAACTACTAGATGTCCACATCAACATAATACACCAATTACAAATTCAAAAGTACCATAACAATAGCATTAGACACCATAGGGAAATCTAAATGGGCACAAATACAAAAATCATCCGACCAAATAATTAAAAGAAAACATAAATCTGCCAAGAAAATAATTATTTTAAAAACAAAAGGTGCCATAGAAAGAACAGGATCATACCAATGAGTGAAGCCTCGAGCAAGTGGGTTCTCCACAAAACCTGATCCATAGGCGACATGGTACCAATCTTTGCACCTTTGTTCTGGATCTTTACAATGCTCATAAGACTTGATATCAGAATCAGAGACATGGTACAAGCAATAGTTTTGACGGTAGCCGGACCCCTCCCCATCTTCAGCTGATCCAAACTCTTTATCACAAGCTCTCTCAATGGCCCACTATTTACCAAAAGAAGAAAAGCCAAAGCACCCTCGGCAAAAAGAACCAAGAACAACAACTGAATCATCTCTGCTTCTACAACAAAAACAATATCAACCTATCTAACAACTGTTCACAAAAAAAAAAGTTCCTTTTTTTTTTTTTTTTTCAATCTCAAGGTCTAATATATTCTCTTCATGAGAAGCTTGAGACTACCCAGAAAGATAAGCATTCTAAGTAGCGGATTCTAAGCTTACAGATCCAACTAAGCGGCATTTCTGCAGATGCCCTTTTGTTCCTCATATGATACCAATGACAAAAACTAAACCATTTCCACTTGATTACACGAAGGAAAATAAAAGAGTTAAAAAGATATAAAAAAGTGTTGTAACTGTTTTAAAAATCTGAGATTGAAAACAAAACAAAACAAAAATACCCACTTTCAGAAAACCAGGTTTTTATGTTTGAAAAAACTGAGGAATTTAAGGACAAAGATATGTGCAATCAACCTTAAGAAAGACGCTTTTTTTAGAAAACCCTTTTTTTAATTTTTATATTATTTTGATTAATAGTGATTATTTGTTTAGTGGCTTGTAAATTTTCCTTAACAAATTGGTTTTGCTTTTGCTTTTCACAATCACAGAAGTGGAGCCAAAAAGAAGGAACGGCCAATAGTGATAAAGTGAAAACAACATGCAATGGAGTTAAAAGGGGGGAAAATAATAATAAAAGTAAAAATTAAAAAACAAAAAACAAAAAGGGCACTTGAGGGAGAGAGGGGGGGCGTGAAAATTGGGAATGAGAGGCAGAGAGGACATTAATAAGATGTTCTGCTCAGCTGCTACAGATGCTAGGGCAGTGTTTGGCTGTAAGTAATATGATTTATTAGTTAATATTTAGTTTCATTGTAGCTTCGCCTTAGCTTGGAGTTGGAATTGTTGTGGTACTCTCTGATTGATGCAAGAGAAATGGCACAACACGCTGGCTGTGCCTGTACTTGACAACTGGACAGTCATAAGTTGCCAAACTGCACATCTCCCCAGTTTCACGCTCAACAAAGCAACTCAACACTTCTTTTAGCTTCGGTTACCCAGTGACCATCAGATCTTCAATGTTACAGTACTGGCTGTTTTGTATCCAGATGTATCATTTAAATGTTACCCAAAAGTCAGCTGAGACATTTCTTCGCAGGAGTGTACTATTCAAGGTAAATATTACAACTATGTATAAGTTTTATTATATAGCAATCGGATCAATTTTAATAAAGTAACCTCAAATTTTAGCGAATCTATATACACATTTGAGGGGCCCGGGCCCCTCCAAAATTTAAGAAATTTTATTACCCCTTAGTTCAAATAGGTTATTATTGTACCTCTTTTAATTAAAACTTAATCAATTTAAATTTTTATTTTTCTTTTTATCTAGTCCTAGCACACTGACTAGTCTTTTTTTAATCCAAATATCATATCTTGTAATCGTATGAGTTTCTCTTATATTTTAGTTATTTTTATTTTTCATTTTAAAATCAAATTATATATTTTTTAATTCTTATTTATTAGTTTAGTATAAATTATATCTTTCTAATTATATTTTCTTTTGCAGTTTGTAAATTATCAATATGTTGTCACCGAAGACTACAAATTCAAGCAATTCCTAGTGAATAATAATAATTAACTTTTTTTCTAATTTTTTGTGCAGTTATATATATTCTTTTAATGTTTAGTGTGCGATAGTTTGCTTGTAACACGTTGATAAATTTTTCTATAACACTAACAATGAGGCCATTGTGCAATATTTTCAAAATATGAAAACTTATCATGGACATTTATAAATGTATGTTTATTAAATGTATTATCAAATATTAACATTTTACATTTTGCTTTATTATATTTAATTTTGATTGTTAAGGTTCATTAAGTCTCTCTATTTGTATGTGTTTTCTTTTTTAATTTTCTTGTATAATTGAGATTTTTTAAATGAATTTTAAATATTAAGAAATTATTAAAAGCTACCCTCCTTGGGTAAAACCATGGGTCCACCACTAAGTTTTGATTTAATTTTAATTGAAAATCGATTATCCATTTTTCATCAATTATTTCCGTGAAAATGATGATTTGATGAGTGAAAATAATAATTTTTATGCAAGTTCGATGGTGTAATTAATTAAAAATGCATAATATTTCTTCGATTAAAATTAAACTAGAACTCGAGGATACTAGTCCCTATAGCAAATTAAAGAAATAAGACAAGCTTCTATAAATTGATAAATATTTTGTACTGACCTAATAGATTATGATTAGTACTAGTACAGTATCTAAATTGTTGTGGCCAACATTTGGATACGGTGAAGCTTAGTTAGATTATGAAATTGCCTAAAGTTTGTGTATGCTAGATTGATTCTTTTTTTTTCGGAGCATCTCATTTGAAGAGTGATTTAAATGTCTCAAACTATATTTAACAGAATGTTTGCTTACCGATGGTAATTATAAGCCATATTTGTACATACCGTGACATATTGGGTGATGTTAGATGGAATTGTCACTTATCACTATTATTATTTAATATAACATTGTAAAATCTTTTTTGAAGATTATTCAACAATAATATATATTGTTAAAATTGATTTTGAATAATTAGGAATGATTTCTGTGATCATTTTATACCTTTTTAATGACTTATTGTTGTATATTTCAAGCAAGCCATCACTAAAAAATAATATGGAATATTGTGCTTAATTTTTACACAAAAATAACCCCTAATTATTTTTTTATTTTTATTATTGATAGAGTGCATATAAATGCAAAATCATGTCTATAACTTGCGAAACACTTTCTCATAATTGATATTATTATTATAACATGAAAATATTCGATAATTCAATCATTTCACACATTCCAAGTTAGTAATGTTAATGAAGCTTAAACTCTACTTAAGCTGCAATAACCATGTAGACTTAGACATGGGCCAAGATTCATTCTAAGCCTAATATTTCTGAAGCCCATAAAATGTGAGCCTTTGATGAAATAATTAATGGCAAAGTTCGTCAACTTTGGCCTTTTGAATTTGACCTAAAATTTAAATCAAATTGTACTGTAGGGTCAGACTTGCAACAATTTGGCTAACGAGTAATGACCTTGTCAATTGGCCTTGACTTGACTTCTCTTATTTGACCTTTTCGCCTCCAAATTCAAACATTATTATCTCACCAAAACTTCGAATGGCCAACCGTTATCATAATAATAAATAATTAAAAAAAATCCAAATCCCAAATTCAAAGAATTTTTATTTAACCAGACTATACCTATCGGATTCTATTTTGAATGCGATATTGATAATCAAAATATTAAAATCATTTTAATCTGTTGCTCATCGTATGTTAATTTAAAATTTATGAAATACCTATCGTATTATCAATTTATTTATAATCTCGGTTAGGAAATATCATCTATATAAATTTTGTAGTTTAAAAAATACGCCTATATTTCATGCATACAACAATACTAAATGTAAGCATAATCATTAAATTAATGACCCATCACGGCTAGAAGTTAATGATCAAATACTAAATGATTAATGCTACTCTTACAAACTACTTATACAAACTTACCCATACAAACTGACGAGGTATAATGTGACTTGATAAATAAATACAGTGATTTGATAAATATATATTAATAATAAATGATATTAATTAATATGGATGATATGACGATCATGTAAGGATGTCACATCAATTTATATATATGAATTTGTATAAATAATTTGTATGAGTAATATTATACATACTAAACAATACATGCTTGGTTTTGCAGGGTTTTGCATACAGGTAAGCATAAATTCATTTAGGTATGGAATGAGAAAGTATATGATAATGCAATTGGCTCAAACTCTTGACATAAACAAGTGCATGCAACATGGCCACTACTTCAAAAAGACAAATCTTTAAAAGCTAAAAGCTAGCAATTATGCTTGTAAAAAGTTGAAGCATTAATTAGATTGATCAAATGCAGTTGAGTTATAATTGGGAAAGCCAACTTACACATCATTATCAATATCATTTCATCTCAAAGCAGCTGGGAGTTAATCCCCATCTGAATATATGCGTTGCTTTAACATTAATTTGGAGGCAATTATGCACTTCTTGCGTTAAGGCATTCGCTGTCACCAAACCTCAATCGTGTTGGGGATATAAGAAGAAGATTTTGTTTTTGGTGAGTGGTCAATACAAAATTATTGTTTCATCACAACAGAAATAGAAATGATTTGCTTTGAGTTACGTGTACCCTTCAAAATTAATGACTTCTCACTAACAATTGATTGATTTATCATAACACCTTAAACAATATTGTTGAATTTAACGTCAAAAAATAAATTGATTGTTGCCCTTTTTTTGTTGTTTTGAAATAAATTATATATATATAGGGATAGGGTCAAAAACTATTTGTTCATTAAATTTAATTACCCACGTGTTGTATTATACACGAACCTCTCGTTCTCAACTATCACAAAAGAAAATAATGGAAAACAAAAATGTTTCCAGAAGCAAAGAATGGAAATATGCGACATTTCCTCAAGGCAGGTGGCAACTTTCAAAAACAAGTAATTGGTTGACTTGACTACATAACTTTTGGTAACGTTTAAATCACTATTTGTTGCTAAAATATTTGTACTATAATCGTAAATATATAAAGTAGTGCATGGCACGTAGTTGTAGGTGCAAAGAGATGCAAGCTGTAATGAGATCTGTCAAAGAAACCGGCCGGCAGTATTTGGTTTTCTTTGAAAAGTTCTTTGCGTTTAAATATAATAATAGCATAAAATTTCGCTCATGAAGTTATAAATTTATTCATCAAAAGTGTCTATCCCAATTTCTTCTTTCATAATCAAGATTTATAACTCACATACAACTCAAATTTTATATTCCGATATGACAGTTTATATGATAAAATCTTATTAAAGATATAACTTCTCCTATTCTTTTTTATTTTTTCGTCTTTCAATAAATTTTTGTCACACTACTACATCAAATTGTTGAATTTGTATTGTGTATAGGTTAAAAGTCTAACACTCTTTTTTTTTTTTTTAGGTCTCAAAGGATTTACAATGACCCATAAACAAAAAGAAAAAGCTGCAATATTATTCATATAATTTACAAGTCTTCTTCTTACCATATAATGTACTAATTCCTGATATATTGAATATTATTCAATTATTGTAAGGACAATGCTATACCTATAATCGAATTCTACAACCAATTACTTATAACTTGAGTCCACGAAAATTTACAGAAAAAAGAAAAAACAAAAAAAAAAAAGATACTTTCAGTGTGAGTTGACAAAAATTCAGTAAAAATTTATAGGACTAAAAGAAAAAAATAGAAGCTACATACTCAGTAGGATTTTATCAACTTAAATTGTAAGTAGTTAATTGTATGATTTGATTACAGATATGACACTATTTTTATTATAAGTAATAACTAAAAAAAAAGGGAAATAAAGAATCAAAAATATTAAAAGAATTGACAACATAATTTATTTTTCAAAAGTTGGGTTTTTTTAAATATTTATTATTAAAATAATCATTTTATAATTGATATGATAATTTAATTTGGGATAATATCACATACTACCCCTACCTTTTACGAAATTATCACGTAAAAACGCCTTTTGTCACTTTATATAAATGACAACCCTACCTTTTTAAAAAGTCATCATGAACTACCCTTCCGTTAATTTAACCGTTAAACGTATGTAAATAACTTGAATATTGAAGGTCATAATTGTCATTTTGTGACACAGTGAATAATATGAAAAATAAATTGAAATTTGCAAGTGTCATTTTGTGACACAGTGAATAATATGAAAAATAAATTGAAATTTGCAAGTGACAAGATTTGAACCTGGACCACTAAAAATGTTAAGCTCGCCTTCTACCATCAAGCTAGTTGAATCATTTAATTAGATTTGAACCAAATATATATTTATTGTGCATTATTTACAAGAGATAAAATAACATATGATGAAGCTTCCAGCCCCTAGGAGTCCTGCTGGATTGGATTATGATTAGAACCTATATTAGGACTGAATTAAATTAGAACTATAATACATGATTTGATTATATGTGGTATTATTTTATATTTAATGTAATATAAGATTGAACTAAATATTGGACTGTTTTATATTTGGTATAATATATGACTGAACTATATTATTACATATTAATTTTTAAGAAATTATTTTTAAAACATAAATTTATTTAATTTTTATTCAAAATTAATTTAATTATTTAAACTATATATTTAAATAAATCAAAAAAGTCTGCCGCCGACCACCGTCGATTTCGCCCGTCCACGAACACCGCCACCACCTCCAGACTCGTCCTGGCCAGCTCTCTTCAAATCCATCGGCGTCTCCTTCGTTCCAAGCTCCGATCGACCGAGATCTAATTATGAAAGCTTCGACTGAAATTTCCACCACTAGATCTACGTCGATCGAAGCCTGGAATGAAGGAGACGCTGACGAATATGAAGAGAGATGGCCACGACGAGTCCAGAGGTGGTGGTGGTGTTCGTGGACGCGCGACTTCGACGGTGGCCGGTGGTGTGTCGCGGCAGACGTCCGGCGAGATTTTTAATTTTGTTATTTGAAAAAAAGAAAAAAAAAGAGTCTCAAATTAGATAGGTTTCATATTTGTTTTTTTATTTTAATTTCTTAAAATTAGTATTACAATATATAATAAATTTTTTCTACATTAAACAAAGCAATAAGGATTGGAGGAGCATGATTATAAAGGCTCTGTTAAATTAAGAATTTTTTTTTATAAAATTAAATTTAAAGATAAAAATAAAAAATAAATTGATCATATTTGTGTATTATATTTAATGAATTATTATTGTTGTTATTTGGGTTATTGATTATTGATGTCATTGGATGTTGATGGTAGGGGTGTGGGTGGATTTTCGATTTGTGATGGTGGTGGTAGGATATTTTTCAGGGTGATGATTGAGCTTACTTTCTTTGGGGGGTTATTGTTATTATTTGTTATTTTTTAATTTATTTTATGACTTAGGTTAAGGGTTTTTTGGTAATTGAAGAGGTTTTGGATGGAAAGCTGATGTCATTTAACGGTTAAGTAGTTCATGATGATTTTTTAAAAAGGTAGGGTTGTCATTTATATAAAGTGATAAAAGATATTTTTACGTGATAATTTCGTAAAAGGTAAGGGTAGTCTGTGACATTTTTCAAATTTAATTTATACGATAAAAATCTAAACACTAAAAATAAACGGGGAGAATATAGGGAAAGTAGTAGTTCCAACGAGCAAAAGACAGGAGAGGGTAGGGTTAAAAACTGAAAACACAAAAATTTTGAAAGGTGAGTAGTAAGGAGAGAAAGAAACGGTAACTTGAGAGGTGAGGTCAGAAGAAGTGATTCAACAGAAGCAGCCAAAACCGCGGCAGAAGCAAGCAAGGAAGCCTTTTATAGTTTGTTTAAGAGTAGACTAGGCTTACTCACCGCGGTGGAGAAAGACATGAGGATTAACAAGATAAGAAGGTGCAGCTTTTTGATCAAAATCCAAAGTGGTCAGCCGCCATTAACTGTAACGGCGTTAACTGATGGCCCCATTTGCCAACCACCATTTATGACCAAACCTCCTATTGCATTTCTTTCACTTCTTTCTTCGCAATTTCATTGGGTACTGGAAAAAATAATTTTTTTTTTTCTTTTTTAAATTTTTGGTTGTAACGTTGTGAGTTTTTACGGAAGCTCAAGGCGACTTGGTGAGAGTGACATTTGAAACTTGGAAGAAACAGAGGTTTTTCATATTTCACAGAGAGAGAGAGAGAGAGAGAGGAAGAATGGTCAATTTTTACCAGTCAATGGTTGATAACTTCTCTCTCCCAAGTCTTCTCTTTAAACTCTTCATTTTGTTTATATTTTTCTCTTACAAAGCAACTCTCTCTCTCTCTCCCTTTCTCTCTCTCTCTTGTTGCGTTGCTGAAGGGTTTTGAAGAGGAGCTGAAAAATTTTCTGGGGTGCTGTTGGGTTTGTTTTAACGTTAAATTTGAAAGATTATTGTTTCTCATAACTAGGATTTTGGCCTTCCTGGTTTGGTGCTGAACGGAAAGAAAAATGGCAGTAAGTTCCTTATTTAACCTCAGATACTTCTTCTTCTTCTTCTTCCCCTTTTGGTTTTTAAACCTCTGATTTGCATTATTTTTCTGTTTGCTTGCTGAAAAATCTCTGAAGATTGACAATTGAGAATTTTGTTCATTTTCCGTTTACTTTTATTTGTTGTTTGAATTTTTCTGAGAAACAGAAGATACGAAGTTGAACTAAGCCGTGGAAGTTATATTAAGCTCAGTTGAAAGGATTTTTATTTATTTTTATCTTTTTCGTTTCTGCTGGGCCATTTTGTATGATCTAAAACAAGAATTGTGTACTTGTTGATAATTTTTTTAAGAGGGTATTTCTGATTTTATTGTCTGTTTTTAAGATAATGATGCTTGGCGTAATTGTATTGAATTCTTGGTTGTTAGACTCTATTTTGATTTAACTTAAATTGTTTCATTTGATGGCAATGCTGAATTTTTGTGATTCTTTGAATTATGAAGTTTTATGAGAACATTGGATGTTCTGATGCTCTTATTTCCTTTTAATTTCGGATTTATGGTTTCGAACTGTATGTGAAATACTGATCAAGAGGATATTGAATCTGCATTTGCTGATGCGTTATCACTATTTGAACTTTCAACTTTGTAATTTGTTCAATAATGTGATTGTATAACATGAAAAATAGGCGGTTGTTAAATGTAATGGATGAGTTTCTGGTTTTATTTTTTAAATGCTTTATGAATTTTGATTTTACTGAGCATAAAAAGTAGAGTAAGTCAAGTTAAAATGGAAAGAAATTCGGAAAGGAAATTAACATAACTTCTATCAAACTCGTTGGTTGATACCAATCCTTGCCTAAAAATTCATGTGTTTGATCAGCATGTACACCTCATTTTTATTGCAATATACGATACTACTCTGAGCTAGTTTTTGAAATGGTTTGTTGTTCATTTTGGAGATCTTTATACTGGGTTTCAGTACGGGGCACGCAGATCACTTTTGTTGTTTTTTGTATTGATGGGTGAGACATTGTCCGGGTTGTGATTAGTTGACAATGTCTTATTCAAGCTCCCAGATTTTCCGTTCAGAAATTATTTTGTTCATTTGCATTCTAATTTTAGTGCTTCGTTTTTATATTTTATTGAAGAACACTGAATTTCGTTACAATCTTTAACTATTTGATCTTAGGCAAGTCATTGTATTCTATTCTGTTATGTGAGAATTATTGACCTCTTTCATGTTTAACTATAGGGAAAGTCAGTGGTCAATACCAAGTCTAGTTGTTGGGTCCACTAAATTTGTAGTTGAATACTTGCTAAATTCACATTACCTCAGGGATAGAGGAAAAGAATTGGTTGTGTTTCTTGCGTGATGTCATTCAATACTTGCCCTCTTTGTCTCACATCATGCATTTGTCTTCTCAGTAAAAATAGCATGTCATGCAGTTCTGTGCTTCATTTAACTGAATTACTGCATCCCTTCCCTTCCTTTTATTTTCCAAATGTTTGCTTAAGGCTGTCTTTCTAAAGCATTTGACACTTCCCTCTCTTCCCTCATTCTCTAAGAAGTAAAAAGTGCTAAAGAAGGAAGCTGCCAGTAATTGGATATTTGAATTTATTCTCAGTGCTGAAAAATTTTAGCTATAAATAATATATAATCTTTGCTTTCTTTCCTGGGAAGAAAAGAATTAACTTCTTAGTAGGATCTTTTTTTAGCTCAAACAGCAGAGCACGGGTTTTTGGCATGTTTTCCTTAAAGCAAAGCAATTGTTGTGACCTCATTATGATATCAGTGGCTAGGGAAATATCAGTATATATATATTAAAAAAGGCACAATTTTTTCTCTCGTTTTAGTTTTGCTGTGACTACTTGACTGTCATGGTCAATTGCATGGTATTGTTGACTGATGCACTACGGCTGCAAAGTGTTTTGAGTTATCTTAAATGTTTGTTCGTACGCTCTTTTGGTTCTAAAGTTTTGAATTTTAGCTCTTGTGATTTCTGACTGGTATAATACAGAAAAGGTAGTGTAGATAATAGAGTAGGAAAAAATGACCACTCTGTTTCTCATCCCAATCATCCACTGAAATGGATCTATTGAAAAAATCTCTGAATATTATAATAATTTTTGTCGCCCTTTTCTTTATCAGCTTGGACATCTGTAGCCATTCTAATATTTTGCATGCAGTAAGTAAAACACTCTGCAAATTCCATTTTAGCAACAAGAGTGGCTTCTTCCTAGGTTCCATTTTTGACATTTATAGTGAGAGTGATGAAGGAACTTCGCGATTTTATGCCTGTTATTAATCAATTTGTCCAGGTGTTTGGAGATGTTTGCAAGTAATCATATCTAAGATATGCCTAACATCATTAACTACCACATGGCATTCTGCAGTTTTCAACAATTCACTCATCATTTAGTTATTGTAATATCTTCTCCATATTTCAAATTTGCATTATATACATCTGTTGTCCTTCACCATGAGAAAACAAGAAAATTATAAATGTAAATTTCTTTTTAATCATGTAATGAAAAAAAATAAACCTAGTTCCATTACATTATCATGTACATATGCTTGTTGGTTTTGATGGTGATGAAGTTTCTATAGTAAAATTTGGGCCTTTCCTTCAATCTTTTTGTCATACCTCTTTGAAGCCATCTTGGAAAAATGAATCTGTCATTAGCCCATCCTGAAAATTTATGTCTGTGAATATTGATGGCTTTCTTAGCTTGCCATGGCTCGCTCAATCTCTTGGCCTGTTGGTGAAAGAGAATTCAGTAATTATATGTTGCTGCTCCTAGGTAGTTTGTTGCAGATGAACTGGAATGTATATAGAGATGAAAATAGACTGTTTGTACCTGACATTGGGTGAAACATAACATAATTATGTTATTGTGGCAGCAACGTTCGCATGTACCACAGTTTGGAAACTGGGAAAGTGAGGAGAATGTTCCTTACACGATGTATTTTGATAAGGCCCGTAAGGGCAGAACTGGAGGAAAGATCATCAATCCCAATGATCCTCAAGAAAACCCGGGCATAATTTCTGATTATGAAGCTCGACCTCCAGCTGTAGCTCCTAAAACTGTAGCTGAACCTGAGAAGCCACTGGGACAAGGAGTCAGGCAGTTCAGGGACTCTCCTGCACGTAGTGATGATTCGAGTCGCAGAGCTTCCAGTGAGTCTACTCACCAACGTCAAGGACAAGGAGTTCGTTCTGGTGAAGCTAGCAAGAGGCTTGGAAGATACAGTGGCGGGTCTGATAACAGCTTTGAGAAGTCTCCACTGCACCACCAGGCAAGGAACACGGGGAGAGGTAATGTGGATCCATCCTCTCCTGCGTCGGAAGGGAAGGGTTTGTATAAAAATAGCCACGGTACACCTGGAAGATCCCGATTGAAGCCTAGAGGCGATGAAAGTGTAAGTTTTCTGCTTTCCCTATCATCTTATTTTCATTTGAACCTAAAGCATGCGTTTGATTTAGCTGTGGATTTCATAAGTCATTTCCTCGTAAACGTAATGTTTTTACTTGGCTAACCTCATTGACAATCTGATTTTGTTTTTATGTTGAGCTGTATAACCTCATCATTTCGAAATCATTTTCCACATTATATTTGAACAACTTGAGGTTGTTTCATGGTTTCACATATCTTAAATTGAGCTGATAACTTATGTACATGTGCTTCCTAGTAATATCTCCTGTTTGACAAATGAAGTCAGGACGAAGTAACTCAATGCAAAATTTCTCCTTTTTGTCTTGTTTCACTTGAACAAGTCCATAAGATCTTCATATAGCAGTTGCTTGTTCCTGACTACGATGTTTCCATTGTGACAGCCTGATGCAGGTGCTGCAGTTCCAAAATTTGGTGAGTGGGACGAGAGCAACCCTGCCTCAGCTGATGGATATACTCACATTTTCAATAGAGTACGGCAGGAGAAGAAAGATGGGCCGAGAGCTCCAGGCATGTCAAGTCCATCTCCGTACAACAATGTTCATAAGCAAACTCCCAATGACGGCGCTAAGGTATGCATTGCATTGTCAACTTTTGTTCTTCATGAAACTCAGAAGCACTTGGAATCTGATCAGGTTATAATTTCTAAATTTTCATTAATGTGTATGATTTTCCAGGGTTGTTGCTTTTTTTGGAGCAGAAAATGAAGGAAGTCTATATATATTCATTGATGACGACAAGGAGGTGGGTGTGATATGTAAATACTTTGAAGGGCTCTCCAATGAGAGGAACTTGTTGAACTGCATGGCTGTGTCTTCAATGGTGTGATTTTCTGTAATAATAAGTATAATAGTCCTTTGATGAGAAACGACTGCCTTCGCTTCTATATATCTCCATTATGATTCATATTTCAACTCTTAGATGCTTGCTTCACTGTAAGGGACCATTTAGCTTCCACTTTGCAAAATCGTAGGCGGTGGAAGAATGCCATTACCATATTATAGATTCTTTTATTGCATTTGAATTCCTATATGTATTCAATCGAGTTCAGTTTTGCCTCTTTCTCGTGTGTCAGATTTCTGTTAATGTATTTTTATCATGTTGTACAAGTTGATGATTTTATAAAACAAGACTCTTGTTTCTCCTCCATCATTGCTGGTTGCTCAGTTCAGTTCAGTCAATCGATTCAGGATTGCAGCTTCGTTTTTATATATTATTTTCTTGATTTAACAGAAGAAATACTGACCTAACCATTGAATCTCATCGTTCCCTTTGCTTATTCGGTAGAATCTGAAAATAAAAAAATATTTAATAAAATTTTACGTTTTAAAATTTTTTCATTAAACAAAAATATTGCATTAAATCAAATACATTTCATTTTCAGAATTTTCAGTTAAGATGGGTACCAAGGCATATGATAAACATCGTTTGAGTTCATATAAAATTGTCATTAACGGGGAATTTATTATAACATTTAAAATCAAACTAGAATGTAATGTATGCTAGGAATACAAATTTATTTATTAATTAATTAGTTCAAGATGATTAAAATTAACAATTTAGCATTTTTTTTATTCACTGAATTTGGCCTAATTATTTATCAAATAGCAATCTTTCCTTGCAGGGGCATCTTGGTCAAGCATTGACTTGACTTGTGGTGGCTGACATTATCGTGCTCCATAGGTTCCTCACCCGTAGAGAATCTATTCTCTACTCTCAATTACGTCGAGCAAAGCAACGTCGTCAAAGTAAGACAAATAGTCCAACGAGGATGAGAACGTCCAATTCAACAAGTCATAAGATTCTCCGCTGAGGCTGCTCGCATGTTATAATTACTCATCCTCATTACCGTAACGTGATAGCGCCAAAACTTCGCGCTTGTCCAGTCTTAAAAATTTAAAAATTTCGCACGCTCTCACATATTCAAAAA
The DNA here is from genome assembly GCA_013180625.2 of Boswellia sacra. Taxonomy (NCBI): domain Eukaryota; kingdom Viridiplantae; phylum Streptophyta; class Magnoliopsida; order Sapindales; family Burseraceae; genus Boswellia; species Boswellia sacra. The sequence goes on along the minus strand of SNVD02011837.1, from coordinate 386,480 downwards.
TCAAACCAAATCAAAACCAAACAAAAAGCAAAGCAAAAGATCCCTCCTTTTCGACTCAGATCTCATTCTCACAAACTTAAACCGGAACAGAGAAATCCTGATTCTCGCTTCGGATTCTACAAATCTCAGGTACTTCTATTCAAATCTTTAACCCTAATTTTACTCTCCTATAATTTCTCTTTAGAATAGAGGCAGTAGCTTTCATTTATCGAATAATGGGAACTGTTGTTCCAAATTGAGCTATAATGTAGTCCAATTCTTGTGAGATTTTAGACTTAGAGTAGAAGAAATTTGATTTTTTTGATTGGGGGAATCATGGTTAGAGAGCAAAGGCTAGAGAGCTTCTACTCGCGGCTTCGCGAATCGGCCATTGCTTCGTCTGAATCTCCTCTTTTGATATTCCCATCTACGTCTGATGTGGACTCGCTCTGTGCCCTTAAAATCATTCTTCATGTGCTTGAGTCTGATTCAGTTCGTTATGCGTGTTATCCCGTCTCTTCTTTCCAAGAAATCCACAAATATGCGGGAGCCAATTTGTGCTCTTCCTCTAGAACGGCGATTTCAATTTTGTTGATTAATTGGGGTTCTCAACGTGACTTGAAAACTATTCTTAATCTGGGTCCTAAGGCGTGCGTGTTTGTAGTGGATAGTCACCGGCCGATTCACCTGCACAATTTGAGTGATGGTAATGATAGTGTGGTGGTATTGTACACACCTGAGGATGAGCTGCAGGCTGATTTGGCTTACGATTTCGATGTCTCGGCTTTGGCTAATGCTAGTGATTTAGTAAGAGATGATTCGGATTCTGAAAGTGAGGAGGAAAATGAGAGTGACAGTGAGGAAGAGGAAAACGAAGGTCGGTCAAGGAAGCGTAGAAGGGTTTCTTTAGAGAATGAGCAAGACCCTGAACAGCTTTTCAAGAAACTAAAGAGGGAGTATTATAAAATGGGCACTTTTCATGGTAAGCCTTCTGGGTGTTTGATGTATGATTTGTCTCATTCTTTGAGGAGGAACACAAATGAGTTGCTCTGGTTGGCGTGTGTCTCATTGACGGATCAGTTTGTTCATGAAAGGCTGACTGATGAGAGGTACCAAGCTGGAGTTATGGAGCTTGAGCAGCATGTTAATAGTTCAGGGAATTTGGATGCAGTTACTTCTGTGACACTAAAAGATGGAACGAAGATTTCTGCACCTGAGTCATCAAGAATTGCATATGAAGATGAACCGAGACTTATGTTGTTGAGGGAGTGGAATTTATTTGATTCGATGTTGTGCTCTTCTTATATTGCTACTAAATTGAAGACTTGGAGTGACAATGGTATGAAAAAGCTTAAGCTTCTTCTTGCTAGAATGGGATTTGCACTTGTGGATTGCCAGCAAAAGTTTCAATACATGAATCTTGAAGTGAAACGGAAGATGAAGGATGAATTTGAAAGGTTTCTACCTGAGTATGGGCTAACTGATTTCTACTACAGGAGTTTTCTGAGGCTGCATGGTTACAGCTCAAGAGTGTCTGCTGCAGATGTGGTGTATGGGGTTACTGCACTGCTCGAGTCATTTGTGAAATCTGATGGTTCTTGTGCTTCAAAGCAGTTTGGAGTGGCCTATGATGCATTATCATTGAGCAATCTTGACCAGTTAAAAGTTGGAATGCAGCAGGCAATCAAGATACAAAGGGCAATTCTTAGACAAGGAAGTGCAGCCATAATAAAGAATGGTGCTATTAGAAGCGGAAGAAAATTCAGGTGGGTGAAGCTCGAAGATTCAGTGGATACACAGCTATTGGGATACCCCCAGGCTTTGACTAAATTCTGCTATTTCCTAATGGATGCCTTGAGAGAGAGGGGAGCTAGACTGAAGCCTCTGCTCTGTGCTTGCTTAACGCAAGAACCAAATAAGGTACTGATTGTTGGTGTTTGCGGGAAGCCTCGACTTGGAGCAGTTCAGGGAAATGCATTTGGGATTGCTTTTAGAAATGCCGCTACAGAGATTGGAGCTGAATTCTTCCATGAGCTCTTTGAATCGTCATGGATTGTACTGGATAGAGGTGCAGTTAATTCTTTCATGATCAGATTAACTGAGAAGCTCTGATGTTGAATATGACCTAATTTGTAGATCTATCTGTCTTTACTTTAGCATGTTCTCAAGAGAACATATGTTGGTTTGTTGTAATTTTTCCCTTTTTCCTGACATGTTTGGAATAATTCATAAATGAGAAATTAATCTGATTTTTTTAATTCCAAATAATGATATTTCTTTCTCTCTTTTACTTTTTATTTTTTTGTATTCTGTCATACTGTTGGAATTTTTAGTCTAGTCATCGACTTAATAGAACAGAATTCTTATATCATATTCCTAGTAGCGTTATCATTTTAAATTACTAGAAATTTAGTATTGCGAGAGTGGCTGTGGGTCTGTGTACAATTAATGAAGATTCCTAATGTAATAAAGCTGATTAGGGCTCTTGTTTTTGCTATAGCAGTTTAAAGGAAGAATAGCTCCATTCTAGTCACTTAAAACTTTGGCATTTAGTTTATTTATATACCTAGGTATACTTGTTACATTGAAGAGTTTCTATGTTGAAGTGAATTCTAGAAATCTGTTAGGTAAAGAAAAATTTATCTGGAAAATCTGAGAGTTGTCTAAGCTTTGTGGTTTCACTTTTCAGCTCATATTTTTCCCACAAATAGTTCTAGAATTAGGAGTCTTACAACTAGTGGAGCTATCTAGAAGTTATTTGTGAAAATGATTCTTTTTTTTTTAAGGAATCAGAACATACCCTTAGCAAAGGTTATTTATGTTGTCTCTCTGATGGAGTCCTGAGATCTACACACCGAGTCATGCCCTTCCCTGAGAGGCAAATGTGTTGCTCAGGTTTCTGCACCGAAGGAGAAAGCAAGATTAGCAGGTCCATTTCCTTGTTCCACAAATGCAGAAAACAAATTGGCATATAGAAGATATAACAACTCAATACAATTTAAGGAATCTGTAAATTAAATTTCTTTATCAGGTAAATTAATGGTAAAAAACCTCGTAGGGTAGGGTATTAGAGATTTTGTATGCATTTTCTTCATTTGTTTCAAGTTTCAAGTTTTTGATTAATGGAAGTTCTAGACCAGCCTTAGATTTGAAACAGAAAGGGTACATAGATTTGATATTTTTCAATGCCAGTTTCTTATATGGGGTGCCTAAGATTAAACAGATGGTCGTTGCTATTTTTATGTGATCCAAGTTCCTTTATCAATTATAGCAAGCGCTAAAGGAACGGTTCAGATTAACAATGAGACAAAGTGATTCTCAATCTTTCCCTTGATGAGAAAAAGAAACAGGTATTGCATACCTCAAGCAGATTTTTTGAATTGGGTGCCTTAGTCAGTTCCAGAGGGTTACAATCAGCTTTATCCGGATACAAGAGCCTTGATTTGCCCTCATTAGCAACTAAAGAAAAGTGTAACTGAACCAGCTGTCTAGAAAGTTTTGACAGCAATTTAGAGGTATGCCCTGTAAGCTTCCCTTTTACCACTTGACTAGTTTCCATATGATCATCAAGTGCAAGTGTAAATACTTGAACATACAAATTACTGATTATTTAGATATATTTGTGCAACTGATGACAGAAATTCAATCTAAAACTTGGTTTTGAAACGATGTGTTACATTAAAACAGTGCATTAGTCATCTCTTTTTGAATGCCAAACTGATTTCATCTTAGGGTGTGTTCTTTTATGAATCCAGTATTTTTGTTTTCAGTTGAATTTAGAAATATATGGTTAATTTTGAATTATTTTGAATTTTAAAAAGGATATGTGGTTGAGATTGAGTATAAATTGTATTGGAAAATGTGCAGTACAGAAAATACGATTTGGATTCATAAAAGAACATAGCTTTATTCTCTTGATTCTTGGCCTTAGGTTTCCTATTTGGTTTCTTTCAACCATGCCATTCAAGTACTGGTAATGCACAGAGACGATCAAATATCAATTAAGGTTGTAAAAAGGGGAACTAAACTCTGGAACATTTTTTAAGAGATGAAATGTAACTTATTCTCCTGTGATTTTGGTTACATGTTTTAATGTATTCTTTTCATTCTGAAATGTGAAAATTAGTTCTGAAGGTTAGTTAAGTCAATACTTCAGGAATTGTGGCATTCGTATGAACACGATCCATGTTAGATTGTACTTGTCAATAATTGAACCAACCTTGAATTATCAATTTTCGACCTTATATTAACGTGTTCCTTTAGGATGACTCCGATATGATAACCAAAGTGAAGTCAAGTCAATAAAATTATTATTATTTATTAAAAAAAGAAAAAGAAAATCTTTAATTGTATATCTTTCGGAATCGAAGTAATTTACGCAATCTGGATTTGATTGATCAAACTTTGAGCGACTAATGCAGGTGCATGATCCTCTATGTACTTTAGTAGAACTTCATTATCGTACATCAATTTCATTTATCTAACCTATCTAAATATAATTTAATGTCAAAATTTTATTGAATTCTTATAACACTTGATTGATTGACAGGGAGTAATGTTACATATATAATTAATATCTTACGACTTGAGTCTGATAAAAATTATTAGAGAAGAAAAAAAAGAATAAGAGAAGTTATAATGTATAACATAATAATTATATTTCTAAAAGGATTTTATTAATTAAGATTGTAAGGAGGATATAGTATTATTCTATATGAAAACCTCTATTAGTTTTCAATTTGATCTCTAAAAATTTAATTAAAATATTAAAATCCATCATTATCTCTAAAATCTTAAGAATCTAATCAAAAGATTTTTTTTATTTAGTTAAATAAGTTTTTTAAGTAGAAAAATTGACTTATAGTTGGTTCAAATCATAGATACTATGAAATAAATACCGGGATAACTCTAATTATAAGTTTTTGAAATTAAACTTTGACTTTTATATTTTATGGGTAAATATGCTGACATCTATTGACCTTTACCAAGAAAACAATGATCTTTAATTATAGTCATGGAAACTTTTTTTTGACCCTTCCTGCCGTTACTGGATTGTTTAATTTAGCAGAAAAGGCTAAAAATTGATCAAATTATAAGAATACCCTCAACTTAACTGATTTTTTTTTAAAATTCAATAAAAAAATTTGATTAATGGTTTGATTTCCTTCCCTTCAATTTTTATCACTTTTCTGTTTTTATATAATTTCCCTTTGAAAATATTGTCAATTAGTATAAAATTTTGGTAAATGATGTAATTATTAGCCTGCATTAATTTATGTACTTAGATAATAATGATAAGAGAGATGAACAAATATTTGAAAAGTAAATGACAAGTTTTGGATTTTTTAGTTTGTTGAAGGCTGACGAACTTCGGCAAAATTGTCTCTATATTTTGGTTATTTCTGGGGTTTAATTGTTTCCTTTTAGTTAAAGTGTATAAGTAAAGGGTTAGCTTTTTAGAACACGTGATGTGTACAGTATAATTAAACGATAATTCAAAATTTAAATTATGATGTGATAACGGATAAAATTTTATTAAAAATATAATATTTTTAATTTATTTTTTAATAAATTTTTATTATATAAATTATTAATTAAATTATAAATTTTGAATTGTACTTTAATTATAAGACTGCCTCTATATTTTGGTCGGTGTTAAACAACATCTTTAATTTAAATGAGAAGAAAATTAAATTAAATTAAATTAGGCGCAGGCGAGCAGAGCTCACGATAAAATTACTCAATGAGTGATCCACGTCGTTTGTCGCATGCGCAAACGCAACGCGACACGTTTGCATGTCATATCAACAATGCCACGTGGTGAGCTCCAGACTTCATCGCCCGCGTGTCGAGAAACGGCCCAAAGCGCCAAGCCCATCTCTCTTCTCACAGACTCTTCTTCAGGAAAAAAAAAAATCATCATCACCCCCTTCACTCTCCATTAATCCAATCGTTCCCTCTTCTGAAAACCCTAGGTACTCCCCAAACGCAATGCTTCCTTCTCTCAAGCTTCCATTTTTCTAACGATTTTCGTCGCCGTTGACTTTGTTTATTCTTAAAGTTGAGGTTAGACTCTTCAATTTGGTTTTTTTCTCTCTCTCTCTGTTTTTTTTTGATCGGCCAGGGTTTGTCTCGATTTATTTTGTGCGTTTACTTTGATTTCCAACTGCATTTATATATAGATGCTGTCGTGGTTCAATTGGGCTTCGGTTTTTCGAATTTTGATTTCCGTTTCGTTATCGGTTGGCGATTGTTTGTTTGTTGATTCGATTGGTTGCTTTTAAGGTTTGGGACTTGAGTTTTGATAGAAATTCGGTTTCTTGATGATTGAAATTCGGTGATTGTTGATCTTGTCGTGAAATTCGGAAATGAACTTATAAGCTGAGTTTGATATCTTGGCACTTTTAGGATTTAAAGCAGGGATTTTGTGTGTGATTCAATCTGTTTGATGCTTGAAGTTGACGGTTTTGCTATATGATCACTTATCTTCCAAGTGTTTGGTGTGATACTGAAAGTGTTAATATGATATCCGGTTAAAGTTGTTATACTTGTTGAAGATTGTTGTGCAAAACCTGCTGTGTTTGGTTGTACAAAATTGGTCTTCACTTTGTGTTCCGATTTTATTATTGTTACTGATATAATTGGTTGTTGCTGTGACTGTTTCATCTAGAAAAGGAAGGAATGTTTTGAGTAATCTCTGTGAACAGTTGTCTTTTGCACATTTGAATAATAATTGTGTGTGGAATACATGGTAGAATATTGAAGAAGATGTTTTATTTTATTTTTTCATCTAGGGGTTCATAAGGCTGAGAGACTTGGATAGGAAACTCCATTCTTAAGCATGAGCACTCAGGCGGCAAGGGGGCCTCCTTTACGGGGATATCGACGAAGGAAGGCAGTGCTGGATCTTAATGCACCACCATGTGAAAACAGAGATCGGGAGGGTACTTCTAATGATATCATTTTTCAGGAAGTTCAGGCTAGCCAACAAGAGCAGTCTGTGCTGCCTGCTCCAATTGATGTTGAGGCTATTGATGATGATGTTATCGAATCGTCTCCAAGGGCATTTGCTGAAGTACTTTTTATATTTTTTGTTTTTCATGTGGTTTAACTCGTGGAAAGAGCCATAGAAATTTATCAATTATTCGATTTTCTTGTTAGGCTAAAAACAATTCCAGAAGGAACCGTGGAAGGACATTAGTCGTTGATGTGGATTCAGGTAACTTTAGCAATCGTCTTTGCTCATTTTGCCTTAGTTCAGGACCAAATATTACTAGGGCTAGCATCAACTTGCCAATGGCTACTACGTGTATAATAGGAAAATTAGATATTGTAAATATTTCTAGGTTTTTTTATTTCTATTTTTAGTATCATTGATAAAGTCTTTTGCAAATTATGCAACAATTGAAATTTAAGAGGAAGCATGAGCAGCATCATGGATTTCTTTTATTTGTGTGGTTCTGGTTGGGCAAATGTTTTTTCATATAAGTTAGAACAAACGTATATATGTACCTTTTGTTTCTGAGAACTGGGAGTTAGTTTAGGGACTGAAGGAGTGGTTTATTGATTCCCCACTCAGACTGAAAGGAAAAAAAAAATCCTTGATATTAATGGAGGCATACCTCAACATGGCAACTAGCCCTATCAAATCTTGCTTTTTGTATCTGTTAGATGCTAGCAATTTGTTTGTTTATCAGTAATTGGCTCCTACTTCATTTTTTTCTTGTCTGAATCCTTCTATTTCTTTGAAGTTATAGGTGTTTCTTGGATGTTCTCTTCTTACTTGTTGGGATGTGATTATTGTAGGACGAACAACAAGATTGACTAATAATAACCGCAGCAAACGCAGAAGGGTATCACCTAACTCAGCAATTATTAATTGTGATTTTTACATAAATTTGGAAAGCACTAGCAACTCAATGGTAAGAGCTGTAATTCATCATTGTGAGCAATGATTTATTAGACTGACAATAGGGAAATTTTTAATAAAAGTTGAATTAAATCATGATTTGTTGTGCTTGCATTTTATCTCTTTTTTTGCTCTTTCTCACTCTTTGCACATGCATGGTTGGTCTGTGTTTTATTAAACAGACAATCAAGTTTGACTCATTTAGTACTCCATTTGTAGAGAGAGAATGTTAGTGCACCACTGCCGCCGCCGCCACCGAAGGAGCCTACCTTCACATGCCCAATATGCATGGGCCCATTAGTTGAGGAGATGTCAACAAAGTGCGGTCACATATTCTGTAAGGCATGCATTAAGGCTGCAATATCAGCACAGGCTAAATGTCCCACATGTAGGAAAAAAGTCACAGTGAAAGAACTCATTAGGGTCTTCCTTCCAGCAACCAGTTGAATGAGGGTTTATGCCCAATAGCTAATCATGTAAGTTTTTTCATGTGCTCTATATTTTTTAGTTTTCTGTCAGAAAAAGGAATTGAAGCAACATGTCCTAACGGTTAACATATTTCTACTAAAAAATACGTAATTAGGGAGGACATGCTCTATGGCATATGCACAGAAGAAGATATAGAAATGGTGAAAAGTACGTGTAATCTTGGCTAGAATGTTAAAACCTGGAAATTAATGTCAAGAATTAATACTCTATGGCATACACACAGAAAAAAAATGTAATTGAAGCAAATATAGAAATGGTGAAACGTATGTGTAATCTTGGCTAGAATGTTAAAGCCTGGAAATTGATGTCAACAATTAACTTATCAATTTTTTCAAATTCGTGTTTCTTTTTCTTATGTTATTCCTTTTCTTGAAACATCTATACATGTATAATTAGCCCTGCAAGTTTTGGGGCAGACTTATGTCATATATATGTATCTCTGCTTTGTATCCTTTGTCTTCTAAAGTTCTGATAGAAGTTTTTCTACAACAGGGTTGGTGCAACATGTTTTGAGTCATGAAGGGGAGCGGTTTTGGCATGTTAGTGGATCGGCCTTCTTTGAACTTTTGAAATTTTAATCTGACATGTGCATTTGAAACTGTGAGACATATTAATATAGTTAATTGATGCTCATCTGGATTAGTTGTCTGAGCTTCCTTTATTTTCTGTTCTGTTTAGCCTTGGATGCGTATACATTTGACGATAGATAGGTTGGTTAGCCTTTGTTGTTTTGGAAATTAATTGGGGCGTTCGGTTTATGTATTGTGTAGCTAATATCGATCAATGTGTTAAAATCATGTAATCTAATTGGTATTCTGTAGGTGACCCTCCTACTGTGATCTTTAGTGCGAATATGTTACCCTTCGATTTGGTGGAGCTTATACTATCTGGTTGGCCTCTTCCTATAAATTTTTTCACTTGGTCTTAAAAGTGTGTTAGAGCCCCATTTTTGTCTAGGGAATATTACTATTACAATTATTATTATTATTGCTTGGAGTTCGATGATAATATTAAATGAGTAGAGTTGTATATAAATGAAAATATCGACAAGAGAGATCTTCCTATGTTAGCTCTACTCTTCCCAAACTTTCTCATGTAGACTTATTTGGATCGGAAGGGGTAAAGCAAAATTGTGATATAAACAGTTCTTTGGCCTTAATCGGATGTAGAGCACCATTAGATACATAAAGGACGTAATGCTGGCGGGATGGGGAAAGAGAAACGGCAGAAAATGCAAGAGTGGAAGCAAAAGCTGTCAAATGACCAAAGCTCAAAACATTCTATTGGAAGCTAGTTCATGTTTATTGAGAACATTTATTTAGGCACTGAGCCATTACATAGACCTAAGCATATAGCTTGCAGCTGAAAATCCAACCCCATCTTTATTTCATTTTTACAAAGACAAACCTTGAACATCAGAGTGACAAGCAACCATCAGACTATGGAGAACGGAACTGGGAATTTTCATGACCTTTTGGTAAGAGAGTAAGCCCAGCATCATCTTTAGGGAGACCTGCCAGCCAGGGGAAGTGGCCAAACCCTGGCTTGAAGAAGGGAAAACCTCCAAGACCAAGACCGAATCCAAATGGCCAGCCACCGAAGAAATGCTGAGGATTGTAGACCTCGTCTTTCACTGGCACGTCTCTTCCACCTTCGGTAGCAACTACGACTCCAATAACTAAGAGAGTGAAAATGATCAAGCCCTTAACAGTATTCTTTTCCATTGTTACTTCTCAGCTTTGTGTTCATGGAGAGGATTGTTCCAGTGTCGCACCATTTTATAGTGGCAGTAGGATAAGGGGCCAATTCGTTTACTTAGTTTGGATCTGATATTAACTGCTCTATGCAAGAGCAGTTTGATTCTTTTAGAAAAACTTCCTTGGTGGGCATCGTAGACTTATTCTGATGCTCGTAGTTGTGAAGATATAGTAACTTTTCATTGATGGCCTCACGTGCCCCCTGGCCCCATGGATTAAATGGGTTCAACTGAGAAAATCTTTTGCTTTTAACTAGATATTTACCATTTAAATGGAATGCTCTGATGACTCGGTTTGAAAAATGTTGACCATTAGGAGAGAAGATGAGTTGGGGCTTGCGTCAAGATCAGAAGATTTAGATGAGACCTCATAGCTAGCTTACTTGACCTAACCAGATGCAAAGAGAGAGATCCTCTATATCGTGTAAAAAGATAATTATTGGATTAAGCAAATACGGATATACAAGACAATTTCGGCCCTCCTCGAATTTAAAACAATTTCAGAAAGTTATAGCCCCTCCTCAAATTTAAAAAAAAAAAAATTCAAAGGTTATAACTTATAAATAAATTCCCATGTGTTTATATATTAACAAAAATCCTTCTAAATGTTTCAATATCTACAACATATTATAATCTCTATGATCATAATTTTATAAAAAACCCCTAAATGTTTGAAATTTTATAAACTTCTATAAATATTTTAGTGTTTATTTTTGTGAAAAATTTTAAATTTTATCATTAAGTGAAGTTACCACCCTCTAGACTGAATTTCTGGCTGCGTCCCTATTTATGGATACATAATAATAGGATATTCTAAATAAGTAGGTTAACGTATGCAATTGTAAACTTACAATTCAACAAACAGGCACTCGAAATAAAATAAATTTTAGATTTTTTTTTTCAAATATTTTCATTAAAAACTCTCAAAAATAGAGAGAGAGAAAAAAAAGAAAGAGGGCAGAGAACTTTATTTAGAATTTACAAAACATGGTTTCAAAACTTCTGTTATTTAAAATGTATTTCAGATTATTATCTCCTAAGATGAAAGACCAAGAACTTGGAATCTCAAAGACAGAATTGTAAAACCTAAAAATGTGCAGAGATGTGCTAAAAAACTCAGTTCAACATCACACTTCAATTATTTGAATACGATCATCAGCGCACCGGTGACTTTTGGTCTAAGAAAACACGCTTCAGCTGCTGGAGTAATGTGCTTCACTTCATTATCAACCGAGTAAAGCTATGGTTGGTTGCTAATTTATAGCTGTCCCTCTTAAAGAATTATAAACATCAGCTAGAAGCATTAAACCTGAAACTTCTGATTAAATTCAAACAATAAAGATACAACAATTGATTCAATATAAGAATCAATACATTCACCTCCTAATCTGTTGATGGCATTTTTTTTTTTAAAGTATTTTACTTCAATGTTTACCCCAACACAACGATTTGCCCCCTTTTCTGAAAAGACAAACGAAACAAAGAACAAAACAAAGCTACTCTTAAAAAACGAATGAAAGGAAGAACACAGCAAATAAATTATATCCTCATCTCGCAGGTTTCTTTCTCCACTCAGTGCGACCCCGGTTTATTTCAGAGCCATTGCCTGACAATCTCAGCAAGTGCAAAAACTGACGGTAGTCTTCTTTGTCTCCAGTAGCGGCAGGACACCCATTTGTTCCTCGAAGCTCTGGAACTGCATCTGAATCCTCAATGAGTTCAGGACTTGTGAGGGAATCAACTATATCATCCCGCTGACATTCTCTTCTGTAATCTAAGGTGATAGTTTGTAGTTCATGGGTGTCGATGATATCTTGAGGCATGCTCTGTCAGATAAAGACAAGAATGACTCTTAACTTTTAAGAGAAACTATAAGGCCATAGAGATAGAGACTAGAAACCAGTTCACAATAATTATAGTTTAAGAACAAGTAAAATATTTGTTATGGCTGTAAAACCACGAAGTACTTCTCACTAACTGTAACTTTATTTTGAGGAACAGAAGAATTTTCCTTTTAAAAAGACACAGAAAAAGTGGTCATAGGAATTATATGAGTAGAGCAAGAGCAACACAAATATAGAATAAAATTGACATTTCTGCAAACCTCTAGAACCCATCCAATGTAGGCGACATTGTTAACATGCTGGTTCATGTCCAGATCAGCTCTCCTAGGCTGCAAATACACAGAACATTAAGAACCTGAAAGATATCAAGAGCATTTAGATGAATCAAGTGATCTTACCATAAGCCCTAGCCTGGAATACTTAGCGGGATCATCAAGTTTCAAAATTTTCTTCAAGCTGCTATTATTCTCCTCCGGAAAAGCCAATCTATATATGCCGCGACATATAAGTTTAGAAGCAATAATGCAGCACTTAAAACAAATATCTATATGAGAACAGAAGAGAAAACGGAGCCCTGTAGTTCAACAGAATGATCAATTTGCTTCTGTTTTCTAAAGCCGAGGGATTACTAGGATTTTTCTACTTTCGTCCTAAAAGCTTGTATTTACCATCACTACCCCAAGACACTTGGTTTTCTGACCAATGTAAAACAGTTATGCTTCTGCATACCTCTATAGCACCTGCTGATCCATATCACCGGCACACGCATTCAAAAAGAGATATAGAGAGAGATAATAGACATAGGTCCTTAACCCAATTTCTCCATATGCACAAAAGAAAAGAAACATGTGTTTTTAAAATCTGTTTCCAAAGACTGTCCTTAAAGTTCGTCTAAATGAAGATGGCTTCAAAAAATGTCTAGCACTCAGCAAAGGCAGCTAAATAAGCTAATTAGGGAGTTAAATTACAGCACCTCCTGATTTTCATCCATGATCAAGTATGTTTTAGATTGCTTGACATATAGTTATACAAACAAAAAGGTGATAATTTATGCCTGGATGAAAGAGAAAGGACAGACCTGAGTTCCCGTGGACAGAAAACTAAATACTCATCTCGGACATCATCACTCACTTTCTGTAGCCGCCTAGTGTCCTGGTTCATCATCACCCACTTGCTGAAATCATAAAACGTACAACTGTCATCTTGTAATATACATGTCAATTCAAATAATTTTAGATCTGAAGTTAATAGAAACCTATGAAGCAAAACCATATAAATGTTTAATCTCGTCCACAAAGGCTAACCTTGATTGAGAGACCGTAAATGAAATATCCATATCAGAGACCAGCGACTGTTGATGCCCAAAAAAGTATATATATGTAGTTTTAATGTCCAATACAATGCTACCAGATAGAGTTTGACCTATTTACAGTATTGTAGTTTGACTTTTTAATGCAAGCAACAAAAACTAAAAGATGATAAAAGAAAATAAAATGGAAAATATATTAATCCTAGAGGCCCTTGCTATTTTTCTGAATACACACTCTTGACAATCAAACTAACCCATATGGTTCTATACTTTCTGAAAGATTTTTCAGAGAAAGAAATTCCCAGCAAACTCAGGTAGAGAACACATTTAATACATCCCAGTTCTGCATTTTCGTTTCGTCAATAAGAGAAAAGAGTAACTGCATTTAATCTTAAGACTCAAAAAGCAAATTTTCAGAACCCATTTATTGAAAACATGAACCAGTCCATGTCAAAACAAATGCTCACCCTTTCTTTATTCTCTTTTTATGACACTTACATACTTAAAGTCCGCACAGCAAAGAAAGAAAAAAATAAAAGAGGACTTAAATGCACCTTGTAGCTCTCCCAATAACTTCACCAGTGGCAAAGTCCTTTAGAATCCAATCTCGCCTAGTTCCAATTCTTCCTTCACTTTGGCACCATGTCTCAATTTCAACCACATCACTCCTGTATGGCATAGCCACAATCTCCACAGTCAACAGAAAGTTCATGAACCCAAAGCCTTGATCATGAATTGTCAAATAAAAAACTGAAGCAAAACCTACCAAGCAGGGTACTTGTAGATCTCAATGTGCATACGAGCTGTTACCCAAATAAGATGCAATTTCCTCATGGTGGTGGTCGTTGCAAATCCATCGGTTGAAAATCCAACACTTTGAGCATGGTTACATCCAACCTCCTACAATGCCAAGTTATTAAATCACAACATCTGGTGTGAGAGAAAGAAACCTATATATATATATATATATATATATATATATATATTGAAGACAAAATCAGTTGTCTTTCATCCACATACACTTAAAAACAAAAACTTATTTGCAATATCAGAGAATATTCTGAAAATGGAACTTGCATATTGACTTTGAAAAAGAAAAAGAAAAGAACCACTTTCTAAAAAACTGAGATTTACTTTTAGATGTTTTTCCTTTAAAAAAATTCTTTGAAAATATTTTCCAAATAGCCATGTATGGGCATGTTTTTGTTTGTTTTTAATTCCAATTTCAAAACCCAAAAACGAAAAAAGAGATCCTAAAAACTGCCCCAATCCACCCAGTGGCGCCGGTAATTTAATGGAACAGCATTTGCAGAAACGGTCAGCAACCAACCATGGTCAATGCATCAAAACCACGTATAAAATTCAGTCCACAAATTCAAATCCAATAATAATCCAACAATGCATGAAAATAAACACTAATTGGAAATTTTAAATTAAAAAAATTAAAACGAAAAGGGATTAAATTTCAAACCTGCAAGAGATTAGCAATGGTCTCCACAGTGGCAGTTTTGTTAATTCCAACCTCGTAACACCTTACTATAAACTTCTCCTTATACGACAATCCATCTTGGGTCAAGCTCCCGAGACGGAGCCTATCCGCCAAGGCACCAGACCCGGATTCAACCCGAGTGGAAGCTTTACCCTGGTGGAGAGTCTCGGTCTCGGACACAACAGCTCTTACCTTAAGGGGACCGGTGGAGCAGGAAACGACAGCGTTTCGTCGGGAGGCAGAGGCGGGGTGGCGGAGGAAACCGCATTGGGCGTGGCTTAGGATCTGAATTTGGTCCGTTACATTGCATGACAACTTCAACATGTCTGAAGCTGATACCAAAGCAGCAAAACAAGTTTGTGTTGCTCAAGAGTAAAGAAACTGTGTTGTGTCGTGTTGTGCCGTGGCGTGCTTGTGTGTGTGTGTTGGAAATAAATAGAAACGAGAGAGCTCGTGTTGTGTTGCGACGTGTTAGTGGTGGTCGATGGGACCGAGGATGTGTTACGGCAGGTGAAATGACACCGGCTTTGGGGAGAAATTACGACGTTACCATGCTCAAGTTTTAGCTCATGGCTTTAGTTGTTGAGATTATATTAGAATCATACATAGAGCGAGCCAGCCTACCGGACTCGGATAATCATGATGCAATGCACGCGCTTTCTTTTTTTTTTTGTTTTTTGACCATCTTTTTTTTACTCGTCCGCCAGCGTTGGGATTTTATTTTATTTATTTATTTATTTATTTTTAATATTTATATTAAACTTACAACTTATATACCATCTAAATTCTATAACATAATATTATAATCTATATGATAAAAATATAAATTCTTTCATTCTTTTTTTTCTCATTCAGTAAATTTTATCATGTATACTATCACATCAGATTGTAAAGCTTGGATCATATATAGATTGTAAATTTAGTACTGATTTTTAGTTATTTGTCTTATCTAATTTGATTATTATAATCTAAATAATGAACCAGTTAACTAACTGTCTAATATCATTCAATTCATAGTAGTGTTAGACTTATATCTTACATACAACCTAAATTTTATACTTTGATGTGACAGTGTACATGATAAAAATTCACTAAAAGTGAAAAAATAAAAAGAACGAGGGAAGTTACATCTTCAATAGAATTTTGACATATAATTTATCACATCGGGTTGTAGAGTTTTGATTATTTATAGGTTACAAGTCTATCATTTTTGTTTAATTAAATCCATCTTTTCAAATTCAGTACTTAAAAGTTATAATCAAATTTAATGAAACCAATATTTTGATTGATTGACTGTCTATAACATTTAATTAAATGACTATATTTGCAACTTAATGTGAAAGTCTACATGAAAAAAATTCACTGGAGGAGAAAAAATAAAAAAAGATGAAGGAAGTTACATCTCCAATAGAATTTTGACATATAATTTATTACATTAAATTATAGAATTTGAGTTGTATGTATGTTATAAGTATAATATTATTGTTTAATTAAATATATCTTTTCAAATCCAGCACTCAAGGAGCTTACCGGATATATAAGTTCTCTACATATCTTATTTTCAAGCGATGTGGGATGTTATATTTACGAGGCCCCGGGCCCCCACCACATCTCCCTGCCCCCAAACAAAAACCAAGCGTTCTCGCTTAATTGAGCTAAGGTTACGTCTCACACTTTCAGTTGGGTTAAACTTTACTATCATTTGTCACATCCCGCCTGCATGTAGTACTTTACATTATGTATGACACTTCGTGGTCCCCATAAACTCTTGAGAGGTAATCTTTACACAGTCTCAAGAGTTGGCCAATATGCATACGCACGAAGCCCAACACTCTAGTTCACTGTTGAATATTATCCGTTTTAGGCACGTAGTCTATTACGGTTTTACTTTCAAGCTTTACAACCTAAAAGAATTCCAATAGCTTAAAGAACTCATGGGATAGATAAGCTCTTTAGTTATTCCCAAGCGATGTGGGATGTTACACAACCTAAATTACCTAACCTTCGATTGAATTTCTACTCACTATTTTTCACTACACTCCATCTGAAATTTATTAAAGGATAAGAATATTTATACATAATTTTTTTATTAATACACCCGATTACTTAATAAACTCTCTCTTTAATTTTACTTTTTTTAATCCATTATAATACCAATTACAGTCCTATTTCAATTTTGTCTTCTAAATATTTGTTTTCCTTAAATAAACACATCATTTTAATTTTTATACCCATCAAACAACAACATCTATTCTTTTCTAATATTAAAAAAAAATTCTATAGCTCTTAATCTATGAACTTTTTGGCTTTCCAATGAATGCTCTCTCTTTTTTGCTAAATATGCACCCAAAATTCAGATCTTAATGATCTCATACAAGTCTATAACATAGATCAAGGGATGGGTGCAAAGTAGATGTAGAAGATAAATAATATATCAGTTAACTTAGTTTTAGGTTTTAGTGTATGTAATTATATATTACATAAGGATAATCTTGTAATAAAAAAAATTAATAAAAAAGTGGGTAACATTAAATTATTAATCAACTTTGGTTGCAAATAACGTCCCTTTATTAAATGAACGTTCAATTTACACGCTCGCACAGATTCTAGAAGCATGCTTATCTTCTTATTCGCTATTTTATTCAACAAAATCTTTATGTGATCATCCATTGAATCTAAAAGCATGAATATGAGTAAGAATGCCTATCATAATTCATCACAATCAAATTTTACTGCAATTGCTCTTGTGTGCCCAACAGGGCGCAACCAGAATTTTTTTTTTTTTTCGGATGGACTGTAAAGATTTAATATAAAAATTGGTGAACCTTAATGAGGAGGTTTTATTAATTACTTTTTTTATATATCTAGTTAGGGGATATAATTAACTTTACCCTTAAAAATTTAAATTATATACTAAAAAATAATTAAAATTATACTATAATAATATGAAAATAAAGATAATTAGAAAATAAGATAAAACATTATCAAAGTTGTGCTTTACCATACTTCAAAATGAATAAATTATCTATTATTTGATCGGAGTGAATATTCTAATTTATTTGTTGTCTAATGAGAATTCTTTTCTAATATGGATAAATCGAAAAAGAAAATTAATTTTATATATTAATTCCATATATAGTTAAATTATAAAAATTTAATGAAAATATAAAAATATTATTTTAATAAAGATTACTCAAAAGAGGAGATAAATTTGCTTTTCATAACTTAGTTTTAAGAAGAATAAAATTTAGAAAATCTAATGTGTTTAGGAAATTATAATGTGATTTATAAGAGATTAAAGTGTACAAATTTGTTCTAAAAAGTGGGGTAGGCTATTTAATAAAAATTAAGCTAAAGTTTGAGATTATCTATGATGAGTAATGCTACTCATACAAACTATTTATATAAACTCACACATACAAACTGATGTGGCATCCCTATATGATCGCCACATCACCTATGTTAATTAATGTCATTTATTATTAATATATATTTGTCAAATCACTGTATTTATTTATCAAATCACATTATGCCACGTCAGTTTGTATGTGTGAGTTTGTATAAGTAGTTTGTAAGAGTAGCATTACTCATCTACAATTGGTGTACTAATAAATTTGGAGTAGCGTGAGATTTACAATCTTCGTACAACTCAAACTCTACAATCTGATGTAGTAGTCTACATGGTAAAAATTTACTAAAAAAATAAAAAATAAAAAAATGATTAAAGTTACATCTCTAACATAATTTTGTCATGTAAACTGTCCCACCATATTTTTAAAATTTAGATTGTGAAAGAGTTATAAGTCTATAATGTAAATTTTGTATTCCGTGAACCCAAGAAACATTGAAATTTTTAAAAAAAATTCGGCTGGGCCACGACAGCCCTTACCTACTTCTTCTTCTGCCTGCAACCTCCAATCCTAAGATATTCTCTAACCTTTGATATGTAAATTTTCTTCTTAACGATAAGTACAACAGTTGGATTGAACTAATATACACCACTAAGGTCATGTTAGGTATATAAGTAATCATGCTTAAAAAATGTGTATATAAAATTGATGTGAAATTAATACGATGAAGTGGTGTGTCAGGTGTACCAAAGTATTTCTCTTCGTCTAATGTCATATGACTCATTAACATTTATTATATTGACAATTAATATTAATATTTCTATTAACTTGATATGCATAACATTAAATAATATAATACATATATTTAGTATATTTGATAATTATTTTACGTTTTATATATTATACAGTATATAAATTAATACATAAATGTTGCATTAAGTAATATAGAGTGAATAGGTAGCACTAATTAAAACTATGCTGTACAAATTTAAAAATTTAATTACGTAATATAAAATAAGAGTAATGCTACTCTTACAAACTACTTTTACAAACTCACTAATACAAACTGACGCGGCGTGATGTGATTTAATAAATAAATAAAGTGTTTGATAAATAAACGCTAATAATAAATGACATTAATTAAGATGAGTGATGTGGTGATTATATAGAGATGCCACGTTAGTTTGTATAGATGAGTTTGTAAAAGTAGTTTGTAAGAGTAGCATTACTCATAACCTAATCACAACCAACTCTGATTCTAAGTTGACAAAATCTTATAGATATAATTACCACATCATGTATCATAGGCGGACTTACATGGGGACCAGAGGGGCCTGGCCCCTCCTAAAAAATTTAATTTTTGTTATACCCATTATGTTTTAATAGTAAAATATACCCCTTTATGTATACCTAATTTTCACCTAAAATTCATTCTTTTCGCATTATCTAGCAGCTACCTCACTTCACCTAACCTGTCCTGCCGCTCTTTCACTCTACAAAAGCTGATATAGCACATAAAAAAACAAATTATTTCATTTTCTTGTAAGTTTATACGCTATTATATTTCATATTTTATTATTTTATTTCATACGTAAAATGTTATTCACTTTTTTTTAATATTTTTCTCCTATAATTTGCATATTTCTTTTTCTCAAATCTTTGTTTTTTCTTCTGCAGATAGTCTACACTTGACACATAATCAATTATTTTCTCCTTCCTTCCAAGCAAATTTATACCATGATCATTATTATAATTAATTTCGATCGTTATATTTTGTAAATAAAATTTATGAAGATTTTTTTAATGCTTATTTATTTATTTTTAATGCTTCACAGTTAGCTAATTTTTAGAGGCATGATGCTGCAATGTAAATAAAGAGATATTGTCGGACATTTTACTGAACCATTACAATGAATTAACTAAATAAAAGCAATGATTTGTATACTTCATACTAATACTAAAAGATGAAGAGTTAACTTGATGATGAATTTTCTTATTACTTTTTTGATTAATTGGCCTTTATCGTGATGTCAATCAAAAGCCGGTATTAAATTAAACTAATTAAATCTAGTCTCAGATCTCCTAACTTCAAAATTTCTTCACCTACTTTATGGGTTTAATTTGAGAGGCTTTTATTTAATTTGTTTATAGTCTTTTTGAATAAAAAATAATACGATCATTGATTTTTGATAAGTTACTGAGAGATATTTTAAAAAAAAAAATTTACTTTTGAATTGGCATCAAGTCCAAATACAAGTGCTAACAGTTCAAAACAAAATTATGTTAATATTAATTTTACAAGATTTGCGACTTAGAACTCGACAATGAAATAATCATGCAACGTTTTCAAAATATGAAAACAGGTAGAGGACGATTGTGATTTTGTATTTGTTGAATAAGTTAACTATTAAATTTTAATATTTTATATATTTCTTTATTGTGTTAAGATTTATTGTGACAGGTAAGGTTGATTATATCCCTTATTTAAGTGTATTTTTTTATTTTCAATGAATTTTCTTTTTTTTTTAATTTTTTATCATAGAAATTATAGATATTTGAAAATATTCTGGTGCGAACCACCCCATCGGTGACAAATTTATGGATCCGCCACTGTATTAATCAATCCTCCAATCGACTTATATGAGACAACGACTTCTCTTGTTTATCAAATTTTTCATCAAAATGTAGCCACATTTCGTAATTCATTGTTATATCATCACGTAGATTGTTGAAAATCTGGTTACAATGATGTTGGCGAGGTCATGTAAGATGCTCCTAGTCAATCGCTGGTGTCCGTCACTGGTGCCCCCCTTTTGTGACAAATTTCTGGTCCGCCACTGTCATGTATTATAATTTTCGCTATTTATTTTTGTTTTTTTCTCACCAATTAATTTTTGCTAACTCAAATTATAAGAAGTTAATTGTAGATATAATATTGCTCTTATTAAAAATCTCTGAAATCTGCATCTATTTATTTAATAGAAACAACACGGCTTAATTTGAACAATAGAGAGCCCGCGCCCTCCACCACCCTCGCCGCCCCACACCCCCCCCTCTTCTGGCCTGATTGCCATCCGTAAACCCAAAAGCCAAGCCGCCACTGGCACCCACCAACAATGTTGCCAGTGAGCATGTGTCTAACACTCCAGTCACTAACAAAACCATAAGCTATGCTTTAGATCATTAGTCAAGTTACCGTCATCGACGGAGATATATTTTGGCCCCATATAACATTTAAACGTTTCATTCCACCATCATCGCCGTCCAACGATGGCGAGTGGTAATTCACTACCACCTTCATCAGACTCTAAAGCCGACAATTTGTCCATGTATGGGATCATAACTATTAATCATAGGCGGACCTACATGGGGACCAGAGGGGGCCCAGCCCCCCCCTAAAAAATTTAATTTTTGTTATACCTATTATGTTTTAATAGTAAAATATACCCCTTTTATATATACCTCATTTTTACCTAAAATTCATTCTTTTCACATTATCTAGCAGCTGCCTCACTTCACCTAACCTGTCCTCCCGCTCTTCCACTCTACGAAAGCTGATATAGCACACAAAAAGACAAATTATTTCATTTTCTTGTAAGTTTATATGCTATTATATTTCATATTTTATTATTTTATTTCATACGTAAAATGTTATTCACTTTTTTTTAATATTTTTCTCCTATAATTTGCATATTTCTTTTTCTCAAATCTTTGTTTTTTCTTCTGCAGATAGTCTACACTTGACACATAATCAATTATTTTCTCCTTCCTTCCAAGCAAATTTGTACCATGATCATTATTATAATTAATTTCGATCGTTATATTTTGTAAATAAAATTTATGAAGATTTTTTTAATGCTTATTTATTTATTTTTAATGCTTCACAGTTAGCTAATTTTTAGAGGCATGATGCTGCAATGTAAATAAAGAGATATTGTCGGACATTTTACTGAACCATTACAATGAATTAACTAAATAAAAGCAATGATTTGTATACTTCATACTAATACTAAAAGATGAAGAGTTAACTTGATGATGAATTTTCTTATTACTTTTTTGATTAATTGGCCTTTATCGTGATGTCAATCAAAAGCCGGTATTAAATTAAACTAATTAAATTCAGTCTCAGATCTCCTAACTTCAAAATTTCTTCACCTTCTTTATGGGTTTAATTTGAGATGCTTTGATTTAATTTGTTTATAGTTTTTTGAATAAAAAATAATACGATCATTAATTTTTGATCAGTTACTAAGAGATATTTTAAAAGAAAATCTACTTTTGAATTGGTATCAAGTCCAAACACAAGTGCTAAAAGTTCAAAACAAAATTATGTTAATATTAATTTTACAAGATTTGCGACTTAGAACTTGACAATGAAGTAATCATGCAACGTTTTCAAAATATGAAAACAAGTAGAGGACGATTATGATTTTGTATTTGTTGAATAAGTTAACTATTAAATTTTAATATTTTATATTTTGCTTCATTGTGTTAAGATTTATTGTGATAGGTAACGTTGATTATATCCCTTATTTAAATGTATTTTTTTTATTTTTAATGAATTTTATTTTTTTATTTTTTATCATAGAAATTATAGATATTTGAAAATGTTCTGGTGCGAACCACCCCCCCGGTGACAAATTTCTGGATCTGCCACTGTATTAATCAATCCTCCAATCGACTTATATGAGACAACGACTTCTCTTGTTTATCAAAATTTTCATCAAAATGTAGCCACCTTTCGTAATTCATTGTTATATCATCATGTAGACCGTTGAAAATCTGGTTACAATGATGTTGGCGGGGTCATGTAAGATGCTCCTAGTTAATCGCTGGTGTCCGTCACTGGTGCCCCCCCTTGTGACAATTTTCTGGGTCCGCCACTGTCATGTATTATAATTTTCATTCTTTATTTTTGCTTTTTCTCACCAATTAATTTTTGCTAACTCAAATTATAAGAAGTTGATTGTAGATATAACATCGCTCTTATTAAAAATCTCTGAAAACCTGTATCTATTTATTTAATAGAAATAAAGGTTAATTTGAACAATAGAGAGCCCACCCACACCCCCCCCTTCCCCCCCTTTCCTTTTTGGCCCGATTGCCATCTGTAAACCCAAAAGCCAAGCCGCCACTGGCAACCACCAACAATGTTGCCAGTGAGCATGTGTCTGACACTCCAGTCACTAACAAAACCATAAGCTACGCTTTAGATCATTAGTCAAGTTACCGTCATCAACGGAGATATATTTTGGCCGCATATAACATTTAAACATTTCATTCCACCACCGTCACCGTCCAATGATGGCGAGTGGTCATTCACTACCACCTTCATCAGACTCTAAAGCCGACAATTTGTCCATGTATGGGATCACAACTATTAATCATAGGCGGACCTGCATGGGGACCAGAGGGGGCCCAGGCCCCCCCAAAAAAATTTAATTTTTGTTATACCTATTATGTTTTAATAGTAAAATATACCCCTTTATATATACCTAATTTTCACCTAAAATTCATTCTTTTCACAGTATCTAGCAGCTGCCTCACTTCACCTAAGCTATCCTCCCACTCTTCCACTCTACAAAAGCTGATATAGCACACAAAAAGACAAATTATTTCATTTTCTTGTAAGTTTATATGCTATTATATTTCATATTTTATTATTTTATTTCATACGTAAAATGTTATTCACTTTTTTTTAATATTTTTCTCCTATAATTTGCATATTTCTTTTTCTCAAATCTTTGTTTTTTCTTCTACAGATAGTCTACACTTGACACATATTTAATAATTTTCTCCTTCCTTCCAAGCAAATTTGTACCATGATCATTATTATAATTAATTTCGACCGTTATATTTTGTAAATAAAATTTATGCAGATTTTTTTAATGCTTATTATTTATTTTTAATTCTTCACGGTTAGCTAATTTTTAGAGGCATGATGCTGCAATGTAAATAAAGAGATATTGTCTGACTTTTTTTTTTTGTAACCGAGGTATCCGGGCCAGTTTACGCGCACCACAACTAATCCTCGGGGGAGACTAGCGCGACCACAACCCACTGTCACGATCTCCCGCTTACCTCATGAGGAAAGGTCATTGTCTGATATTTTACTAAACCATTACAATAAATTAACTAAATAAAAGCAATTATTTGAATACTTCATACTAATACTAAAAGATGAAGAGCTAACTTGATGATGAATTTTTTTATTACTTTTTTGATTAATTGGCCTTTATACAATGAAGTAATCATGCAACGTTTTCAAAATATGAAAACAAGTAGAGGACGATTATGATTTTGTATTTGTTGAATAAGTTAACTATTAAATTTTAATATTTTATATTTTCATTTATTGTGTTAAGACTTATTGTGAGAGGTAACGTTGATTATATCCCTTATTTAAGTGTATTTTTTTATTTTCAATGAATTTTCTTTTTTTATTTTTTATCATAGAAATTATAGATATTTGAAAATGTTCTGGTGCAAATCACCCCCCCGATGACAAATTTATGGATCCGCCACTGTATTAATCAATCCTCCAATCGACTTATATGAGACAACGACTTCTCTTGTTTATCAAAATTTTCATCAAAATGTAGCCACCTTTCGTAATTCATTGTTATATCATCACGTAGATTGTTGAAAATCTGGTTACAATGATGTTGGCGAGGTCATGTAAGATGCTCCTAGTCAATCGCTGGTGTCCGTCACTGGTGCCCCCCCTGTGACAATTTTCTGGGTCCGCCACTGTCATGTATTATAATTTTCATTATTTATTTTTGTTTTTTTCTCACCAATTAATTTTTGCAAACTCAAATTATAAGAAGTTGATTGTAGACATAACATTGCTTTTATTAAAAATCTTTGAAAATCTGTATCTATATATTTAATAGAAATAGGGGTTAATTTGAACAATAGAGAGCCCGCGCCCTCCACCACCCTCGCCGCCCCACACCCCCCCCTCCCCTTTCTGGCCCGATTGCCATCCGTAAACCCAAAAGCCAAGCCGCCACTAGCAACCACCAACAATGTTGCCAGTGAGCATGTGTCTGACACTCCTGTCACTAACAAAACCATAAGCTACGCTTTAGATCATTAGTCAAGTTACCGTCATCGACGGAGATATATTTTGGCCGCATATAACATTTAAACGTTTCATTCCACCACTGTCGCCATCCAACGATGGCGAGTGGTCATTCACTACCACCTTCATCAGACTCTAAAGCCGACAATTTGTCCATGTATGGGATCACAACTATTAATCATAGGCGGACCTACATGGGGACCAGAGGGCCCCCCCAAAAAAATTTAATTTTTGTTGTACCCATTATGTTTTAATAGAAAAATATACCACTTTATATATACCTAATTTTCACCTAAAATTCATTCTTTTCACATTATCTAGCAGCTGCCTCACTTCACCTAACCTGTCCTCCCGCTCTTCCACTCTACAAAAGTTGATATAGCACACAAAAAGATAAATTATTTCATTTTCTTGTAAGTTTATACGCTATTATATTTCATATTTTATTATTTTATTTCATACGTAAAATGTTATTCACTTTTTTTTAATGTTTTTCTCCTATAATTTACAGATTTCTTTTTCTCAAATATTTGTTTTTTCTTCTGCAGATAGTCTACACTTGACACATAATTAATAATTTTCTCTTTCCTTCCAAGCAAATTTGTACCATGATCATTATTATAATTAATTTCGACCGTTATATTTTGTAAATAAAATTTATGTAGATTTTTTAATGCTTATTTATTTATTTTTAATGCTTTACGGTTAGCTAATTTTTAGAGGCATGATGCTGCAATGTAAATAAAGAGATAATGTCTGACATTTTACTAAACCATTACAATGAATTAACTAAATAAAAGCAATGATTTGGATACTTCATACTAATACTAAAAGATGAAGAGTTAACTTGATGATGAATTTTCTTATTACTTTTTTGATTAATTGGCCTTTATCGTGATGTCAATCAATAGCCGATATTAAATTAAACTAATTAAATTCAGTCTCAGATCTCCTAACTTCAAAATTTCTTCACCTTCTTTACGGGTTTAATTTGAGAGGCTTTTATTTAATTTGTTTATAGTCCTTTTGAATAGAAAATAATACGATCATTAATTTTTGATCAGTTACTGAGAGATATTTTAAAAGAATATCTACTTTTGAATTGGCATCAAGTCCAAACACAAATGCTAAAAGTTCAAAACAAAATTATGTTAATATTAATTTTACAAGATTTGCGACTTAGAACTCGACAATGAAGTAGTCATGCAACGTTTTCAAAATGTGAAAACAAGTAAAGGACGATTATGATTTTGTATTTGTTGAATAAGTTAACTATTAAATTTTAATATTTTAGATTTTACTTTATTGTGTTAAGATTTATTATGACAGGTAAGGTTGATTATATCACTTATTTAAGTGTATTTTTTTTATTTTCAATGAATTTTCTTTTTTTTATTTTTTATCATAGAAATTATAAATATTTGAAAATGCTATGGTGCCCCACCCACAAATTTCTGGATCTGCCACTGTATTAATCAATCCTTCAATCGACTTATATGAGACAACGACTTCTCTTGTTTATTGACTTTTTCATCAAAATGTAGCCACCTTTCGTAATTCATTGTTATATCATCATGTAGATCGTTGAAAATCTGGTTACAATGATGTTGGTGGGGTCATGTAAGATGCTCCTAGTCAATCGCTGGTGTCCGTCACTGGTTACTATTAATAGCTATTTCGAATTTTTGATGCTATTTCTAATATAAAATTCTAATTAAATTAAATTTTATTTGTAATAATATTTACATAAAAATATTTAAACTATAAATTAAATTTCGATAATTAAATTTATAATTTTTTAATTAAAAAATTCAATCCGCTATAAAAATAGTAGAATGCAACTAAACAAAAAAGTAACATAATGTATAACATTGTATTATTTAATATTATACAATATAATACAATGCAATAAATTATTATAGTACAGGACACTGTAATGCACCAAACATACCGTAATAAGTGCTTTAAATTTTTTTGGTTTTTATATTTCTATCCTTGGTTAAAAGAGAACAGTTTAAAGGGAACCTATTGTCCACCCCCCTTGTATTTGTTCCTTTGATTTTACTCGATCAAAGTATTGGTTTCCTACTGAGGATTATGGCTTTCGATTTCAACTTATGCAGATTACAAGAATTAAGATCACCCATATATCAGGATTAGATTGCACATTTTGATTAAAGACTTTTTCTTCTCAACAAAACCGGTATCTAAGAAAAGGACGGACAAGAGGTGTACTCATAGAATGAATAAAAAATGGTGATTTTGTAATTTTATTGGAAGATAACTTAGTAATAAAAATTTGTCTTGAAAAGAGGGTGTTAAGGGAAGATTTAGGGATGCATATAATCTCACTTTTTTATTTTTTATTTTTTATATAAATAGGTGACATGGAAGGAGATATAAAAAACTAAGACAAGAAAAGTTTTTAAGTGAAGGTGATTAATGTAGTAATTTTAACTTGTAGTCAGTGAAGTTAAATGTAGTAGTTGCAAAGTGATAAAAAGATATTGATTTTGAACTTGCGGGTGAAGTTATATGTATATTTATATGGTTAGCTTTCACATCTTAATGGTTAGGCAGAGCAGACGGCCTAATTCCAATTTCCAGACAACCAACTTGTTTTGTTAAATTGGTGATGACTAATCTTCTACTACTACTAGTAGTTAGATTTCATTATTAAGGGCTTTGAGTCAACGTTCAGCAAACCATGTTCTACTGTATTAAATTGTATTTTGTTAGATATTGTATTATGTTTTATATTAAACTGTGTTACAGAAGATTAAATAAGTCAACATATTCAAATTTAACACCTAAACTAACTAAATGTCAAAACCTAAATTTTACTACCGAGTCTTACCAAATAACCCCACTATAAAACAAATAGCAACCTGAAATTTAGCATCATAGATGTTCTATTTGTATGCCTAAAATGTTACAATATGAACCAAGTTGAATCACTGAGCCAAACTACAATCGCCTGGGTGAATTTTCTTATTCATCTTGAATTGGTCTGCACAATGTCACAACAAATTGGATACACTATACGGAAAATGGGCAAGAATTAAAGAACTGTAAAAAAGGGAGGAAAAAAACTATGTATTTCTTGTTGGACTTCTTTGGGTGTTACACTGACCAAAGATCAATCAGAACACCCATCTTGGAGATGAATGAACGGCACTTTGGCGCGGTCTGTTTGGCTGCTCTGAGTTGTTTCGCTTCTTCATGATCGAGGAGACTGTTGGACTATAGTAGTCGTTACTCCTTTGAGAAGTTGCTCCTTGTGAATACATCTTCTTTCCATGGATGAAGCTCCTCTGCTGTTCTAGTAATGTCCTGCGAGGCACTGGGTTCCTTTGAACAGCGCCCCATCTATTGTAACCTACACAACTTTGGCTCCTTCCAACTTGCTGAAACTTTCCTTCTCTAGGACTAGTATAGTTTCGGCTCTCAGCAGTTTCTGCAGAGTACATTGTTGTCTCTCCCTCACTGCTATATCCATTGTGCATCTCTGAAACTTCTATTGGTGATGAACTAGACTGGAACTCACTTTGGGCCCCATTTACAGAACCTGTTGAGGCAATATCAGCATGATCAGCATCTGAATTGTCAATGGGCAGTCTTCTACGCTGGATTTGGTCCTCTTCTCTCAATGGACTCTGTGGAGGAGGAGGTTCCTTAACAAAATTCTCATCAGAGTTCAGCGATGGCCGCTTGAGCGGCTGTAATGACACTGGAGCTTTGGCAACCCTTGGAGGGAAGTTAATATCTAAAAGCTGGATTGGCCCACTCCCTTTCTTCTGAATTGGTACTGAAGTCAACTTTGGTGATTCATATATTTCTGGAGTTGGGATTCCCTGCACATGGGTAGCATGTGGATCGGTACTATGGGTTTCTTCTTCAACAATCTCTACTGCAATGGAACAGCGTGGTCCGGTCTGATCCCTTGGTTTTGAGATTATATTTGATGAAGAAGGTGTGCCAGCATCATTGTCTTCTGTTGACTTAAATACCTGTCTCATGGTGAAGGAAGCACAAGATTGTTCACTTTTCTGGCCTGTGGACATCAATCTAATCAATGGTAGCTTTGGTTTTGTAAGTTCATCGAGGCTGCCTTCCCAGTGCTGGTTCAACCAATCACATATGATGGGAATGGGAATGCCAAATTGCATAGGAGCATCCTTCTTCCATGATGATGAGGAAGATGATGAATTTGAAGAAGATTTCGTGTTAGGAGATGTTGCTAGTTTCATAGGATCACATATCATAAATGCAAGATTGCCTTGCACATCAAATCCAGCGGATCCAGGACTCCAAATTATTCCATCAGTTGATAGCTTTATCAGATTATCAGTGGCAATAACTACCTTTCCCTCACCAACTGTTAATTCTTCTTTCTCTGCATAGCCTAGAAGGTAAACGACACTTCCCAGATCCAGGTTTGATTTAGAACAGGTCTTTAAGTAATGAGGCTGCTGACCCTGGGCATTTGAGTCTCCATCCACGGAATCTAAACCCACTATTGTAAGATCTAGGATTGAGCTTGTGATAAAGAACCTGAAACCAGATGAAAAGATATTGAAGGATGCATAATATTGCTAAAAGGACCTAAAAGATTAGACATTTTAGGAAAACCACCACCAGCATCGACTATGATAAAAATAGTTATAATACTCAATCAAATATGAAGATATAATCTACCGCACAGAAAGAGTCACAGCTTCATATATAAAGAAACGATACTGCCCAAAGCGATTACCTAGATGTATAGCTCCTTAAAAGGGGAAAAAAATCTTCAAATCTGAGAACTATGAGCATTGAGAAAAATAAACTATGTTTCATCGAAGGTTATTATCTACAAATTAGCAGAGTAAGTTTTAATAATGAGCGACAATATCTGTTCTAACATTCCTTTAGAAACTTCTACAATTGATTAATAATTGTCTACGTCTAAGACATCAAGTCCATCAACAATCTATACCTTATTCACGTACCATCACTTAATCATAAATTGATTAAGCATATCGAAGTTCAAACAAAAAAATCATCAACTCCTCAATCTTTCATGCAACACTCTTACATAAAGAGCTAAATTTATCCTCTTCAAAACCTTTTCCCCCTACCACATTGATACTTTAATTACAAGGTCCACATCCTCTATTATGATAAAAGCTTAGCAACATCCCAAATGAATCAATATCTACAGTGACATCATAACAGATGCTAATCATCAAATTCTATTACTGTTATACTTTATTATTGTCATTTTCAACCTCCGATACAGTTCATTCCAACTATCCACACCACATATTCACAACTAGTTGCAAGTTAGTGTGCTTCTAAAAATTACATATAGGTTCCAGAACCCAAAGATATACAATTCAATAAGAGAGATCCAAGCGTCTATATCTATACACATATACAGAAAGAGCAAGATTAAACGTAAACAACGATCGGCTACATTTCAATTACGTCCCCAAAACTTTTCTCAGTTTTCAAAATAAACCCAAATGAGCAAATTTGTCGAATGCATAAAAAAATCCAATAAAAACCTGTGAGGGAAGAGGGTGGCAGCGCCGCCGTTCTGAAGGCGGATCTCGGCGGTCTCAGCAGCAGCAACGGAAGGGAGATTGGCATGGGTAGTCAAGAGAAGGTTCCGGTGGATCAAGAAACCGGTGCCCGAGATCCCATTACCAGCGCCGGAGATTCTAACCATGGCGGTACCCTTGCCGGAGAAAATGGCGCCTTTCATTCTCTCGGTTTTGGAGACCCCTTTGCAGAAGCACCAGGACTCCGTTATCACTCTCATTGCGGTGGAAGTTGAAAGCTTTTGCTTGGCTATTCTGGGGCGGCTCAATGGGCTTCGTCTTCTTACACTACTTTGTCTGGTGCTGGAAGAGTTTGGATCTACCAGTTCATGTCTGAATGTAATTTAGTAGAAACCAAAAAATAAAAAAAAAAGAAATGAGAGAGCAAAAGAGAGAGAGAGAGAGAAGAGGAAGAGTGGTCGAGATGGTCGTGAAATGAGTAAAGGAAGGATTTGTGTATCGCGTGTGTTTAAGCTGGAATTTTGGGGCTCAAGAGAGAAAATCAAGAAAAAGATTATTATTATTTTTTTAATGCTATTCTTCTTCTATTCACTTTCTAAGCTAAGCCCTTTCTCTCTGTGTTATATATATAGAGACAAATTGAATCCTAAAAATTTTAAATTTATGTTACTGAATCTGTATCTTAGTAATGTTTGTTGTTTACTATTATATTACTATATGTTAAAAAAAAGATTTTGAATTGACGGAATAAGAGAGTAAAATTAATGTAACGAAGTCAATTTGTGGAGATGGATATTGAACTACCTTGACCTCACCGGTAGTGCAAAGTAAGACAGATAAAACAAAGTACTTTTCTTGTTTGTTTTAAGAGAGAAACTTGGACTTGCTGAATGTGAGTGGAGCCTAAGAGCGTTTTTGGCAATGTTAAACTTTGAGAGTGACTTGTAATGTATCATCGGGTTTGAGTTTTCTTGGGGTTAAAACTTGGAAAATCATACTTGTTTAAATGGGTTTTCAAAATACCAAAAAAAAAAAAAGGTTCTACCCTTAGTAAAACTCCAAATTAAATTTAAACCCAAATTGAAAATTTTGAAATTTGTAAGTGGTACCAACAATTTGATAATGTTCTACATCATTGCCATGATCATACTACAAAAGGAGTTGGGAGCCTTTGATTACCATATTATCTTTGTTGGAAGCCTTTGATTACCATATTATCTTTTGAAGTTTGAATTGTAAGTGATATTCAATTTTTAAAGGTGTTAATGAAATCCCCATCATTATTATACGTGTACAAATTATAAACAAATGAACATACATGGACCCTTCAATTAGTTGGAAGAAGCATCAAGTATTGATGATTATTACTTTATTTAGAGAAACATGATGCTTCCATGCGCATACCCATTAAAAAATGCATAAATCAAATGGGACCATACCATTTGCTATTTGTTACTTCAAATCAAGTTATAAGATGCTTAAGATCTTGTTACAACACTTGACATTCGTATCTGGATGATGTTATAACTCATCCATCACTTTCAATGTGATAACACTTCCAAAAAAATAAAAAAAAACAATTCCACGATGACAACTAGAGTTAATATAAAAGCAAACTTCATTGTGGAAAGTAGGTATTTCCTTTTCTTGCTTGACAAAGCTGTGCCTGTGCATATATCAGAAGACGTATCCATTGTACAGATCATGTGATGCACAATAATTGCTGGAAATGTTAGCTTCACTATATAAAACTGTATTAAAGAAATTGGATTGTCATATATACTTTCATGACGCTCTCATAAAGTATTTGAATCAGCAAAAAAATTGCGTATTAAAAATCATGAGAAAGTGAAACGTAGAGAATCTTCATTAGGGTTGTTAAAGTGAGTCTTTATTTTATTCGATGCATATGATGCGATGGTGATAGACATGGATACACATTAATGGGCGTTATTGTCACGTCAAATGGTTTAAGGGCTGAGCACCGAAATTGACGCTTCAATTCCGATTGATGGCAACCTAAAGCTACTCCCTGTCCATGGTGTAAAGTTAGCAAAAGTAATCATATAACGCCCAACCATAACGTTATAGATTAAGACATTGAATATGACAGTAAAGAAATAAAATAAAAGACATACGCAGGAATTCTTGTTTGTCAAAATTAAAAGCAATAAATTAGAGGTTAAAAATAGATAAATTAAGATTTGAAACTCCAATAAAAATCTGATAAGTCAACGTTAGTATACCCCTCTAAATTTAATTAGGACAAGTATCCTCCCTAATAATTCACATAATAAGTCTTTTATGACTATATGGTTACAGAAGATTAATATTACTAAATTTTTTAAATGTTTGTTACCAAAAAATTTGTCAGTAGAACATATCAAGAACCTGTTATCAAAATTTCAAGTTGATCACTATTTACTCAGAACTTTGCATGGAAAGTGTCTAATATATTTAGATTCAAGTCTCTCCAAATAGCTCTGAATATATCCCCACTGCCCTATCCAAACAGCAGACTAAACAAAGTTCAATATATTTTCCACCCAGCCAACATGGGTTGTTTCTTTTGTATCCAAACAGAACTTGTCAAGCCGTCAATCGGAAGCAACATCAATCCCCTTTTGCTTTAGGTATTCCTTGGCCTCTTTAATGTCCTACACAAAAATTTTTACAAATCCATAAAACGTATGTATCAAGTCAAAATTATCCCATAGAATACAGAAAAACTCACAAGGACAAATTAATTCTTGAAATGGAATAAGCTTTAAAGAATGCTGGATCTTTCACCTCACCAATTTTCTGACATATTTTATGATTCTAGTCAACCTCAATTTTAACACATTTTCTATAATGAAAAATCAACAATCTCTTACTGTATTTACATGTGTGTGTGTGTGTGTGTGTGTGTGTTTCGTTTAAATATTTACATTAAGGAAACTCTAAGAAAGCTTCTCTCTTATTATATATTTTTTTTTCTTTCTTTCCCAAAATTAATTGCATACTAGATTAACTTTCAGTGAAGCTCAGGAACTCATTCTCATCATCAAGACAAATTATATAACTTAAACAAACTCAACATGTCAATCAAGAGTCTATAAGTAAAAAAGGCAAGTTTTCTAACCACAAAGGAAGGAAGAATGGTGAAGTCAAAGGTTAGACCACACTTGGTGCATGGTTATATTCATCAAAAGTAGAGAAGTAATAAATCAAAACTATAGCCAAATGAACAAAAGAAGAAATGGCTTTGCTCTTCTTGCTCCACTTAGAAGATAAACATCTTTACTATGAGCGCAGAAATCAGTCCTCAAAGACATTTCAATATTATTAGTCTCCCCAGCTGCATCACTTTTTTTTTTCTTTCTTTCTTTAGTTTTGGGGCGGTGGGGGAATCTAAAGTGCATACACAAAAAGTAAAATACCTGCTGTAATAGCAATGCTTCTTGGGGACATGTCGGAAAGGACATCAGACCAGTTCCAACCATTAGTAATCCGTAGCAACCCAGAGACACGATAAAATAGATAGGCAGCTGGTGAGAAGTAATAATGGGATAAGATAAGCTTTATCTAGAAAGAAGAATAAGAAATCCTAAATTGAGGGTACAAATGTAAATAAGTGTATTTATGTAAACTAATATGCACATAAACAAACAAATAAGAACTTCAACAGGAAAACGCTCACCAGCCAAGTATGGCTTCGTGGTACAACAGATGTCTGCAAGAGACCAATCCAAAAGGCAGTGATGGCTACCACTAGCGTCAAGATCTTCACAACATGCTTCATCGAAATAGAAATGATAAACTATTCCAGGATCCTGATTATGTCGAAATAACTTTAAAATTTCAAATAGAAATCAGTGGAACCCAATAATTGAAGCACTCCGTGTAGGTAAAGGAGAATAAACTGTGAAGTGCATACATAAAAAACTCAAGCACAAATACGCATTTACATGCATACATACCATGAATGTCGATGCGCATAAATGCATCACATGCA
Source organism: Boswellia sacra (assembly GCA_013180625.2). Taxonomy (NCBI): domain Eukaryota; kingdom Viridiplantae; phylum Streptophyta; class Magnoliopsida; order Sapindales; family Burseraceae; genus Boswellia; species Boswellia sacra. The sequence continues at coordinate 351,725 of SNVD02011837.1, read as the reverse complement.
TATAATTTAAAGAGTGAAAATTTTAGATGATTAATTGCAAAACCCGCATCATGATGTGAAGAAAATCCCAAATCACAACTAACAAACACTCTCTGATAAAAGAGGCAGTTAACTGTAAATAGCATCATCACACAGAAAACAATAAAATATCTTCAATCATCACCGTGTCAGCATGGGAAACCCCAGAGTAGCGTTGATTCATCACACAAATTCTTCAATTTGGGTCACCATTCAAAAAACAAACTAACATGAAGATGGAAAGAGTAGAAATAAACGAATTAAATAAACAACTATGTTCCATATAAGAAAGTGAAGATAAAAACAATGAACCAAAAGCAATCAGTAATGAGTTGCTGGTGCCATCAGAAGGGATAGATCGCATATAAAGTATTTCATGTATCCATTAAGATTGGATCTGGATCTCAAAGCCCTTGCACAAAACTTAATCATCATCTGGCAGTCGACACAAATCTAACACTTCTCAGTTGCAAGCTAATGCGGATAAATGGATGGGTAAAACAATCAGAAAACATAAAAATATATAGCCAATGCAAAATCGTATAAACAGTGCCATCAGAAGGGACATATATATATATATATATATATATATAGAAAATTTCTCACGGCCCCATTGCAATATTCTTACGGGGACTCAAAGCCCTTGCGCAATGTTCCGTTCCCAAGCATCATTTGGCTAATCGAAACAAATTCATGCTTTGATGCATCAAAACCAATGTTAGGGTTTAAGCTGTACTTACTGATACTTTACTCTCTGCCGCGATGCGAGAGAGAGAGCACGACAGACACCTCAATAACTCGTAATGTAATCGATCGACCTTGCAGGCGGAAATGCCTAATTTTATTTATTTAATTTGAAGGGGTATATGTTGGGAATCTAATTGACATAAATACCCTTCAGTTGTTAGCTAAACTTCCTCGCCTCGCGTGGCAGAATATTGTATTATGTGGTAGGCAAAATTGTCTTTTTGATGTGAATGTGAGGCTGTCTTATCTTAATCCGTTGTCAGGATGACTTTCACCCTACATCCAAGCACGGGGTATTCACTCCCTAAGCCGGGCAAATCAAACCAGTTTCGGAGTTCCTTTTCTTTTGTCGAGGAAGTCTATTCCGACTCGCGCTCGAGAACTGGAATCATGGGCACAATGAGCGGAAACGACGTCGAAGCTGGCTTCGCGAAGCTGCAGGGCGAGGATTTCGAGTATTACATGCAGACGTACTCCATAATTCTCGGCCGGAACTCCAAGAAGTCAACCGTGGACGTCGACCTCTCTAGCCTTGGCGGCGGGATGAACATCTCCCGCCACCACGCGCGCATCTTCTACGATTTCACGCGCCGCCGTTTCGCTCTGGAGGTTTTGGGGAAGAACGGGTGCCTAGTGGAAGGAGTCCTCCACCTGCCAGGAAACCCTCCCGTGAAGTTAGATTCTCAAGATTTGTTGCAAATCGGAGACAAAGAGTTTTACTTTCTGTTGCCGGTGAGGAGCATTTTGGGCGGGCCGATAGGGCCGAGGCATTATGTGGGGGCGATGGTCCCGCATTACGGGTACGGGGCGTCGGAGGCGGGAAGGATGGCGGGGCAGGTGGCGGTTTCGGGGGCGAAGAAAGGGAGAGGAAGGGAGTACTATGAGGAGGATTATGAGGAGGATGAGGAGGGGAGTAGTGGGAAGAAGGTTAGGAGAGATGGAGGTTTTGATGGCTATGGTGGTGGCTCTGCTGGCAAGTCTGGATTGGCCGGAGCATTGGGTTAGTTAGTCCCCCTTTTTTTTTTTGTTAATCAGTTTGTTCAACATTTGAAATTTTGTTCCTTTTTAAGTTTTGAATTAGATTTTGTCTCTCGAATTTCTTTTGTCCATGTGAAATTGGAATATTGTTGTAATTGTGTGAATTTTGATTGCTTATGTTAGAGTGGTTTCATCTGCTTCTACATTGAATTGTTGAATTGGGATATTCTTTAGCAGTGTTCTTGGTGGAGCTCATTATTGGGTTCAATGAGACTTGTATCTCGTTCGTGATGTTGGGATCTGGTATTTCTGTTATCATTATGTGTTAATTATTTTGATGGACTGAATTGGAGCCAGATTTTGCTTTTAATTTGGATGTTATTTGGGTTTCGTGTTGTCTGTTTTTTTAAATGTATTTATAAAATTCTTCTGCCGAGTGTTTTCAATTGTTTTGTCTAGTGATCCATTTTTTGTTATGAACTGAGCACTTTTATTTGCCTTCCTGTGTAACATTAAAAAACTTAATATTTCTAATTTATAGTGGCATTAGCTACTTGTCAGTGCATGCATGAAGTATACCGCTATTCTTATAGTTGACTAGTGTAGAGGTTTGAGAATGAGGAAGCATTTTATGAACTATAGCCTCTAGTTTGAAAGGAAAAGTAACATATAGGTTCTAATAATAAGTTTTGGTTCCTTTCGGACTCAAGGATTGGCTTTCCTTCAATGGTTTTCAGAAATTATTTTATGTAAGCTTAAATTTTGTGATGAATTTGTTCTAGGGAAGGCACTTTTGGTTTGAAATGCTGTGGACAAGCTAATATAAAATGACTCAATCAATGTCCAAGTAAATAGGCTTGAAGCTTTGTTCGTTGGTGTTCTTGCCCTATACAATCACATTGGGTGTCTTTAAACACTTTTATACCTACCTTTTGGCTTTTAAATCTAATAGATCTCTACATTTTGGGATAAAAGATTGGTCTAAGATTATGCTTTTTCACTGGCATGTTGTAATGTGCAGGTTCTGCTGACAAGAAGGCAGAGGGAAGATCAAGGGTTGATCGTGACTCTGACAATCAGCAACTTCTGCAGTTGGAAGAAAAGGATGTGGTATCGTCTGTAGCTACTGTGCTCTCCGATCTTTGTGGCCCTGGAGAATGGATGCCTATGGAGAAACTTTATAATGAGGTTGGTTTCTTATTCTCAAATCAATTTTCCTGAGTCAATACTTTGAGGATTTCAGTCGGCTGGGTTAGTTCAGTATGCCATATCTGCCATTTAAATGTTTGAAACATCTCTATCCCTTTGTTGGATGTCTGGAACCTGTAAATTTGCATTTTGAACTAATTTCTTGATAAAATTATGTTGTGGGATGGACATTCTCTTAATATTTGGATGCCCTTGAGCAAATTATGCTGGATAAGATGTGTTAATTTGTATCTTGTATTAAAGATGTTCAATAATATACCACGAATTAAGATTCTTGGCAAGTGCCTTGCTAGGTTGTACTACTACTTGCCCAAAAGAAACAATTGATAATTCCTAGCACCGATGACACTTGTTACATTTTTCTGATTTGCACCTTGCAAATTTTATTCCCCTAATGTCTCTGATCGATGGCAGAACTTTTCACTGACAATCATAGTATCTTTGGCCTTACCCTACTTTATAAGCATTTTGAATTCTGGTTTTTGTATGATTCTAATTTGATATCTGCGGGGTATTTATTTTTACCTACAGGTCATAACTGATTAATCATTATTAAACATGCCCCTTTTCTCATTCTTCCTTCCTTTCTAGGATTTACTCCAATCCTATGATGTTTAAGTCTCGGGATCACCCAGGATTGCTTACTCTTTGTTGTTTTTTCCTCTCGTCCAGTTGTTGGAGCAATATAGTAATGTCTGGCATCACAGCCGGGTGAGGAGATATCTCTCAGCTGAGGACTGGCCTGGTCCTGAATCCAAAGAAAAGCCATGGTATGGTTTGCTTATGTTGCTGAGAAAATATCCAGAACACTTTGTAATCAACACAAGGTCCAAGGGCCGGGTTACACTGGAGTTTGTGTCACTGGTCTCTTTACTTTCATAACACCAAGAAGCATCACAGAGCACTTGCTTTGCACTGATCATCTAAGTTGCAGTCAACTTGTGAAGTGAAAATATGGAAATTGTTAGTTGCGACTGAAAATGTATGGGCAATCTATGGACCCTGCTTGGAGACGTGTAAACTGTTACGTTAAACGTGAGTTTTGTTGTCATTTTATACCTTCTTATTGAGACTTCAACATTCTCTCTCTGTAAATGGTATGTTCGTAATAGAAGTAGCAATTCTCATTGAGACGGAATTTCTGCTTTTCACTTTGGTTCCAGGTTTTGGAAAATATGATTTGTCCCGTATATCATTTGCTAAGAGAAGGTTCTAAAAACTTTTTTCACTATCTTATTGTGGTGGTTAATCATGGTAATAATTGTCTGTTAATGTATGGACTTTACTCGAATCATCAGTAGAAAGACTTTGATGTAGCGGCTGCAACGCAAATTTGCCTATGGTGTGCGGCGACTACCAAATGTTAATATCTTTGGTAAAGCAAAGAATTGTCTGATAAGAGTGGCTTCAGAGACACATCAAAGCCTTACTCATGGGTAGTAGGCTCTTCTCTACCAAACACGAATCACCCCACCCGTGTTGTGTTTCAATTACGTGAGTGCCAAGACCAAGCTAATGGCCGTGGTCATCCTAACAGTGTAATTGCTGACAAAGGTTCTAATAATTGTGTCCGAGATTCAATGCCATTTCAATTATTTTGCCTGAAATCGGTAGTCTGTGATAATGGACAATTTTTTTCTGCTTTCCCACAGATCCTAGGTTAGGATTCCTAACAATAGCAACATTGAGAAAGGGCAACCAAAACATGGTCAATAACTGTATTAACTTATTCACTCTGGCGGCTGAACAAAAAAGGCGCACAAAATTTGGAGACAATAAAGTACAAAATTCGATCTAAAAAGGAGCACAACATCAAGACTCTTCTTTGCTTAATTTACCAAGTGTCCGTTCTGCATAGAGTTTTTGTTCCCGAGCTTGTTTTTCAGCAAGGGCTTCCTCGTCAAGTACTTGAATCGGAGACCACTCTGGCAACTTCAACCAATCACCTTTCTTATATGATTCTTGGAAATCCCTTAATATGGGTCTTAGCCTGAGATTAGCATAATCAACTGTTGTCCCCACTACAGCAAAGATTATTGAGTAACGTACTGCACCAATTTGACCACCTAGAATGAAATCAACAAAAATTTTACTTACTGAAGAAAGAACCATCAATAAATAACAGGAAGGTTAATAATACTTCACAAAAGATTAAGCCTTCTGGGTAAAATTCAGTAAAACAATTGCGCTGCTGCTCCAATTTCAGCCTAAATCCTTCGTATGAATCTATGACATCAAATCTAAAATTCTCAGCGTAAGACAGCTTCGAATAAGAGCAAATGCCTTCTTTATCTGAACTACTATTTATCCCATAGAGCTCAAGCATGGTAAACCTCACCAAAATTGTTTTTGACCAAGAAAATATATTAATTAGTATTAGAAACACACCTATCTAGGCATTAATGCATGCAAGCACACAGAAAATATGACAGAGGGAGCCGAAAAAATGTTGACCTTGAAGACGCCCAAGAAGAGCACCACTACCAAAGCCAGCAATTGCAGAATTTAAAAGATCTTCAGGTCCTGTTTCCCGACTAACTCTTACAAACTCACGTGCCCCTGCCAAATCAAAGAAATCATTAGCTTTCTAATGTAAACAAATCAATGTGCAACAGTGCAGGTCATCAAACCAAATTTCATTCCCCCTTATCAGCAACTCCGTTTGTATAGCCAAAGCTTCTTCTTCCCTGGCTTCCTTCCCATTTTCAAGAGAGAATGTAAGATGCATCACAGTAAAAAACATAAGACTCTCTCCTTCAGCAGAATGATTGCATTAAATAAGACAATTTTACATATTTTATGTGTCTTTCTAGCATCCAAAAAAGGTTACAAATAAGACTCAAAACAAAACTACAAATGCGATATTCTAAAAATCATGAAGCAACATTTCATCCTCGTAACAAGAGCTACTACCAGAGAGATAAAAACCTTAGTACAAGCACGCCCGTGTAGCAGAGATGCTACCATACCGAGCCTGAGGTGCTTCTCGTTACTCTTAGCTTACACAAGTACTATTCTAAAGTATACTTAAGCAAAATTGGGATGCTTTTCTTGTGATACAAAATTCCTTTTAAACATTCCCATTTGAAGTTAAAGAGCTTCATACGCAAATAAAGAGAATTCAGTTATGTATCACATTCACAACAAATGATCCCAATTAAACATTAATCAGAAACGAGAACTTGAAAACGATGTTGCAATATAAGAAATTCTCCGATTTGTAAACTGTAATGGGATGGGGCATTCAACATGCACGGAAGAGAGTCCAATCCAATAAAATCACAGGAAAAGCAGTGTTTGAGAAGGTAAGATTAATAGAAAATGAAAAGAAAAAGAATGGCAGTTAGTACCGCAATAGCAGGCAGTGACGATGGAAAAATTAGTAGCGTAAGTCGCAGAAATATTTGCAAGGCCATGAACTTTACGATGCCTTGAAATTAAACCAAATCCTCCGCCGGCAATCCCTGCCCAACCAAAACACTGCTTCAGAAATTTCATAACTATTACCTAAACTTTTCTGCTGAAAACCAAAGAAAAGATCGACTGACCTGCCAGCAGACTAGGGATCAAGATGCGCTCCTTCCAGCCGTCAGATGATGATGATGGGGCTTCTTTTTCTGAGGTCATTTGTTCGTTTGTTTGTAGTGCACTTGCTCGAGTAATTTCTCGCTCCAATGCCTGCAGAATGAGCGAGATATTCTGCGGTGCCGTCTGCCAGAAGCAGAAAGATGAAGAAAAGCAAGTACCAAACGGTGCTGGGTCAATTCGGCTCCGACGTTATTCATGTGATGTCCAGAGTGGAACGGCCCAAACGTTTGGGCACCAGCCCATATGTGAATTTTTTACTTTTAATTAATTCTAAATTCCGGAAAAATAAGTTAAGTTTGGCATGTTTACTAGCTTTATTGGCATTTAAAAAGAAAAGAAAAAGCGAGTTTTACGGTTTTCTTTTCAAATAAAAAATTTCGGGTGTTTTTGTTTTGTAATTTTGTACTTTTATTTTTAATTGAATTTAAGAATATGTGATTAATTTTAAATTATTTTAAATTTTAAAAATGATATGTAATTGATATTAAATATAAAATACATTAGAAAATGTGTAGTATATAATATAAGATTTAGATTAAAAAATGAATACACCCTATTTAGATATTTTATTTCTAGCGAGGTTGAAATATCAACTATAAAATGTACCTTATTTTCCAATATAATATTATATTTATTAATTGACAAGTTTCATATATCATCCGATGATTTAACAGCTTACCAAAACTTAATATTTTATTAATTGTTAGATGCTCATTTAGCACAAATTGAGAACTGTTATGCACTATCAAGTTGTCTAATAAAGTAATAAACTAATTCCTTATCAATGTCTTTAAAACATTCATAACTATTTAAAATTGTGAAACTATATACAAACAGATGTAATGTTACTTATTTATTCAAATACCATCACTTTTCATTAAATGAATAGATTTATATATTTATTACTTTTATTACTTTATAACATATCAATTTATATTCAAGAGTTTGTATAAAAAAACTCATAAGACTAATATTAATTTTTTCTTGTATTTTTCTTTCTCGTAATAGCCACCAAATGTTAATATTTTTACCTTTTCCTAAATTTCTCGTTGTCTTTAATCATTGGGAAATTTTTAAAAATAACCCTCTCAAGAACTCAATTATTATTTCTAGCCCTCCCCAATAATCTTTTCAAGCCACTAGCGTCCACCCCTCCCTAAATGACCATTCTGCCTTCATTGCATTAACTTTCTCTAACACCATAACTCTCTCTCTCTCTCTCTCTCTCTCTCTCTCTCTCTCTCTCTCTATCTAATGGCTAACATAACACTTAAAGGTTGGAACATATGACCGTAGATATGTTTTTCCATTTTTTGGCTTAGAAATCGTGTTTTCTACATTCGTATCTGTCTTTAAAAACCTAAAAATTCGACAATTAGACAGTGCTTCGACACGTAGATAATTTTATTATCTAATTGTCGAAACCTGTCAAATAACCATCTAATTGTAGAAGTATCGTCGAATTGTCAAAGAGTCTATCAAATCTATCATCAAAGTGTCGAAGAATCGTCGAACTGTTGAAGTGTAGTAGGAGTGAAATTCTACAGTTAGATAGTATGGTTGTCTAATTGTCTAACTATTTCACAAACTTTTTTTTAGCCTTTTAAAGCATCTTTTTTGGTTTTTTTTGGTGGTGTATTTTCACTAATTTATATACATTTTTTATTGTCCATACGAAGGATATCAGATTTGTGTTTTTTTACGATGGAAAATTGGAGGCGCATGCTAGTGGGGATGTTGAATCAACAATGGATCTCCACCTATGTAAACAACATCCCCATTAGCATGCGCCTCTAATTTCCCAGCTTAAAACAATACGAATCCGATATCCTCCATCTAAGCAATCAAAAATTTCAAGAAATTAGTGAAAATACACTACAAAAACCCCAAAAAAGGTGCTAAAAATGGCTAAAAAAATTATGTCAAATAGTGAGACAGTTAGAGAACCATATTGTCTAACTGTAGAAGTTTGCTTCGACAACACTTCGACAGTTAGACGATGGTTTGACAACCATTCGATGATTCTTCGATACTTCGATGATGGATTCGACAAACTCTTTGACAATTTGATGATACTTCTACAATTTGACAATTATTCAACAGGATTCGACAATTAGATAATGGAATTGTCTAAGTGTCGAAGCACTGTCTAATTGTCGAATTTCTGGGTTTTCATAGACAAATACAAATGCAGAAAACACGAGTTCTAAGCAAAAAAATTGGAAAAACCTATCTACACTCTTCTATTCCAATCTTTAAGTGTTATGTCAGCGATAGGAGAGTTAGAGAGTTGGAGAGAGAGAGAGAGAGAGAGAGAGAGAGTTATGCTGGTGGTTAGTGTTAGATAGAGAAAGTTAATGCAATGAGGGCAGAATGGTCATTTAGGGGGAATGGAGGCTAGTTGCTTGAAAAGATTATTGGAGAGGGCTAGAAAAAACAAATTGGATTTTTGGGAGGGTTATTCTTTACAATTTCCCTTAATCTTTTGTCTCAAAACTATTCTAATTAGACAATTTCATTTTATTTTTTTCTTTTCCTGAAACATGATCTAGTTTAGGGATTTTATACGATAAGCGTGAGATAGTAACTTCTAAAGATTAAAAAATGGATTCCGACCCATTCTACTATGGCCTTATCAATATTTAAAGAATTCAACTTAGTTTTATTCATATGATTAAAGGAATTACTGGTTCAAGATATTTATCAGATTGAGTGTTAAAAGCAATTAAATAAACGGAAAAAGTTTGATAGATGTTTAAAGCAAAATTCTTCTGAAAAGATTGAAGAGCGGAAATCCAATTGAATAAAGTCATTGGAACAGCTCTATTTGAGAAGCATATTTCTTGAAAATTCTCCACAGAAAACACTGGTTTTCGTAAAGTAAATATTAGATATACTATAGCTTTGCCTTTTTTGCTGAGAATTGATGATCATTGCTCATTAGTTAGTAATACTCTTATAACTATTTATTGAATTAAGGCTATATATGAAAATCTCTGCTTACCGAGCGACATCGAGATTACCATAATTTGCCCTAATAGGGGCCTTTTATACACTGAAAAAATTGGAGGCTACTCAGCTAAAACTGAACGGTTAGAATTATTCAGCCTCGTTCTCAAAACATAACTTTCAAGATCAGGCTGATGAGTCTGGCTCTGCCTCTGCCTCTGCCTCAGCCTCTTCTGAAGCTGAGAAGCCACTGACTCCTTGCTTGCTGTCCCAGTCCCCATTCTCCAATGGAGACTCAGGCCTCTTATGTGACCCTGCCCCAAGTCTTCTTTTGTACTCTGAAATTATTACCAAACCCAAAAGTTTATTAAAACATGTGATGGATGAAAATTTGGACAAGCATTATGATCAAGGCTAGAATGGAAAGGTTACTTTTATGAGTTATTGAACGGCGGGTGAACGCCAGGAACTCGTCCCACTTGAATTGCCTAAGTTCTTGCTTCTCTTCTTCTGAGAGCTCAAAGTTGGGCTCTCTCCCACACATGAAAGCAGCTCTGCAGGCACACAGACAGATTGATGAGTTTATACATCTATTAGTAAATCTCACCAAATACTTGGACTAAGTTATGTCACTCCACATTTTTGACAATTCTTGTTCACCATCCTCTGTTACAATTAGCCACCTTAGTATGAAGACAAAGGGGATGGGGTTCGGTACTTGCATGTTTCTAATGCGAGAGACATAACAGATGCCAATCTCTGATTCTTTTCCAAAACCCAAGAAAAAAGTTCAAACGCAATCACATATAGACATAGTCTTTCATCTACCATCCCATCTTCTGGATTTCATTCATTTCCCAACCCTACTCATATCTTTCATGTAAAAATGTTGGATGCACTAGCAGAGGTTGAAAGTACCAACCAAGTGCAATAATAATTATTCCCTTCAATTTCAAAGCATTAGAAAGTTCTTAACTTTGGATGGGAAATATACTTCCCTAATAATACAAATTCAATTGGCTTAGCTCATGACTCTTAAGGAAATGCACAAGCAACATGAAGAAAGCTTCACCTCATGCGGTTTTCTGTAGTTCAGAGTTATCTATTTGTTGTTTTCTTCACTTGCACTAATAAACATTAAATCAAGTAATGATTTAAGTCAATTATATGATGAAATGCACCATTGTGCATTTTAAATAAATTTCCTTTCTTACACCCTAAGATCACCCCCATTCTGTAAAGTGAGCGTTGCCTGCACTTAGTGCACTATTTAACCTTTATAATCTACATACTGCTAGATCAACATAGAATAACCCAGTCCCCTTGGTCTTCTCATATATTTCTAAGTAATGGCATGCTTCCAACTGCTCCCTCAGACAAGTCACACAAAGTTTACGGCAAGATTCATCAGCTTTTAGTTCTCTTTGTTAATTTTAACAATTAAAACTTGCATAAGGACTCACAGAAGGAATTGCAACAAAGACCAGTGCCACATTTATACCTCAATGAATAAAGTTGCCAAAAACTTCAGAGACAAAAAAGGCGGCCTACAAGCATTCAGGCTGATGCTTCATGAAGAACACAATTCCAGTTCATATGACATAAAAAGGCCCTATCTAGAGAACTTTTCACCAAGCCCAAGCATTTGGATTGCAATTTCTAAGTCCAGCTCATTTATACATGGTATGGATGTGAAGTTTAGAATTCTCTACTAAGAATGACACTTGATTATTAGGCAAAAATATCAAGATCTTATTTATCAAAGGATGAGAAGTATTTTTCTCTTTTCTTTGTCAGAAATACCAATTAATTCCTCTTATTAAAAATTAAAAAGAAAATTCTTGCTCATCAACTAACACTGAACACCCATGAAAATATCTTATGCAGCACATATAATTATTTGCACGTATGCACCACGAAGATTTTTGCATGTCTTGCATAATCATGAGAGAGACTAAAATTGTCTCATGAAATTAGTAATTAGAATTTCTACAAAAATCAATGGTAGCACGCAAACTAGCATTTGAGCATGTCAATTGTACTTCTGTATAACAACAATTATAATTGTGAACTTGAAGATATAATTTATTACCTATCATACAAACGGGCGGCCTCCTCTTGTGAGCCAACAGTCCCCAAGTGGATTTGTTTCTTGTCCACTTTTATTGCTGCCTGCCATTTCATATTTTTGAAGTAGACACCTCTCATTAGACATGGTTCCTGGTTTTGAATTTGCTTCCTCCTATGTCGCTTTCTGCGTTTGATCGGTAGCCCTATGAATAGAAAAATCATGGAGGAGGTCAAAATGTTGCAGCCAGAGAGTAATCCAACAGAAAGATGTCCATAGGCAACTATAGAATGAACCAATGGCATATTACCCCAATACAGGGAGGAATTAAAAAAAGAAAAAAAAGGAAAAAAGGGTAAAGCCAAAAAAACTAAATGTTTTGACCAACTTTGGGCAAGAAGAGACCAAACTAAACATTAGTCCCATCACCTGATTCCACTCTAAAATTTTCTATTTCATGCAAGCCATACCCACTGGATAACCAAAGATCCCTCCTTCAAGTCAGGTTGTTTATTCTATCAAGTTGACTACATTTGATTCCACATAGCATTATAAGGAAATCAAAACCATTTCAGAAGCCTTCCAAGACATCTCAAAAAGAGCAAACGAAGAGAGCAAGAACTCATAAATGATGGAGCTATAATGCTCAAGAACATTGATCAGATGCCATTTATTTGCACATTCAAAGATCTACAGAGCTGAAACTCAACCACAGCATCATACATTAAGACTAAATCTCCAATCTACAGTAATCTATAGTCTCTTATTTTCAAGGTATCTATTTTCATGTACTATTCAATACTAGAACCCACGCTGAAGTAATTCAAAGAAAATTGTAGGAGACTTAAGTTAGTCAGACACAAATGCATGTCTGACTATCAACAAAAAAGATTGAATGTACGACAGCTGGATGACATAAAAACCAGCAGTAACCAACAGCCAAACTAATGCCATTAATTAGTCAAATGTAAACACATTGCACCGTACTCATTACTGTATAAACTTTCTGAATTTAAAAAGTACTTTTATTGGCTTAAGTTTACTAGATTTTACCAAAGGGCGCGAATCTGATTTCATTTGTCAAAGAGTACTAATGAGGTCAGGAGCAACACAGAAGAGAATAAAGACCATAAAAGTGCTTAAGGCTAGAGTGAGTTCTCCACTTCCCATTGAATTTGAGGAAAAGGTCACAGATTTATCAAGTAGATGAAAATAGTTTCATACTCATTAAAAGATGGCGCGTATAGGACCCAAAGAGTGAGTAAAATCTTCCCCGCTTCTAATCCGCTCCGTATAAGATCTCAATCTGTGGGACATTTGGGTAGATATTTTATAAAAAACTTTGGTCTTTCCAGGTTTTTGGCACCATAAAAGACAGAAATTTCAGAAGTATCCCTCTCTACCTAATTCCAAGGGTTGCATACAACAACTAAAAATCAATGGTTTCGTCAGGAATTTGCATTGGTTGCCTCAAGATTCAAAATAAAAGTATCACTCGATAACTGCAGTCCAAAAGATTTTCTCCATTCTTTTATTGCACTATTAGTTGCGGTACCATCGTTGAATGAAATTCAGATTGTAAAATTAACAATTCTAACCATACTGAAGTCAGATGACGTGAGGAAGAAGTGAATAACATTGGTATGACACTTGGCATACCGACTCTATCACCATTTTCTTCTTAAACTTCACCAATTACTAATCCAGTATTTTATTTGTAATTGTAATTAAAATTTGAAAAATAAGGAAAACGACATATTTGCTTCCTTTTCTAGACGAGACAGAGCAACAGAGTAACAGATCCAGAGATCCAGTGCATGTCATCAATAAAATATCCAATGTAAATAACCTACCATAGGAAAATGAAAAATTCAGCTTCTTTTAGATTCAGTTATTATTAAAATTAAGAAACTACCATTATGTCCCTTTCTATGAGCTTAAGCTTTTGGAAACAAAGGTCAATTGACGTGATATTAGAGCTAAGTCAGCCAAGAATTCATGAGTTTAAAATTCTGAACCCAGTAACCAGTGGGGCCTACGTATGATAATGCTTGTTCAAATCCACATGAGAATTCATGTTAATTAAATTTGACCATGCACCTGAGTGGATTTCATATTGTTAAATGGCCCTTCCATATGAGCTTCAACTTTTGAGATTAATGGCTACTCCACAATTTCGAATAAATTTTTGCCCATCTGCTTATAATCGCAAATTAAAAGCAAAATAAATAAATAAATCTCTCTGTAATCTGACAAACCTGAAAAGGATTGAATATGATGCTCTTTTTCAATATGCTCCTCTTTTGGTTGATTATTCTGCTCTTCCGGCGAGCTTGGACCAGATACAATGGGAGAAGCCGGTCCTACTTTGGCAATGGCTCTCTGGAAAATACCATTGAATAATAAACAGTTGATACAAATAATGGAATAAAAAATATATAACCGGCAAGCCTTTCAACTAACTAGTTGTTCATTACGAAGCTTCTTCCCAACTATTAATACATATAAGCTCCTGAAATTCTTCAACTCATTTAGTTATACCTTTTCATAGCATTTCATGCCTCTCTTTACCCTCTTGAGTCTAAGCTACCAGAAATCAAGAACATGGTTGGCCAATATGCCAAGTCCAGAGGCAGTGCCAGACTGTCCACCTGTAGGCCATTTATCATATCCAGAATTTCACTCTTACGAAATGAGATGGACTTTTTGCCACCCCCTCTAAATTGAGGGGGAAATGCAAATATGAGGTATCGAGAAATGAGAGAGTCATTACGATTTACGTTTTCCTATTTGCAACATCAAATTTAATATAGCCACATTTTGTTAATACAAATACATAACTTTCCGAACAATGACAAACATAAGCCATTCTTAAAGAACAATGCATCTATAGCACTTAAGCAAAACTGGATTCCCAGGAAAAAAAATGAGCTAAATGGTGATGCTTTATGCTATTTGTTCTGTTTTTGCTTTCTAAACAAGAACACAATTAAATATTGGACCCCAATCCATCCCACCCTTACAAATGGATCGATGTCTGAGAGATAGCACTGGTAACAAGCTAGACAACATAGAAAAGTGCACTAATACTATGATGTTAACAACCTTCAATGCTGAGGTTCTAATGGAAAGGTAAGATTATCTCATATCAATGCAATGCTAACCTTCAAGCAAAAAAACTACAAAGTATATTGTATTCCATCTTATGAATATGATTATAATTATAAATCACAATCCCTTACCCACTGTGGGCGACTTAAATCTTCTGATGGAATGGGATGCACACTGACAGGTCTTGTGTTATGGGTGTCAGAAGCAATACCGTTATCAGAATTCCTAGGAAATGGAGCTAGGAATGAACTTTTTCCTGCAAAGGCACGTGAAATTAGGTGAATAATGTTATTCAGGCATAATATAGAACCCATTTACAGAGAATCTAATTCCTTGAGATACTTGATTGCTAAAAAGAACCAGCCTTAAACAGTGCAAATAATGGGAGAAAGAATGAGGTGTATCACTAAGTATATGCTCTTGGAAACTGCTAAGACACAACATAAACAATTAACTCGATGCATGGTACACATTTTAACTAATGCTTACCTGAGCAGAGTCCCAGGAGCTTGCGCCTTCGTAAACTCACCATGATGGATCAAACAATTGCTACCTTGCACGATGGCTCAGTAGATATCCTTTAACATTTATCACTGTGCTCCTAGAATTATCAAAGGAAAACCAAATAGAGATACATATGAAAGTGAATTTCTGATAAAAACAGTTATCAATAAAGAAGCATGAAAGAAAATAGTTAAAACAAAATTACGAACAAGACGAAGGTAAAATGGTGGCCACAGGGAACAGTGTCAGAAGATATGTATTTTTCAAACTCATTTGGGCGAAAAAGATAAAAATACTTTTTAGTAACCTAAACTATTAGTCACTGGGGTCACCCTTGGGAGTTCAACACATGAATAAACCTGGAAGGGAAAGAACATTATTAAAACTTGAAAGCAAGCAATTTGAGACAGAGAAGCAACGTAACCTACAAAAAAGAAACTCTGAAAAAGCAAAAGTTTTATAAGCAGAGTCCCCTTATATTAATAAACTAGTTAAAATCAAAACTCTCACAAATGCGCGGTATGTCTCTTTTCCAAAACTAGTAAGTCTGAGCTAAAGAGAAATATCTAATATCTAATATCTATCAATCTTAGCTAATTCCAATCCCCAAGTTGAGCAGCTAATTGGCACAGCACTGTATCAGGAAAACATAAACAAAACATTAACAATAGATCCCATAAAATTAGAGCTAAAACCAACTTGTAGCATGGAATTGATATGCAGCTGTGATTAAACTGACAGAAGAAACAACATCATTGATACTCAAAGCACACCAACCGTTCCCGCACGGAATTAGAATGACAAGCCAACCAGTATAGAAAATATTCCATGAACCGTTTTTCTAGTCAACCCCCACTTAAGCTGGGGTCAAAGGAGAATCCATTGTTGGATACAGACACAGGGTGGCAATAAACAAAGCAGAGCGTTGATTACAACAAGAATACGTACAGAAATCGTTCATAATTTGGAAAAAGCAAACGAGAACCCCCATCATCATGTTTTACAAAGCAAATTACCCAAAGTTGTTAACTTTAAAAGAATTTTAAGTCTTCCTCCACGAAGACTAAGTCAACCCCACCACCAACCTACCACCTTTGAAAGCAAAAACAACCCAAAACAGAATAACAAGAACACCAAATACACAAACACGCACACAAACACAAACTCATAAAGAAGAAACCAAGAAAATCAAGAAGAACCCAGATGGGCAACACGTGATGGCACATAAACAAACCTCAACCCCCTTCTGGCTGGCGTTTAAACCCAGCAAACGGAGAATGCGTTAACCATGAAACGCTAAAGCAAAACCATTGCATCAAACAGATAAATAAAATAAAAAAGTCATTGTTTGTATGGTACCTGAGTAGCGAGTGATAGACGGTGAAGAAAAAAAAAGGTGGTGGTTGAGACAGCGTAGAAACCGAGGGGAGAGAGAGAGAGAGAGAGAGAGAGAGAGAGAAGAAGAGATGTTTTTAGTTGAAATCTTAAAAAGGCAAAGAAGGAGATTAAAGAGGATTACAGAAAAGAGAAGGTGGCCAGTTTATAAGTCTAAACAGAAGACAAGGGAAGAGAAGGGAAGGGAAGAGATAGAGATTTTATTTGTATGTCGTTGTGGATTGTTGTGGCTCATGCATCAATCTATCTACCACCTTTTTTTTTTTTTGTTTTATAGCGAGTCTTGCCGTTCTTATGACTACTTATGGAGGAAAGGGTGGCTGTGCTGGTGAAGTTATGCTCTAATTCGCTTATTGGGATATCGATAGATTGAGAAACAAAAAGAGATTTGATTAATGTGTGAGTTTAAGAGGGAGTTCAATTATAAGAGAAGGCGAACGTATGCTTCTATTCTTTGTTGTACTTTACTTATGCCTTTCTTTTCCTGTTTTGCCCTTTTCAACTTTGCCAAGTACCACCCTAACTATCTCTCCTTCCCATAGTCTTCGTTTACTTTATTGCCCTCCTCCCCTTCTTTCACAAGAAACCCAACTTGGAATCAACTTTTTTTTTTTTTTTTTGGGTTTCATGCCATGGTTGAGACTCGATAGTCCTCCATTTTGTTAGCTTTAGCTAGCTAGATAGATAGATACTCTTTGAGCATGGTCAACAAGATTCATATATGTGTTGTTATGCCTTAAATGGAGAATAGGAAAGATTATAAGTCAAATTGCATACTATTCCTTTCTATATTGGACGATGAATGAATATTAATGGGTGAAACCAATCATATGATTGTATTAGACCTAATGTACTAATGGTTAAGTGGTCACATTGCTTATATAATGTTGATAATATCACGGTAATACGACATTTGTTGGTGTCAAATTGAAAGTATTTTGCAATTACCGCTTTCCCATTTATAATTTAACATGAAATTATTATGATCAAAAGCGCATCGTAAGCATGACACGATAAAGTTTTTAAATGGAGGATTGGAGATATGAAGTAGAAGCAAGTTTATGATCTAATATTAAGAGATCTATGATATTTTTTTATTATCTAATATACTATCTTATAATTGACTCAGTGATAAAAGATGAAAAGGAAGTGAATAGAAAGTTCACAAAGTTTAGCTAAAAATTGCTTTGTGTATTCTATAACTGATTTTACTTAAGGATATAAATAATTATAAATAATTTAAACAAGTTGAAAACAATGATTCGGATAACTTATTATATTTAATGAGTTGTTTTAAAGATTCAACTTACCCCAATAAAAAATCAGAGTTTCATGAAAATTTGGATTGTGAAAAAAGAATATTCACATTTGTTCTCGTATATTATTGAACTAATGCTTCACTAATTAAATATGTCGAAATGAAGTGTCACCAAGAATGCGATACAATCATAGCAACATTATTAAATTCTTTTTTTAACACATATTGTCCATATATAATTTTTAGGGTCAGTTCCACAGACATCTTGAGGTTTCTCAAAATCTCACATAACTACATTTGATTTTGAAAATCCCATATATCATCCATCTCCATCAAGAATCATTAAAAATTATATTAAACAAATATAAACTTCCTAAATTGCCCATAATTGACTATTAAAAAATGTTCAAAATTTTAAAATAAAAAAAACCGAAAACTTGTTAATAGTCGTCTATCAACCATTATCACGAGAATCATAAAAAAAAATTACTACCGTAGTAAATGATACATAAACTTAAAAGAAATTTCATATAAAAAATTTATATTAAAATTTTGAAATATAAAAAAAAATTGTCTCATTTGTGTGTAAAAAATTTGCTTATAAAGTTTAAGCCTTTGGAGGTAATTTATTTATTTTTCTAATTTTATTTTAAAAATTTTAATATTTTCAATAATCGACTATATGGACAATTTGGAAAATTTATATTTTTTTAACAAAATTTTTAATAGTTTTTAAAAGAGAGGGGAAGTATATAGGATTTTTAAAACTACGGGTGATCATTTAAGATCAATAAATTTTAAGAGAGGTTTGTGAAATTGACCATAATTTTTATATTAAGAATACAGCACAAATATCCCATGTATTAACATAATCAAAATTTTCTATATTTATTTTATCTTTAATATATATTTTAAAACACATGATCAAAGTAAAGATGATCTACAAAACGAAACATCACATTGGTTGCTATATGATTTATCACATTAGTAATAATGTGCCATTTTAGTCATTGGTGTAATGTCCCATCCGGTTGTTTAAATTTTCGTACACATTATTTCTAGTACAAATTTGTTGTATCAGTTTTCTCTGCAAAAGAACAAATAGATCTAGACCAAATGAAAAAGCCACCATCTTCCATTAAATATCTGAAAAGCGATATATCAAGGAGCATTCCGACTGTTCAACCTTATCGTGCCACATGGTGCAAACGATAAGGAGTTTTCAAACTATTCGATGCCAAATAATTGTAAATTTCAAATTAATCAATTAAAAAAATTTCTTCCAATAATATTTTATATACCCTCAATCCATACAACTCAATATAATATCATTGGTTAAGGGCGTGTTAGTTATGTCGTGTAGCATTGCAGAGGGTAGTTTTAGAAGCTTATACAGTGTTTGGACTTATAGGTGGGATTGGAAAGCATAAAAATGGCACTGTAGTGGACACATTAGATCATGCATGCTTATACCTAAGCTCCTCGTAGGCTAACACCGTATAAATTATTTGTTATCCCAATTTTCACTAATAAATACTAAAAAAAATATATAAATTAAATAGTTAAAAATGTATATAACTAATAAATAGTTTGTTAAATATTGAAATAAAAATTATTATTTAAATAAATAATAAAATTATAACTATTTTTATTTTAATTTTAAAATGATTTTAATAGAATTGAAATTTATTATTTTTTTATATGTGTATTAATTCAAATCAATTGAAAAGAAAATTTAACTTATCGTATTATAATTCTCTTCAAACTTTTATCTAATATAATATTGTAGCAAAAATAGCATAGCATTATGTCTTTTCCAATCTGATCTCATACTATTCAAATAAATTTACAATATACTATGTGGTGCACCAAACGAACCCTAAGTGATTTAGCTTGATTTTTCTTAACATATTTTTATTATGATATTTATCTATTCAATAATTTTAGGTTACATCAATTATTAGGATGTATAAAATGATTATATATATAGTATTGCTCGATATTAATATTCTTATAGACAAATATTAAAAATAAAAAATGAAAAATATTTAATATGTTATTTAAAGAAGTTTTATTTATGAAGAATATAATATTTCTTAAAAACTTGACTAATTGGCCTGTTTGATTATTAATTACGTATTTTTATTTCCAAAATTTATAGTTGGATATAAAAATGAGAGATATACTGATATGTTTTATAAGAAATTGAATCAGGTGAAAATATCTTTGATTATGTATATTTTATGTTTTCATTTTAAATTAAGTATGGTTTAAAAAATATTAAAAAATATTTTTTATTTTCAAAAATAAAATAATTAAAATAGAATATTTAATTATTAATATAATTTACCTTAAAATAATAAAATTATTTTGAAATAAAAAGTAAGAAAAGACAAATTATATAAGTTATGAGTAGTTTGGAAATAAAAAAAAAAGTTGTTTTTATTTTTGAAGAGAATGATTCAACAAAAATACCTAAACAAACATATATTATATATTTTACGATATTTTCTTTGGAGAACAGCGAAAACAGAAAAATTAGGCAAAAGGGGTACCCAAACAGGTTTCCTCTTTTTTTTTTTTTTTTTCCTCTCTTTAACAAGGGAACTTGGGGCAAGCTATTGTCCTGGGCAGAGTGGGAAATATGTGATCCAATTCATTTTGGCCCTCAAGCTAGCAAAGAACAACGGAGGGCAAAAGTGTAAAATGGGAGGAGGTGGGAAGGGCAATATAAGCAGTCAATAGAAGGGACATGGTGGGGATAATAGAAATTGTGTAGGGTAGTCAAAGAGCAAAAGAAATAAATATTAGAGAAAGTTGGCTAGTAGCAAGGCAAGGGCACCGACGAAGCTTTGATTGGATGGGCGGCCTGCCATACAAAAGCTAGTATAGATAATGTCCCGCCAACCTCAACCCTAAGTCTTTCTTTAATTTACCTTTCTAACCCCTTCTTAAAATTGGATAAATTTTGGTGACTTCTCCAACGTTTTAGTGGAAATAACGCGTTGACTCTCAAAACATTTTTTTAACTCCTTGAATACGCTCACGTGGTTTCTTAACATTTATTTTATTATTTCTTTAAATCATCAAAACTTTTTATTCTTTTTTACGACTTCTAAAATTAAATTATTCTTTTAATTAAACGCAAAAAAATGACGTGTATTTCAATCATAGTAAAAAAGAATTCCAAAGTGTCAGGTAGAAATCAATTTATAAATGTGTGTGAGAATATAATTATATATATTTTTTATTTTTCTAATAGCCAGAAATTCATCATCCTTCCTTTTGTTTTATAAGTATTAAAGTACGAATTATGTCTATTCATAGTCGAAAAACACATAAAACATATATGTGTGACTCTAAAAAGTTTATTATTTATTACATAATTTTTCTTTAAAGTATTCTATAAAAAACAGAGAAAAGAAAAACTTTAAATAACTTCTCAAAGAGTAATATATAGACACTTTAAAAAAAATGTTAAATAATTAATAACATCATGGAAGGAATTAACATGAGCACAACGATTTAGCAACCGAAAAAGAGAGGTCAAAACAATAAGAAGAAAAATAATGAAAATAATAAATGAATAGGCATGTGGGGAAGCGGGAGGGGAACATAATTCATTTAATAGGTGAAGGTGGGCAAAGTAATGAAAAGGACAGACTCAGAGACACAAGCGGTCGGCCCAGAGCCAACCCATGCTTGTTAGCCCAATTAGCATTCACTACTCATTACACCACAACACATCGCAGCGACACCCAACCACTTGGGAGGCTTAGGATTATAAGTTACCCCTTTTGACCTTTTGCCTTTTGTGTGGAAACCTTTCTCTGTTCACACACTGTCATTTTGTCTACGTGTGGGCCGAAAGTAGCCGCAAGATGATTTGACTTTTCCTCGTCCCCTTCTCATCCTCCGATTATTGGTCGTACGCTCAGAACTTTTTTCCGTCTTTACCTAGAATGAGACGCGGCCGCTTGGGTCCCAGCTCCAGCCCTTGGGCCTTGCCTATGCTCATTGATTTGATACCGTTGAATGGTATTCACGTGACTTTTCATCGTTCATGCGACGGCCAAGATTTTAAGGGTGGATTTAAGGACAATTATTGGTTTGGCGATATTTCTCATGGCTTCTGCTTTACAGTCTCGTAGAATTTTCTGTGATGATTTGTTTGCTTAGTTCAATTCATAATGTAATCATGATGATTTGTGAGGTTAAATAAATAAATTACATGATAATCTTCTTTAATTTATGTTTAATTTAAATAAAAGATTAAGCTGAATTTTTTTGGGATTGAAAAAAACTACGAATTCTTTTTCAAATTAGTCATAAATATAAAAATCTTGAAAATTTTAAAAATTTTCGTAGGCCACCTATGGCTCAATAAAAAAAATTTCTTTGGGCTCAATATGGTGGGCTTTGAAATCTGGGATCTCGAGCGCTAATAACGGGCCAAACCCAATAAGTATGCCGGTTACCCAATAAGGGGATCCACTAAAGTCTGCTTTCTATAAAAGGGCTTATTAACCGCCGTTGCCTTAAACTTATATCGTAGGTTATAGAAGCTGCGCGACGCGACGGCAGAGAACTAGGGTTTTCAGGCAAGGGATTGTACGGTAATTTTCAACAATGATCTACGACGTTAACTCTCCTCTCTTCCGTTCCTTCCTCAGCCAGAAGGGTGGCTCTTCCGACAAGAGGTGCGTCTCACGCTGATTTAATTAACTCAGTTTTTTTTTATTTTTTATTATTTTTTTAATATAGAGTTTCTTTTCAAATTGGTTGTAATGGAGCTCTCTCACTTGTGTTTTTGGTAGAAAAATGACATGAGCATTTCCTGTCTGGTTATATTTCTGATTGCTTTTGTTTCGCTTTATTTTGTTGTACATATGTGTGTGTGGAAGCTGCTCTGTTGTTAAGTTTTTTTCTCAGAGAAAATGATCCTTGCCCAAGACATTGAATCACAATTGCCTATCAATATATACTTGTAACATTCTTGAAGGTTAATTGATGGGTTAGTATTTCATATTAAGGCTTAGAGCATGCAGGGTTTGTGCTGGATAAAATTTTCCTTGAGGATGAACGTTGTGCTGGAGCTGGGATGTTTTAATTTAACCTATAATTCATGGCATGGTTTTTGGGTCGCGTTTGGTTAAGTTGTCAAGCTTACCCTTTTAATCTTGACCTTTGGAGTTATACATGTTTAATAACTTTGAATTCATTTGTATAAATATTTTCGTAAATAAATTGTCAATTTATTTTGATTCCTGAGTCGATTGTTTGTTGGTAGCATTATGCACTGTGAGGTCAGATGTAGTATATCTAGTAGAAACTTAATTGGCGTTTATCAAAATCGAAACTTAATGAAGAAAACCACTTCAGTATGACACCTAATTAAAGAAACTTAGTGAAGAGAATCACATGATCAGGTACACCTAAGGCCCTAAACAGAGTGACAACATGAGTCCCTCATAAAACATATTTTATACATAAACAAAAATCAAAGAAAGACAATAATATATAAAAAGTAAAATTTTAATGAAGTGTAATGTTAATAATATTTTATTTTACATATTACTGTATAGTTATTTTTGGAATATTGATGTCGTGGTTTCCAATTACTGATTTTGCAACGAGAATACGTATTACTGTAGGTTGCAGATACAAGGATTTTCAGCCCTCAATGACAAATTTAATTTTTGTCTCTAATCTGCTTCTTGAATCAGTCTATTTAGATTTTATCTGAACTATTGAAATGTGTTTTTATTGTGTGGAGGTCTTTTATATTTTATGCGTTTCTGGTTTTATTGCGTGACTCTTGTTTGATGTTTTAGGAAAATGGAAGAGCAGAAACCAAAGGAGCACAAACCCAAAGCCAATGAGAACAAGCCTGTTATGACGGAGTGATAGGTGCCTTGCCTATGATGCTATAGAGATGGGATAGGATAGATGGTTCACAATGCTATTGCTGAGTGTTGTTAGTTTCATGTTCAAAGTGAACTTACCGGTTTTTATTGGTTTTTGAGTTTGTACTCATTTTTGTGTGGACATGGAAGTTGCTTGGTGGAACAAGAATGATTTGGTAATGTGAATAATCTCTTGATAAGATTGAAAATTAACTAAGTGATTATGAATTTCATTTAATGTGAAAGCAATTTTCTGTTGTATGTTATAATGAGGCTTCTATCTTGTATCAACTGTCTCCAATCTGTCGGAGATCGAAATCCTGATTTTTGTACTGCATATTTTCTAATATAATTTACATTCAATCTCAATCACGAATTCTTTTCAAATTTTAAAATAATTTAAAATTAATTATATATTTTTAAATTCAATTGAAAACAAAAATATTAGATTCATAAAAGTTTCTGAGCATTTGTACTCGAGCAATCTTTAATAGATATCACGTGGTTTTTGAAATTTTCAAATGACATCAATCATGACAATTTTACAGCCAAGGTCCAAAGGATTCAAGTTTGTGGTTATTGTTTTCGATGTTTTAGTGCGTTTTTATAACTGTATTACTGTATTTTATGGAGATTTTGGAATTCCATTTTCGTTGGGTAAGCTTTATTTTATTTTATTTTAAATTAGGTGGTGGTTGAGTTGTCAGTCTAAATGCTCATAATGAGAAGTACAATTTCTGCTCTTAGCTCTATAAAGCCAAAAGCAAAAATATATTACTCGAGACAAGGTATAACTCTTGCTGTAATATCGAATTTATTCAACGTGGTTATGGTTGTCGATTACTGAGTGACCACTCTTAATATTTTCTTCTTTATGTCGTGAATTTTCATTGATTGCGCGTCCAGTGTACTTTCCAAATTTCCAATCACGACAAGGTTCTTAAGTGAAAATGAATTCTATGCATATTCTAGGAAACCATTCCAGTATTATGTGTTGGCGCACGAGTGGCTGAAAAGTTTAGTTTTTAACTAAGTGAGGCATCCATGTTTTCTGACACGAAGTTTTAATCAGACGCTACTTGCGAGTGCAACTATTTGTTTCCGCAAAAGGTTGTTATTCGATAGGTTTTTCCAACACAGGATTAACTAAACATGAGATAGAGAAGCTCTAGGATTTGCTCCTCAGGTCTGTTCTTTTGGTCATTGTAATGCTGGCAACTTACTTTTAGAGGGTTCTTCTGCTCGGAGCAGAGAGAAATTGTAGTTTAATCTCAATTGCTTTGACACTTCTCGTCTTGTAGATCATTATCTGAATAATATTATTAGTTAAGAGAAGCTTCAGGTTTATTTTTATTTTACAGAGGTCTATTGCATGCATATCATTCTTGCAAATATTGAATTGAGATTTATCTTCAAAGGCGTGGGATTTGCTCTGGCTTGCCACAGTCGTGTTCTTTGAGAAATGCAAAAGGATGGCCCTTCACTTTTTTGGATTGGTAGGATTGATGAACCTCCGAATGAAATGCACATCAGTGCTTTATATGATTTTTGGAATGATAAGATATAATTCCCGTTGGGTCTTCTTCTGCAGCTAGTTTATTTTTCAGGATACTTTTAAATCTTTATTCTCTCTTGCAAACCACATCATTATTCACAAAAAGCAAATTGCATCTACATTTTTATTGAACTTTCTATTTTTCTGTAGTTGAATGAAACAACAGAGGCGGTGATTCAACCTGCAACCAAAGATGACAACTTTAAAGGGATCTAAAAGTATTGGTTGCAGGGTATTTTACCGATTCTCTAATAAGTAAATTATTTTCTCTTGGGTGTGTAGATAAGCTTCTTTAGGATTATGTGCATGTGCTTACCTTGCTTATGTTTATAGAGTTTTGATGAACATATTCAAAGAGTTGGTTTGTAGTTGGTGACATTAGTACACTTTTCTCAACCTTATTTCTAAAATCACTGTTCTAATAGATGGATATTTCTAGTAAATGGATGCTTCCCAGCTGGTAACTTTTTCGTTGAATGTATTAAATTGGGTTGTTGAAAAATGCAGAATTTGATTGCATCGTACACAGATATTATGATAATTGTAGTGAAAGGGGAAGGTAAGAGGGTTGTGACCTTTTCTTCACAATTCAGGAATCCCAACATTTCGAGGAGAAGCTGGTAATATAGGATCCAACAATGGTTGGCCCTCGTTTCATCTTGGTGGTGCTACTTTTTGTAGTAGTAGTTTAAAGTAATGGAAGAAAAAAGGAGTAGCTAGGACTATATTTAGATTCACATTGTCAATGCAAGGTTGCTTTGGGTGAAAGGGAAAAGAGAAAGATGGATGAGAGAAGAGGTAGGTATCTTTTCTGTCTGTTGGTTGAATATAAAGATAAACTTTTCACAGAGGAAAAGCATTAACAAAAGCTATTTGTAAACAATTAGTTCAGTTAGTGTAGGACACTTGTTCCCATTTTCAACAGTAGGACCTCTTGCTGCATTATTACTTAGGGTCATTATCACTCAACAAGCTACACTGCCGCTGGTGGGGAAAATTCTCTCATTCTCACTTTTCTATAAGACCAAATGGCGTCAAACCACAGTACCGTTTTGCAGTTCAAAGGTTTGGCCACTGGAGCAAAGTAACGGACAGTATGAGGTACCTACTAACCAGTTTGGTTTGCTTGGTTTAGCCAACCTTTATGATGGGGGAATGAATAGGAAGTATATTTATAGGATGATGCACTTCTTGTTTCAAAACTTAAAACTAAGTTGAATCTTTACTTCGGAGTTCACACTTTCAAGACTAATGTTATTATCTTGAGGGTCAAAAGCCTATTAAATCATAAGTTTTGTAGTTGAATCTATAAAAATCTCGTTTTACTAATCTTGGTACGCAAGGAGCAGTGTAGAAATGAAAAAGTATCTGAGATTCTGAATCTGTCATTCTTCAATCAACAAGAAGAAGAAAAGAAAAGTCCTCAACAGAGCCTTACTTATTTACTTAGCCAAGTTGGTTTCATGCTTTTCCTTTTCTCACCAACCAGACGGGGGAAAAATATTTCAGTAACTCGTAACTTGATTTACCATAGATTCTTCTCGTAATATTCACTCTTTGAATTGACTTGAAAAAATGGAGAAGTTTCTTTAATAGTTCTTGTTTGCCCTGCCAGCATTTCTTTCACTAGAAACAATGTTACATGAAAGATTTTAATGGTCAACATCAAAAAGGAATGCGTAAAAATTTCCATAAAATATCAGTAAGCAGATAGCATACTAGATGGTAAGAAGAGACAGATGGGTCCATTCTGAGGCGAAAAGCTGGGGACCAAAGAGTGCATGCATAGTATGCACTTGAATAGCTATCAAGTGCTTTCCCATGTGCAACTAATCTAACCTCCAATCCCCTCGATCACCTCTTGCCTTCTATTATTCCTATAATCATCTTCCTTGTAAGTTAAAATAAATAAATAAATAAATAGTTAAAGAAGGATTGGATTATAGTCTAGATATATAACTAATAAAGATCATATTGGTTCCGGTATTTGCTTGAAAACCTGTAAATTGCCCATACAAGAAGCTGGCCTCAGTTGAGTTACACGAGGGATAAAGAGTTAAATTTTTTTTTTAAAAAAAAAAAGCTCTCACCCTCTAATGAATCTCATAATCATGTTAGTCAAAATTGTCTTTGATTCGATGGACTATATTTTTTTCTTTTGGACCCAGAAGTACTTAAATAATTGCTTGATGTCGAGGAGATGATGTGAACATGCAATTTTTTATTAATTCCATTTTGGAACATTTTGGCATATGTAACTGAAACGGGAGTGTGCTATGATTAACTATTCAATCCTTGCTTTGACATAAAATAATCCAATCCTGTGATATAAGGCAAATTGGCAATTAGCAAGAAGCTTGATTTGATAAATTACAGAAATTACTTATTTACTTACATTAGCTTTAATGATGATAAATGCTGAATAGAATAGAAGAAGGGAAACCCCAGTTGGTGGTTATAGCTTGGTATAGTAAGTAGCATATTGATACACGACAACAGGGAAAAATGCTTCTAAAAAGTGCTTTTCCCTAGCCAATGTTAGTTAGACAATCTGTCTCTATCTCTTTCTCTTTCTCTATCAATTTGGTCTCTCAGTCTCAGTCTCTTCCCTTTATTCACGCCGCTCTCACTTCCAATCTCACGCATTTCACTCCCATTTGCCCAAACAAAAACAAAAACAAGAACAAGAACCGAACCTCCCTCTCACTATCTTCATTCCTTTGATCATCCTTTCCTCCTCCTCCTCTCATTTTCCAAGAAAAAAATGTCTGAAGTTTCTAACTCTTCACCAAACACCACCAAGTCCAAGAAAAAAACTCGGCTTTCTACCAGTCTTCTCCTGTCTGACTTCTTCCTCTTCTGTTCTTTCGTCCTCTCTCACCCTCTCTACTTCTTCTACTTCATTTTCTTCTCTCCTTACATCATCAAGATCCTATCTTTCCTCTCTCCGCTCTTCGTCACCACCTCTCTTTTGCTTCTTGCGCTCTTAACCAATCTTGCCCATGACAATTCTGGCCTTGAACTATCAGAATCCAAAGTTGGTTTTTTCCTGTCTGCTTACCACAATGTTTTGGACAAGTTAAGGTCCAATGCAGACGACCAAAACGAAGACTTTTCTCACTTTGAGGAGCTTGAAGCCTATAAAATTGTGTTTGATACGTCGATTCTTGAGATCAGAGAGGATTTGCTTCAAGTTTTGGAGAAGGGTTTTGAAGAAAATTGCTTGCCAACCTCTGAAGAAGCACCCGTCGACAAGCACTCCATTCATGAAAGTTCCAGTACTACAAATGTGTCTCAAGGGCTGTCTAGTAATGTCGATGAAAGTTCTCAGCTGATTGCGGGTCAAAAAAGTTTGGAAGGCTTGTTGAAGGAGGATAATGAGTTTGTCGATGTGTCGTGTGAAAAAGGAGAAAAAGAAGTCAAGCAACTAAGCGTAGAGTTCAATAAAGGTGAAGAACAAAAAGAGGAACAAACCATGAGAGGTGGATCCAAAGCCCTAGCAAGCAAAATAAGTGAAGTTGATAAAGTGAATAATGCTGATAATAATGGAGTTGAACATCGGTCCAAATCAAGAGCAAATTCTCAAAGGCTTGGTTCTCATCATTGGAGTTATGACTATGATGGAGATAACAGTTCAAAGGGGTCAAAACTTGGAAGTTTTGGATCGATGAGGAAAGAAAAAGAGTGGAGGAGGACATTAGCATGCAAGCTTTTCGAGGAGAGACACAATGTGGAGGGAAGTGAGGGGATGGACTCACTTTGGGAGGCATACGAGACAGACTCAAATAAGCTGCAGCAAATTACGAAAAACAAAAGCAAGAAGGGAAAGAAAGCTAGTAAAAATGCATACTATGATGATGATGATGAGGAGGAAGAGGGGGAGTTGGATGATGGACAGTTGTGCTGTTTACAGGCTCTCAAGTTCTCAGCAGGCAAGATGAATTTAGGGATGGGAAGGCCTAATCTTGTCAAGATCTCCAAGGCCCTGAAAGGGTTTGGATGGTTGCACAATGTGACCAAGCATGGCAAGAAGGTTTACCATTAATGATTTTAATTAGACTTTCTTTCCTTGTCTTACCATGTTTGATTAATGGGCATAGAATATATGTGTATCTGTTTTGAGGATCTGATCAAGTAAATATGTCTTTTTTTGGTTTCACTTCAATATGTAGCCTTCTTAACCCACTTTGATCTGGAAATGATATCCCCCAAAATCGAGAAAATAGTGTTTTGTTTTGACTTTTTCCTTTA
This sequence comes from Boswellia sacra, assembly GCA_013180625.2. Lineage (NCBI taxonomy): Eukaryota > Viridiplantae > Streptophyta > Magnoliopsida > Sapindales > Burseraceae > Boswellia > Boswellia sacra. Next base: position 322,188 of record SNVD02011837.1, on the reverse strand, counting down.
CAGAGAACTTAATTCATGGTATTGCAGATGAACATTTATGTTGATCATTTTAGGGTAGGATTGGCATAGACATAATTATATAATAAATTCTCTGTGTTTTTCGGCTTTCGTATTACAAGTATGGGAATCACACTTTCCCGTACCATGCATAAGGAATTATACTTCTTATAAAGGGCTCGGGGCCCTTCAATCATGTCACATGTCACATGTGGCATGCATCCTGCAGCTGTAGTAATTTGCTAGACAACAATCAAATATAGGAGTTGTACCCAATTGTTTTATAGATATTGTCTGTGCTCTTATGGTTCAAGCAGCCAAGGGAAGGAGACTAGAGAAGAATTTTAACCATCCAACTAGGTCCCACATTACTAATGTAAGACTTATAAATATTTGAGTATCCTTTTCTTACAAGTTAATTTTTAAGGGTGAGTTCTACCCTGTGTGCTCTAACAATTAGTATTAAGGCAGGCATCACAGTGGGAGTCCATCATTATTGAAGTGGACCATTAATGTAATACATGATAATTAGGCTTATAAACACTTTAGTACCCTTCACTTGTAAGCTAGTTTTTTAAGGGTGGGTTTTACCAATACGTGCAACAATTGTTTATATTCTGCTGTTTCACTTGGATTTATATATAGCTACATTCACTTAATTGAGTTAGTTGGTAAAATAAGCTTAAGCAAGATAGTGTCAATATTGAAAATTGTTAAAACATGATATTCTAGTTTTCCAACAAAAATTAAGCGCCCTGCAGAAGAGTTACATGGACAGCATCTCATCAGCAGTGCAAATTGTAAATTCACAAGCTTTAGTTGAGGAAGTTTGCAGCAGATGAGAGTCCTGCGCAATCAACTCCGGATAAAACACTCTTGCTCTGCCACACTAAAGTCAAGCGTAAGCTGTACTTGCCCAGATCACTCAATCAACGTGCCTGTTTGTTATCTCTCTTTGATCTTGCGGCTAACTCTTATACCTTCTATTATGTGACTTAAATGTCGATGTGGCCCGTTAAACGGGAGTAGCACATCCACCCATCTTCTCCTTTTGCAGGCAGCGTATCAGTGTGGCACATTGCTAGTTGGAGTGTAGTTTCCACGCTTTTCTGCTTCGGTCAAATACAATTATTTGAAGACTTTCAGAATTCTCAGATGTACTAGTACCAGAAAGTGTATCAAAGATGTAGTCATCGATTCTCCCGAGAGGCCACAATTACCACAAACAAACATGTCAATGATGAGGAACGCACCTATAAACTCTTGAGCATATTCGACTATTATTAAATAATTACATTGATTTGTTATATCTGTACTATCATAAATTGATATGGGTTCAATCTTTTAATTGTAGGACATATAGCTTTATAACTGGACAACTACATATTATAAGAAAGATCTCTTACTGATATAAAGATTTTGCATCTTTGATAACTTATAAATTGTGAAATGCTATTTAATATTTCTTACACTAATTTATATTTATGTTATCGAAGTATCGTGTGAAATATCATATTAACATGATAATGTGATACATAAGATGTATCTTATAGTACTTCCTCTTGTAGCTAGCCATTTACATTGGATTTGACAACTTTCCACTTAGATTAATTGGGGTTAGGTAAGCAGAATGACATCAATTATATCCATCGAGCATTTAACATTTTTCAATATAGATAAAACTTAGTTGAATGCGACCCAACAATAGACCGTTAACTATTAATCAATATTATCAAATGTGTTAATGGGATTGGTATATCTCACCATCAAAATTCATAATGGCACTATTTGATATGCCGGTGCTGATCACCTGGCGTCAGTCTGGATTAATCTTACTCTCTGTCTAAACGTTCTCTATTGACGTAGTACTGCTTTAGCTTTCAGTTGTCACAACCGGTTTCAGTCAAATTTGGGTTGACATCATTAATCTGTTGAGCATTAACATAAAAACATTTTTCATTACAGATAAATTTGGCTGAATGCAGCCCAAATAGAGATCCTTAACTATTAATAATTCTATTAGCTGTGTGTAATGGGATTGGTAGCTTTCGCTATCGAAATTCATAATGGCAGTGTTTGATAAACTGGTGCTGTTCTCCCGGGATCAATCTGGATCAATTTTACTCTCTGGCTACCCTTTCTCTATTGACAAGGGTACTGCTATAGCTTTCAACCGGCAGTCAAATCTTGGTTGAAGTGCTTTTTCTATTTGTTCTTTTATTTCCAAATTTGATTCAATGAATTACTGCGGACTTTGAACAAACAATTGAACATTATCATTGAATAGGTATCTAAACTTATTGTGGCAATATATTAAAGCGTTTTACAAGATTTTCAGTGAAATTTATCTGTTATATGTAGTAGAGGTAAGATTTCCAAATAACGGCTTATTTTCACACCGTTTCTATCTTCGAAAAACCAAACCATGTTAATATCAATTTCATTATTGGATAAACATACTATAGAAATATGCTCTACACAATTGCCAAATTTGAAGTTAAATAATTGTTTATTATATTATGAGATCCACATATAAATATACAATAAAAATGAACTTTTCTTATAAATTATCTATACAAATTGATGTGTTATAATTTAATTAAATGGAGTAATTCTAAATTTTAATTTCATTAATTAATACAATGGTATTGATACGATAATTATTCAAGAATTTCACGTAGATTTATATAAATAAATTTCTATAAATAATTCATAAAAACAGTACCCCTCGAAATAAAATTTGCAATATTTTGATAAGGGACCCCGAGGCTCGAGAGTTTCATTTATTTATTTATTTTTTGGGCGTGTTCCCAATTTTGTGATGTGCAAAATTGTCTTTTTATTGAGAATATAGATCTCCTGCAAATTAAAAAATAATATTTAAAATTTAAAAAAAATGACAAAAAAAATCTAGTAAAGAGCGGACGCTCATGCCGCGTTACCGCCAGTCTCCAAGTGGCAAACTGGCACCAGCACACCGACACTAAGAGAAGTTTGACTAAAGGGAATATGGACCGCCAATTTACATTGAAACAAGATCAATCAAACGGTCCAGATCCCCTTCAATCACTGCGGTGTTAACCAGATCTCTCATGGGCCCTCTCCTCTCCAAGTTAGAGCCAGCCAGCGAGTGAGACTGGGAGGGATAGATAGATATAAATACGAAATCATTTTCAGGTCACTCTTTTTGATAATCAATCAACCAAAACAGAAAACCACTAAAAAATGGCCAACACTCGAGCCGGACGCGCTGGAGGAGGAGGAGGAGGAGGAGGACCGGCCAGCCGAGGCTTTAATTCCAGCATGAGAGTACTCACGTCCGCCGTCACTGTCGTCGTCTTTCTCTTCTTAACTGTCTCTTTCCTCTTCACATTCAGCTGGCACTCTAGCTCTTACTCAAGCTCTCATTCTCACGATCTCAGTAGCTCGGTGAGTGTACTCTCTTTTCTTGATTTATTTTTGCATTAGTTGTGAGATTTTAGTTGTGTGTTTGTTAGTGAAGAGTAGAGCGGTTTGATGTGAAATTTGTTGTTTAATTGTTCTTCAAATATCAATTAGGGTTTTGGTTCTGGTACATTTGGATTCGGATCCTTGAGGAGATCCACTCTGGCGCTGAAATCAGATCCGCTGAAGCCGAGGTTGGATCAGATCAGGAAGCAAGCTGACGATCACCGAGGTTTGGCAATGGCGTACGCGTCGTACGCGCGGAAGCTGAAACTGGAGAACTCGAAACTGGTTAGGATTTTCGCTGATCTTTCTAGAAACTACACAGATCTTATAAATAAACCAGCTTATCGGATGCTCATAGAGTCTGACTCGAATAAAATAGACGAGTCGATTCTGCGTCAATTTGAAAAGGAAGTCAAAGAGAGAATCAAAATGACTCGCCAAGTAATCGCGGAAGCGAAAGAGTCTTTTGATAATCAGTTGAAGATTCAGAAACTAAAAGACACCATTTTCTCGGTGAATGAGCAGTTAACTAAGGCGAAAAAGCAAGGAGCTTTTTCCAGTTTGATTGCTGCCAAATCCATACCGAAGAGTTTGCATTGTGTGGCAATGAGATTGATGGAAGAGCGAATTGCTCATCCTGAGAAATATAGTGATGAAGGGAAGCCAAAGCCTCCTGAATTTGAGGATCCAAAGCTTTACCATTATGCTATATTTTCAGATAATGTGATTGCAGCTTCAGTCGTGGTGAATTCAGCTGTGAAGAACTCGAAGGAGCCGTGGAAACATGTGTTTCATGTTGTGACTGATAAGATGAATCTGGGGGCCATGCAAGTTATGTTCAAATTGAAGGATTATAACGGGGCACATATTGAGGTGAAGGCAGTTGAGGATTATAAGTTCTTGAATTCATCATATGTGCCTGTCTTAAGGCAGTTGGAGTCTGCCAATTTGCAGAGGTTTTACTTTGAGAACAAACTTGAGAATGCAACAAAAGATACAACAAATATGAAGTTCAGGAATCCCAAGTACTTGTCAATATTGAACCATTTGAGGTTTTATTTGCCGGAGATGTACCCTAAATTGCATAGGATTTTGTTCTTGGATGATGATATTGTGGTTCAAAGGGACTTGACGGGGTTGTGGAAGATAGATATGAATGGGAAGGTGAATGGGGCAGTTGAGACGTGTTTTGGGTCGTTCCACAGGTATGCACAGTACATGAATTTCTCGCATCCTTTGATCAAGGCGAAGTTCGATCCAAAGGCATGTGCTTGGGCTTATGGGATGAACTTCTTTGATTTGGATGCTTGGAGAAAGGAGAAGTGCACAGAAGAGTATCATTATTGGCAGAATCTGGTAAGATTGATTGCTATTTGTTTTATTGATTAGTGCTCTATGGCCAGTTGTTATACTGAATGTACCTTCTTTTATGACGGTTGGATGTTGATTGTGAGTTAAATTGGTTGGCTGGTTATTGGGAATGCACTTGTTCTCCAAACTAATTCAAACCTTTGATTTAATGACTTAGAATGTTACAGCTGTCTCTGTTTATTTTATATTCATCAAGGTTTTCTACAGAACATTTATGTAGATTTGGATTATTTTTTCTTAGTTTTTTCAGTTTGGTTTATCACTAATTACCAATGGTTTGACCATTTGCAGAATGAGAACAGAACCTTGTGGAAATTGGGGACACTGCCTCCAGGTTTAATCACTTTTTATTCAACTACAAAGCCACTTGACAAATCATGGCATGTTCTAGGACTTGGCTATAATCCAAGCATTAGTATGGATGAGATTAGAAATGCTGCGGTGGTGCACTTCAACGGGAATATGAAGCCCTGGCTTGATATTGCCATGAACCAGTTCAAGCCGCTTTGGACCAAGTATGTTGACTACGATCTCGAATTTGTCCAGGCCTGTAATTTCGGTTTCTGAATAAATTTAATTGTGGTCAAGTCTGATATCTCTTGTAAGATTTTGCTTCTATTTGTTCATACAAGTTTTTGGAACTGCTGTTAAAATTATTTGGCAACTGTTAAAAGTATCAAGAACGTTATAGGATTCTGCAATTAAGGGGTCTAATTATTTATTTTCACTATAAAGTAATCCGAATATATCGTAAACTTTCATATCCTGTTGTAATGGGTTTCTCCTCCTTTTCCTTTACATTTTGCGCCAGTTTTCTTTCTCATACGCCTGAGTGTTCGAGTAGAGTCCTCTCATCCTGCACTTCTAGGTTAATTTCCATGGTCTTTATAAAGTAACGTTTAAACTACAACACTTCAATTGTAGCGCTAAAAGTTGGAAGAACAATTTTAGTCGATCAGCTTGAAAAATAATCAGACGATCAGTATAAAAATTTTATGTTCATACTCAAATTTTCATATACGAATATGATAAATTACTTATGTTATCAAATTGTTATTAGTCTTTATTTATTAATTTTTTTAATTTCTTATTACCATTGACACATTAATTTGTTTTTGCTCACTTTGTAACACGATTATTTGACCTTCACGCCGATAGACTGACAGTTAATTCAGCTGCATCTGGCTTCTTTTATCGGAAGTTACTATAAACCTTCCTCATGTTGTATGACAGTCATCTGAAAATAATAATAATGATGATCATAATGAGCCATTTCAAAAAATGTCGAACAAAACTTGTAAGTTGTAACCAAAGAATTCTCATCTGTAATGTAAGAGAAAACATTGATAAGTTATCTATCGAAGGAAAAAATAAGGGTTCCAAAAATACTTCTCCTCAGAGGGACTAGATATATGACACAAGTATACCAAACAAAAATCCAACCACCATTCACCCAAAACCACTCCTTATAGAAAAAAATGGCCAAGGTCCATGACAAAATCCTAAAGAAAATTTCAGATAGCTCATCCACTAAAAGATCAGATCCTTTCCTTTTAATCCCCTATTAAACCACTTGGCAAATCACTAAATAAACCACTTGGTAAATCATCACTAGACTACAAACAGAAAATTTGTCCATTCATCACTCTCCAACTCCAGCCTCCCCCCAAACCAAACTAGGGTTTCCTCAAGCAGGAGCAGATACTCGTGGTGCCACACTTTTAGCTGCTGCTGCATTGACAGTCATCCTACCAGCGCGGTTCACTCGGCCTCCACTGCCCCCCATTTGATCACTCCTCGGGTATCCATCACCTCTGCGATTCGAAAACCCTCCCCTATTGCCACTCCTGTTTTCATACTCATTCCTGTTACCAAAATCACCCCGTCCATAGCCTCTGCTACCTCCATAATTTCCACGGCCTCTTGACCCCTCATTCCTGTATCCATTTCCTGATCCTGACGAAAACCTTCCTCTATTTCCCCCTGCCAATAAAAAAAATAAAACATAAATTAAAAAAATACTTTCAGAACAATTTCCGAAAACAAAATGAATACAGTCAACCCTTTCATCAATCTCTAGAAGTCAGAAGACACTACCACTAAACACCATTTCTCCATATCTAAGTTCTACCTCAATTGGAATCACCATTTTTCCATTCTAACAAAAACCAAAAAGTCTGGAGTTTAAAAAGCTTGTCGAGCACATTTAAATATGACAGAAACAGTGATCTCTGAAAAAGTAGCTCCAGAAACCATTTTAAATTCCTCAGCCAACATAGTAGCACCTGACTGTTTATTACACCTGTGTATTCCTTAATGGGAAGAGACCTCATGTTCCAAATGGTACTTCCAGTTACCATGTCATGCAGGATGTGTCGTGCATCCAAACTTGAAGAAAGATTCAAATTGTAAATGATAACGATTTAACAGTAAAAACCAAACTTGCCTCGAGTAGACTTCTTTGGTTCAACAACAACTCGTCGCCCACCGATTACGACAGGTGAAGCCTGAGACACAAATACAAACAAATTAAATTACAAAAGGTCTAAAGGTTCAAAACAGACATGAGTCATAACGTATATATTTATTCTATTTAATTAATTTATTATTATTTGTTTATTTAATTTGGGAGGGGGAATAGGTTAACAGATAAGAACATTAAGGAAACAAGCTATTAACAAATGTAGTGCTCAAGAACCCCATCATGCAATCTTTCTAGGCCAACAAAAATTATGGCAGCATAATTGCATTCAGGAAACTTTGAAAAAAATTCAACATATACCTCTGTCGCAAAAAGGGATAGCAAACTTACTAAATACCATTAAAAAATACAAAAATTCAATAAAGACATCAATCACTTACTACAAAAAAACTTTACTATCCTAAGAATAACAAGAAGGAATTCAAATTAGCCAAACTATATAAAGAGAACTATGAACAAGATAAAGAATACCTAACATGTAGAAAATAGAACTAGTAAAACAAGGTCGATGCATTAAAGTTGGGAGTGATTAAAATTTAAAGGACTCCAATGTTAAGAATAACAACAACCAGTAAAAAAAATACTTAAAAAGTTAGAACAAGTACCACCATTCATAATGGAGGAATTATAAATCAAGTGGTAATATTTTCAGAGCAGACTATTTAAGAAACATGTCACCTATATTTCACATCAAAAACATTCCCTTGACTCAGTTATTCAGAAGAACAAAGCAACAAATTCATATATGTGCTTCAATATAAGTAAGAGGCTATTCCTCCTGAAAACATTTCAGTATGTATTATTGTTTCAATCATGATTACCGGTTGAAGAAAAGAATCGTCAACAGAGAATAAATTTTAGTTATCTTTTTTTTTTCTTCAATAGGGGTGAATAACTCATTTGTGTCTGTACTACAAAACTTGACATCAAAATGTCTTGATATCCAACATATCCACCCTTTCAATCATCTTTCAATTAATTGTATATTTCAATAAGCTTCATCAACAAGTCACCAGCCCTTATTGAGTGTTCCAGCTAGGTTATCACCAAACTAACCCTGTCTATCCCCATTAACACCATTAACCAGTTGTAAAGTCAGAACAGAATCAGTAGGTTGCTAATTCACTTTCATACCCATCATGCTGATATTCAAAAGTTCAAGGTTGAACTTCTTTTCTTAAATATATGTCCAAAAAATTCCTCAATCTATCCTCGTTCACCAAGTTTAAAAGTTTAATCTAAATCATAACATTTTACCTCGAAAAAAAAATATATATATTATAGACTAATTTGCAGGGCTAAATACAGATATGGATGCCTTTTTTTTTTAAATTACATTTTTCAGCACCAAAGGAGGCCATGGCCCCAATCTACCTCCTTTATACGGTAGAAGGTGTATTCTCCCATTATTGTGCATAATAGTCTTTAGACACGATGCCCTCAAGTGCCTTATTTACCAAATTAGGATAGATATCCTACAAATGACAAAATATTGGAGATACAACATAGAAAATATATATAGGAAGGCAAAGTTAATGACAAATACACAGAATAAAAAGATCTTGGGAAAAGCTAGTTAAAAATCCCAATGTTAAACCAATGCTTAACACATGAATTTTTATATAAGATAGTGCATTCCAATCACATCTATAGACATGTAAATCAAACATCATATCAAGACAGAGATAACCTCCAGTTTTGCTTGTGTTTTGCGTGAAAAAAATTTGTGCCTCCAAAAGGAAACATTGCACAAAAGTTTAGGACATAAAATGCCAGAACTACATGGCAAAGGGTGATTATCGTAAAAAGATAAAAAGAACTCCACTACAATCATTTGTTTCTTTCTTCATCCAGAGTGGAAATCAGGAATCAATGAAATCCTCATCACACAATAAACAACAGAAAAACAATAAACAAATTGGTGCCATGAACAAACTGATGCATACCTCTATTGCACTTTGGACAGCACTTTCCTCTTCAAATTCAACAAAACCAAAACAGAATCCCTATTGTACATTAAGAACATATATTAGTTGCAAACTCATTTAACCATGATTCGCAATGGAAATTGAAGTTGAAAAAACTACCTTTTGAATTTTAATTTGAATACCACCACTCCTTATAGCTCCAAATTTCTTAAACTCATTCTCAACTTGAGCATGTGTGGCATTCAAAGGCAGGTCTTTAAGATATATAGATGGACCCTCAACTATTAATTGACAAACAAAATAATGAATTAGTGGAGCTGTTACGTAAACATACTACCTCCCATGCCCAGGCACAAACATATTATTAATATATCATCACAAATTATGCAAGAATGATAAATAATTGCATACCTCCACCCTCTTGACCATTCCCATTTTCACTAGCATTTGCACTGGAAACCTGTTTCTCTGACACCTGAGCTGGAGGTGACACAGAAGTAGGCTGTTGCTCCTGGCTCTTCATTATAGACCTAAGAGAAGCTGGTGGCGGGGATGATATAGGCACAGCACTGTCCTTCATAACCTTCACCTAGAATAACCATCTTAAGTGATTCAGCAAATGATTAGAAAAACAATATGAATTCAGTAGATGAAATCATTTGTACTCAACTGGTTATATCACCACTAACTACCATTATTTGTTGATATTACAAAAGATGCTATTACAGAAACAGAACAAACCCAAATTATCTGCAAGGGTTAAGAAACATAACATGTTGAACAATGCTACTTACAATTGAGGCATAAGACTTCTTTGGCACTTCTTCAATTTTAGAGATAGTTTCAGCGTCCATATGTGTATCATCTGGAACTTCATCAACAACCTCAGGTACCGGTGCTTCCTCTTCTTCAATTGTGCCATCTCCATTCTCAGAGGGATTGTGGACCTCCTCCTCATTGACTACTTCAGACAAAACAACTGCTTGATCAGAAACATGATTCTCCAGCACATGAGAAGCATCTGCAGAAAGAAACATCATCCCATTAGAGAAACCAAAAAGCTATAATTTAGAACATAGTCTCGGTTTCGATTACCTTGCTCAGGAGCAATAGAAGCTTCAACATCACCAATGGAAGCCTTGGTCACATCATGGTTGGCCTCATCTACATATCTAAATACATCATTCAAAACAAAGTACCCTTTGTCTTGAGGTGCCAGAAAGAAACTCTGGGTAAATTTCCGCCTCACATTGTCCTTTCCCGTCAAATACCCAGTCACAAGAACGAGAACTCCTCCATTGTAGGATTCTTGTGCATCCACAGTTGTTATCTCAGCGCTGGATTCTCCATAATCAAGGGAAAGAATCTTATCATTGATGGCCTGCTCCAAATGAAACAATTAGTTTCCCCTATATTAAAGTATTACCTCACACTCCATTAAGTTGATATACAGAATTCATCCTTTACTAATACCCCGCCTAATACCCGCACAAACAATTGGCTTGTGTAACCTCCCCTATCATATTCCATGTATATACAATCTTCCCTTGCCCATTCTATCAAAGATATACAACACATAGACATTAACAAGATAAGAACCAATAAATGCAACGGAAAATGAAAACAAGAACAGAATGTAAATTAAAAAAAAAATTACTAACTTGCATAGTGGTCGTAGTACTCATGGTCCCATTTTCTTCTGGGCGACCAAGCTTACTAATATCCTGGTAAAATCGATGAACAAGCTCGGGAGATTGGTGCAGAATAAGGTAATATTGATGAACAAACGCATTGCCGACCTAAAAGCGCGCCACAAAATTGGACATATATAATGAAACCGAAACGTAACAATTGAAATCAGAATAGAAGATTTAAAAACAAAAAAAAAGCATACAATATCAGCCGTAGGAGCTGGCGCTGGCTGAACCGTTGATGCCATGACTACAATTTTCGTCTTGATCTCCAATAAGCAATGAAAAACCCTAATTAATCAAACCAACAAACATCATCACTTAATTCCTTGAAAACAGAAAAAACCAAACCCCAAAAAAGGAGTCCACTACAGCCATTCCCAAAGTAAATCCAGAAGGCAAATAATTTTCCCGGAAAATGATTTTCCAGCATAACAAACAAACAGATCCTCAAAGGATCCAACGCAGAGTCGGTTCACACTTTACACCCGCAACCTTCTCGCGCGTATTCCTTAATATTCTCATCAGATTATGACAAAAACAAACAAACAAACAAAGAGCGCCTAAAAGAAACATGTATTTGGCAAAAAGCAAACGAGAGATGTGTGTGTGTGTGTGAGTGAGAGAAAGTGAAGCACCTGAAGAAGCGAAGATTTGGATTTGGATCGGAGGAAGTGAGGTGAGAGGAGTGTGATAGTGTTTGTGAAAATTCCTCTCTCACCTCCCCTTTGAAATATCTAGGGTTTGTTGTGGTTTGTCTCTAGATCTTGAAGAACCGCGAGAATGAGGGAGGAGAGAGAGGGTGTGCGCGAGCGAGGGTTTTGCTGCTTTATAGCGTGTGTATTGTATATTTATTTGTATTCTATTTGTATTTTGTATTTGCAAAATTGTTTACTTCAACTCTGAATATGAATGAAGGGCAGAATTTGTATTACGGTTTTGTGCAAGATTTGTTGTGCACTAGCAGTACCTTGTTTTTATAATGGGATAATACTAATTTGTAGGCCTTAAAAAAATTGAGACTTCAATTTTTTTTAATCTAAGAATGCCCCCTGAGGTTACTGTATCGCCGTTAGATTTAACAGAAAATGTATTAAACCATTAGATTTAACGAAAAATGTATTGAATAATAACTTAATACTAATATTAGATTTAACAAAAAAAATGTATTAAATAATAACTTAACGTTAATAAGCAGTAAAATAGACTATAACACCATTTTTTAAATGGTTTCTAAAGCGTTAAGTTAGTATTTAATATATTTTCCGTTAAATCTAACGGTGCTACAGTAATCTCATGGATAATTTTGAGTTTCAGAAAACTGAACTCCTCAATTTCTTTTAGCCTACTCAGGGGCAAATTAAATTAACCCTTTTATAATTTATTTTTCTTTTTTTATTATAATAATAGTGTACATTGAGACAATTTAGAACACAGGCGTTATGGTAGCATTGAATTGAACAGATGATTATCCGTTTATTACAAACTTTGCCATTTTTATATATTTGAAACATCACGTTCACGTTGTATAATTTAGATTTTGTAATATATGTAAATTTATAGTATAATTAATATTACTCTCTTTTTTCCCAAACAACTAACTGAAATATATAGGATGAAGATTATTAAAAAAATGAAAATATAATTAATATATCTTATAAGAAAATCAAAATGATTTATTCATGAAAGAATAATTTTTTGAATGAAACGTATTGGTCCATCTCTATTTTGGTTTCTGTGCACTTTTAGAGTATACATTAAGGAAATTAAATTGTTTATTATTTACTATTTTATAGAATTAATTTAGTTTTTACTTAGAAACACTTCTCTTACTAATTAGATTAAGACACATCAAAATATCGCATAATTCTCAACCATTGTTTGATACACAAAACTAATGAATAAATAAATCTAACTAATGTATTATAAAATAGTGTTGTTTTCCGAGTCCATGAAAATCTCTCTTTAAACTTACTTTAATTTTAAACAAAAATTAAGATTAAAAATATATATTTTTTAAATAATACCAAACTTATCACGTTTGTAATTAAAATTTTGTTAAACAATTCACTAATAATTTTTACTTTATTTCCAAGAAACCACGGAATTTTTTTCTTTAAACCTCGAAAGTTATTTACTTGTTTTATTATTTATCTAGAGTTTTACTTTTTTATTACTTAACATGTTAAAACTTTATTCATTTGTTTGCTCTAAGATTTTTTATAAAGATTGTTTTGAAGCTTTATTCTTTTAAATATTTTACATCATATACAAGACTTACTTGCTTGGTTATATTGAATTGAAGAAAAAAAATTGGTTTCTTACAATTGAAAAATTAATCATAGTTTATTTACATATGTACCACTTTCTTATTCAGTTTTATTAAATTATACAAACTAATAAAAATTTAGTTTATAATAATCAAACAAAAGTTATTTCAAAGAAAAAAAAGTTTATTAAAAACAAAATGAGAACTTACTCCTTTATCTTTGCAATGTCAATTTTGAAATTCATCTTCCGTCATTTGAAATTCAAATACATTTGAAATTAGGTATTTAAAGAAAAAAATAATGACTTAAAATTGAAGAGAAAAATATTTAAATAAAATAATTATTAAAATATTACATTAGGTACCCTTACAGTTATCCATGTTCTCATTGGTAATTTACCTCTCAGAAAAAAGTTTATTATTAATTTTAATAGAAATGAGACTTGAAGCGAGATACTGTGAGGCTTAATCAACAACACTCGTTAAAAAATGGCTAGAGCTTTCCTTCGCAGGCCCCTAACATGAACATATGTAATTGGGCCATTCGCTGAAATCAAATAACTTACAATGAGAAGTTACAAATATACAAGAGGCGCAATATGTGCTCGTGCCCAGGCTATCCTACAATCGGGTTTCAGCTTGTTCATCTAAAGGCCTTCTCAGCCTCAAATTCCATCTAATACATTTTCAAACGAGGTATAATATGGTAGGCTTGGCAGCTCTGGGTTTAAACAAAAGCAATTAGAATCAGCATGAGTTAAGCAAACACTCGAAAGGAACAGGAAAAATGAAAATGAACATAAAGAAGTGAAGTCAAATTTGTTAATACAGACTGTTCACAAAAAGGGATTTCAAAGGAGTCTCCTCCATACATTTGCAAGGAAGAGCTCCGCTAAGTCAAAAGTATACACCCATATCTACCTAGCTATCCCACAACATCAATGTACTCAACCTTCTGTGCAAATTTGTGTGAATCGAGAAAAAAAAAAGTAAAAATTTAAGAACAAGTAAATAAAAATGATACGCTCGGCATGGTGATGGTCAAAAGGCAGATGGAATAACTGTAATGTGCCTCAAAGGATGCAACATATCGATTCCCCCAGCATGTTGCACAAACTCAGCTGGTGAGAATGTGGCACCATGGCAGACACAAATGATGCTAACCTCCGTTTTTGAATATTTGTACAGGAACCCATTAATGGTTTTTCCATTGGGACCATTCCCTGTTGTTGAAACCAACGGCATTTGAGGAAGAGAGGCCACATTCTGATTCTGAGTTTGAGGCTTAGGAGGCTTGGCTATGCCTCTCTCGGATTCTTTCAATAGACCAGGGGATGGATTTTCAGTACAAGAGACTGGATTCTCATAAATTGGTGGAGGATTTGTGGCAGCTTCTTCCTTGGGTTTAATTGCGCAGAACTGGACACTATTAGATGGAATCTTTTGCTTAATACAATTTGTGGTAAAGCCAGTAGCCGGACTGCATTGAGCATGATTAGATGTAGTGGTTGTTGGCTTGATACAGTTTGTTGTTTCGTCATGAATTTGAGCATCTTTCTTCAAATGAGATGATGCACTGTGTTCAGACTGTCCCTTGGTATCATTTCCTTTTAAACCTCGCAAAGAATGAGGATGTTCTGGTTGAGAGTGAATTGAATGGCTTCTGGTATCGCCACTGCCACCACCTGGTAAAACATTGAACCCATACATGTTTAATTAGTCTCACTTTTGAAAGGTTAACCTTCTTTTAAAGTTGCAATGTAGATCACAAACACCACAAGTACATACACACAATAAACTTGGAGAATCAGCAGATGCAAAAACCACTAAGTATACTATACATCCAAAGCAGATCTAATTAAATCCAAGTATACATTCATCAACATTACTAATGATCTTTTGGAAAAGTATCCTTCCACAGCACCGGATTGGTTTCTGATCTGGTAAATTGATGAAGCCCACTATTCATCAGAAATTAAGAAAAAAGATCTAAATATGAAAAATAATTTCAAAATTAGTCCATCAAGCACTAGATTTTTAATTGTCTGAATCTAAATAAATGGGCCAAAAAGGAGGAAGGAGGGGTGGTGGTGGGGTGGTGGTGGGGTTCAGACAACTTTATAAGCTAAATGTTTCAGATAAAACCAAGGTCACTGTGGTTATAAGGTCATCACAAAATATAAATTTTCAGCAAGATAACCTGAAGCAATGAACACATTTTGTGCATTTCCAATCACAAAAACATAAAATAATGGAGAAATGTTCAACGCATTTTAGAGTAGAAAAAAAAAAGTAACAAATAAAGCAGCAGTTGTCAGAATTAAAAACTTAAGAGGGTACCTTCATGAGAGGAGCTTCTGTAATCCGAAGCAACAGAAGAACTGCAAACCGGCGAAACATTGGTAGACTCTTGTTTCATGCCACTCTGGTCAGCACGCCCATTATCCACATTGAAACCCGAACCTTGACCCGTTTGAAACTGCTCAAACTTCTGATTCACCAACGACTGCACCACAATCTGCTCATTATTCCCGGGCCGAGCTCCGCCATTCGCCCAAAACGGCACCACATTGACATAAGGATACGGGAGGCCGCTTGGAAACTGCACAAACTGTACCGGATACAAAACAGGACACACACTGGACGTGGAACAAAACGTTGGATTATTTGGACTAAAAGGAACATCTCGGTTCATGCTCATGTTTTGCTCTATACTAAAATTCAAATTTACATTTTTCATCTCGATATTGTTGTTTCTGAATCCGTTACTTTCTACTCTACTTCTCTTGCGTCCTCGTTCTCTTACATCGAACTCGGGCTCATTTTTCTCAAGCTTCGGTGATTTTAACCACGTCTTGTTCTCCGGTACGACGTCGTCGTCAAACCCACCATTGATGTGCATTGATCCATTCTTTTGTTGTTTGTCTTGTCCGAAACTGTTAGCTTTCGGATCGCTTGTACATTGTAACTGAACTGGTTCGTGCTTGACTTGGAGCGGGTTCGGTTTCTCTGACTTCTTGACACCTCCATCAATTGACAATCGTAAATCAAGTTCGATCTCTTCATCTTCTTGCTTTAACTCTATCATTCTACCGTTACTCTCCATTAATGAATAGCTCAGAAGCTTCGCCCTACAACTTCATATTCTAAACATACAAACACATGAACATTGTGCTCAGGAAACACGAATGATTTCTAGGGTTTCTTCTGTTTGTCGTGATTCTCGGATTTTAAGGGCAGAGAAAATCAGAGAAAAACCAGGTAAAAGGATGGAAAGAAGAGTTCGATTACAGAGACCCTCCACGTGGCGAAACAGGAGACGTGGAGAATAGCGGTATCTAACACGTAATCCAAGCACTTTCAGGTTTGAAGGTCGATTTTTAAAAACAAAATTGTTATCTTAATTGCAACGATTTAGCGTGAAATCGTTGTTGGCGTCTGTTAAACACGATCCTGGAGAGCCCTCGACTTTCCACGTGGTGTACTTGCATGAAGAGCTGGTGCTTGACACGTGTATTTTCTGACGTGCTTAATAACATTTCTTTGTCCAATAGCGGTGAATTAAATGGCAGAGATAATGTTGTCCCCTCGAATCTACACCGTCACTTCAATTTTACGAATCTCTAGATTAACTAGTAGACGTGGTCTATTTTTGTTTTGACACGTGCATCATTGATTGAGTAGGCCCGAGTACCCATGCGTAGGTTTATCGGAGTCAAACACGTGGCTGGAGTTCTTACTGTCACAGTTCAGCAGATCAAGTTGCTTTCTAGCTTTTAGAAGGATTGATGCGGACATGTCATGTTGATCGTAAGCTGAGTTCGTCGTACACCTGGAACGCGAGGAGATAAGGAATTAAGCCGCACAATGAAAGTGAAACGTGGAGGAAATTTACAGGAGAGGGAGGTTTTCAAGAATGAGCAGTGGGACCGACTGGACACCGGCTTTAAAATTAAAACTTGAAATGACGCATGATAGCCAATTGTCATTGTATGATAAGAACGACAGAGAATCACCAGGTGTGTTTTGTGCATCATCAACTTGAAAACCTAACCTGCATGATTAGAGCTGGGTTCGGGCAGGGTGGGGGCGGGGACGAAGCATTTCTATCTGTGATTTAAAAATTAATTTCTATGTCACCTCTTTTTAATTTAAAATTTAACTTTCATTTTTATATTTAAAGTTTTAAATTATTTTCCTCATCAATCTCATCTCAAACTATATATAATAATTTTACATTTATTATTAAATTATATTTTAATATTTTTATAATATTACAACCATGAGTATTAATAATTTTTTAATTTTTTGATTAATTTCACTTTCAAGCTTTTAGAATAGAACAATACTTATTTTATAATTTTTTATAATTAATATATTAATCTAATTTACCTAAAATTTTATAAAAACATTGTAGACATCTTTATCTTTAAACTTGTCAAATCTAAAATTTTTTTGAATAATAAAAATATTTTAAAATAATTTATATTTTAGAGTCTCTCAATACTGTTAAAAACTTTTAGGATTGACCTCTATTCATTTATAAATAAATAAAAAGTTCTACTTAAGTCATCAAATTACAAAAATTTGTAGGATCAAACTAGACTCAAAGACGAAAACACATACCAAATTTCATAATTTTTTTATATCTCCAGATATAGCTCAAATAAGTTTCATAAAACTAATCTCCTCCAGAAAACTAAAAATCCTAGAGTTACTGAGTCATCTTTTAAAATTCATAAAAAATTAAATACTCAACATTTTTCAGTGAAAAAATTTTAAACAAACCTTCGAGGTGTCTATTTTAACATATATAAATTTAAAAAATAAAATCAAATTAAAATTACTAAATAAATTATCATAATTATTTACTATCATCTAGAAATAAGATTGATGTCTTTTTTTTTTAATCAATCCAATACATATATAGACACACACAAATATATTCAGGGAATGGGTTGGGCAGAGTTGGGGAACACAATTCCCATCTTCATCATTATTTAATTTCTGAGAAAATTTTGATCTTCATCCCCGCTTCGTTATCTGTTTGTTACTTTCTATCTTTGGCCCAAATGGGCTGAGAGTTGCAAGGACCAATACTCACGAGGATTCGTCCCAACTCTATGCATAATGATTACTTATGATACGATGCTTTTCTCAAATAATTTTGAAGATATATAATTGTTCTCGCACAACAAGACGATCCTTGACATTTGTTTCACTTATGAATTAAATATAATTTATGAAACAGATAAAAGAAACTAATTAGACACAAAAAAAAAAAAAGAGATTAAGAGAATAGTGATGTAAAAGAATAAAATAAATTTATTAATAATAATATTGCACAAATTGGTATCTACAAAACATGTTATGGATAATTCAACAAGTTTGGCGATATCATATAACTGGTGCTGAATAACTATCGCTAATCCTCCGAAGAGCCCCGGTCTCAATTCAGGAATAAATTTGTGATTATGAAAAGAAAAAAAAAAAAAAAAGAAAGAAAAGATTAAGAAAGACACCACCTAGAAATTATATCATATATATATATGGAGGACAAAAAAAAAATAATAGTAAAACATATTTTTCCCATGAACTCCTATAAATTTTCTCAGACATCTATGATGGAATTGACAAGGGCTTCTGCTAATGTAGTATTAGTACCAATTTAGGATTACAATTGACAATACAAAAACTGCTTTTCATATAATCTAACAACTGCTAACTTAATTATAGGAGTCGACAAGTCAACCAGTCTCATCATCACTAATGAGAGTTGTTTTCAGTGATTGTAGAAAAACTTGCCCGCACCAAACTTCTCGTCATTTGTTAGAAATTTGGGCTTCCAAACTTGAACACAAGCGATGACAAATTATAAATCAAATTGTTTTATAATTTATATTATTTTTAATGTTATTTTATTTAATCTTTATTTTTCATCTTTTTAACCCTTATTTTTAAATACATTTAATTAAAAATTTTAAACTCTTATATTTATTATATTACACTTCATTTAATTCATAAAATATCATTTTAATGTATATCTACTTTTTTAATTGTACTTCCACTTCTGTAGATGACTTCACCACAGTCGCGTGTGATCTACCTCTCCCTCTTGATTAAGTTTAGTTCTCTTTGTATTTTTTTATGAATCTAGTATTTTTATTTTTAATTAAATTTAGAAATATGTGATTGATTTTGAATTATTTTAAATTTTAAAAAGAATATATGATTGAAATTGAATATAAATTATATTAAAAAATATGTAACACAAAAAATAGAATTTAAAAACAAGAAAGAACAAAGCCTTAACCTTTCTTATTTAGTTAATTTTAGTAGAGTTATTTTGTTTGCTAACTCTTAGCAATATTTTACTGTAATATTTTGCTTTAGGAAAGTGTAGCTTAGGAAGTCTGGCTTGCGAGTTGCCTCTCTTTGTTTTTGCCTTTCTATGTGCTGCTGCTTTGCTTTGTAGACTTTAGTCCCTCTTGCGCTGGTATATTGAATACCAGGCTATCTTGATGCCAGTGAATGCCGACGACTTCTATCCTTTGCTTTGTCTGAGCATTTTTTTTTCTTTGTTTCGCAGTGACAGCGAGAGGAGGCTGCTCAACCCCACCTGTATGAAAGCAGCAAAGGAAGAGGAGCACATCTTACCAGACCAGAATCAATAAAAACGAATTTTGAACACTTTTTCTTTCCTCAAAAATCCAGGTTACTCGTCTTGTTCTATCATTGTTTGAGCATTATTCTTAAATCAATTACATGAATCTTTCTAATTTTTATGAATCTCTGAATTTTAGCTTCAATAATGTTTTTGTCCTTTTAGTGATTTTAGTTTACGGAAAAATTGTAACTAAAAATTAAAATTAAATGTGGGGTTGAAGAGGTGAGAAGTGGAAACTGAATAACAAACCCTTTGTTTTTATCAGACTAAAAATTGATTTCGTATGGGCTATTGTCAATATGCCTAATGGCACATCTGTAATTTTCTTTAAGTCATAGGGCTGCTCTGGTCAATGTGGAGTTCACTTGGTGCAAGAGGGCTAGACTTTTCAAATTGAAGACTTCCCTCGATAAGGGTGTTTTTTGAGTAGTTTTGAAAAGACAGGGACTAAATGGAATTTCTTAAAACTTGTTGCATCGTAATTTCGCAAAAGTCGAGAGCAGTTATTAACATTTGCCCCGTTTGATGATGACCATCTGGAAAGTCGTGAAAAACGTTCAATTTACAAATTGGAGTCATAATACAACCCAAATTATTCAAAAATAGAACCAACATTTAACCGTAAAATCAGGACAAAATGTAGCCGAATGCAAACAGAAGCTTCATTATAAATCAGAAACAGGTGAACTGAATGTTCATGTACATCATTCCTATCAATCACCTTCACATCAGAAATTTAAACAGGCATCCTCATTACTAGCTCACCCTCTTTCAAACTGCAACAATCAAGAAAACAAATCATTCAATTGCAGTGAAAATGCATGGAGGCAAGTAAGGGTAACAAGAAGATGGAATTCCAAGGCTACCTCTTAATGTAATAGTAACAAAAGTCAGCCAAGATGAAACTTTGGACCATTTCTGCAAGAAAAGCAAATGGGAACCAGAGGAACCCATATCCTAGCAAAAATAGATGTTTTCCTCTTGTCTCAACTACCTGCATGTCAGTGCCAAGATAATGTCATTTAATTTTACTTCTTAATAATTCATAACGATGAAAAAACAAAAAGGCCATGGCTGGCTAGTATAAGCATAGATAGTAACACTACTCAGGCTCCAAAAATGAGCTGATGAACCTCTTAAAACTCATTTCATCTACTACTAGGACTTTTACTTGCCCACCGTATACTGTAAAAGACTAATGAGAATTTTCTCCTGATTATGTTTAGGAGTATTTCGATCTGCCACATTGGACTGTCGAAGGGGGTCTTGAAGTTTATAAAGAAGTTAGTCACCCCACCTAAAAGGTACATAATCTTTGGGATGAGCACCTAACTCCCATACAAAGTTTTGTGTCTGCTATGAACTTCAAGCACTAAAAAACCATCCTATGTATTGGTACTAAACTCTAATGCAGTCAATTCTACCCAGGATCAGTTTTCTAATGTGATGTGCTCTGATCATTTTCAGAATCACTCTTACTGCTGAGGTCTTAAAACCCTATATATTTGGAGTTCATTGATTTGCTAGGGTTACATATTATGCCTTTAAACAATTTTGGGACGACTCCACCACACCGTTCCTGACATACAATGTTTCTTTTTCATTTTATCTCCAAAATG
Source organism: Boswellia sacra (assembly GCA_013180625.2). NCBI lineage: Eukaryota > Viridiplantae > Streptophyta > Magnoliopsida > Sapindales > Burseraceae > Boswellia > Boswellia sacra. The sequence continues at coordinate 300,714 of SNVD02011837.1, read as the reverse complement.
GTATCTTAGAGACGCTATGGATATGAAAAGCAAAAACTAACCCGTATAATCCAGTTAGCACAAGCCAAGAACCTTGCAACGCCCAGAGCAAATACATAATGGGAGGTAAATGGTTCTATCATCTGAAACCATGAAAAAAAGGGCAGCACAAATTATTTATTGTATGTAAATAACAAGTAATTGCTGAATTAGTAGTAAACGCGGCACTGAGATTATACCTTTGCATTCTGCATCATACGAAGCTGAGGCAGCACTGAAACAGATTCCAGGAACACACATAATGCCCAAAGTATTCCACCAAAATAAAATCCAACAGGATGGACTAGTAAAGCGAGGATAGAACAAGGCACCACCTACAATACAATTTGAAGAAAATTTGATTACTGTTATAGAAAAACGGATAAATTCTTCGTTCTTGTTTAAGGTCATAACAGTTAATTGCAGTTGTTTATCATTTTTCCCCCCATTGTTCCAGGACACCAATAATAATATGGTTCTAAATCAAGGAAATAGAAGCAGAGACCAGTAGGTAAAATAAAGAAATGATGCAGAGAAATCCTTTTCTATTGTTTGAGGATACAATGTAAATTTAACCAATTGAAATCTGCAGTCTTCCTGTGTGAGTGGCCTTTGAGAATACTAGCACTACGTATAGGACAGGGGGTCACACGGTGTCCTATACAAACATTCTGGCGTGCATTTTATGCAGCTGTAATTTATCAGTAAGTAGACTACTAACCAATGTTGAAGAGCTGACAGGGGCTCGTACTCTGCTGACACACCTTAAAGACACCAATTTTCAACTAAAATTAATGTATATGACTATATACCTAACAGTTTGATCCAATATAGTTTCATGGGAAATATTTGATTGAATTCCAAGTCACAAGGATTGGTTCTTTAATATCAAACATTGAGCTTACTTTAGCATAAAAAAACTCACAGGCATATATAACTGGATCATGTAGTCAGACAAATTTCAGATAAATAGATCAGGACGAATTACATTAAAATTATAAATAAAACGAACAACACAATTACTATGCCTGTCTTTCTACCAATATTACATATAACTGACAGTGAACAATGCACTTACTATGTAGTATCTGGGGAAGTTATCAAGATCCTTGATGTAAGTTGACTTCAACTTGAACCGCATCATGTATACAACCCATAAAGTTGACGCGAGGGTGGTAAGATCTAGCACCGTATGGATATCACCCTCCATTATGGTGCTACATACCAGTCTTACGGCGAGGTACATAGCTGTGATTTCTTGAGTCTTCAGTGAAAGGCCTGAAATTACAAATACCAATCTAATTATTTGAACATCTGAACCATTGTAGTATAACAACATACACATATGAAAGAAAATATGTTCTCGAATTGCAATATTAAAAAAAAAAAATAATCTGGCACTACCCTGTCTAACTGGATGCTTAACTTTCCCATGATTGACCAAGCAAATTAACACCATCAAGGAAAGTGGAATGATGAAAGTAGAATCATGGATAATGGCACTGTAAGAAATTTTTATTTGAGCCTTCAATCTAAAGTCTGAGGCCCGAATCCCAATCTCCAACTATTTGCAAATCTTATAAATATTTGAAGTGATTAATATAAGAAGAATTATTTTTTCTTTACATTTTCTTTTACCCTTTAATGTTTCTAATTGAAAAGAGAAAAATATCGTATGTTATGAGAAAATACATGTATTTCGATATGTATTTTTACTTCTGCACCTTATTCATTGTATTTCTAAACAGGGTTGGTGTCAATAACATTAATTCAATTTCTGGAATTTTATTATCTAGAGTGGTTAACGTCTCCAAGATTCAAACCCAGTAAAAAAAAAAAAATTAGGCTCAACACAACTCATTCATTATCCATAGATAAAAAGGTACTTATAAGCTTGATGAAAATTCAAGTATTTCGATTTGTATTTTTACTTCTGCACCTTATTCATTGTATTTCTAAACAGGTTTGGTGTCAATAATATGGGACTTATCCTAGAATTTAAAACTTAAAATAATGTACAAATTTTCATTCATATATCTTGATATATATAAAATAATAATAATAAGGTAAACATATATAATAAATCATCAAGGAAGTTCAAAACACGTCAATAAAAACAACAATGGTCATTGAGTTATAGCTCCGTACTCGAGACTAACCAAACGGGACTGAATTCATCATTTAATTAACGCATGAAAAATACTAAATTAAACGAATTCGGTCATATTTATTTTGTATAAGCGACATTATTAACGGATTGAAAACTCATTACAAATCCATCCCCCCAACTCTCCCCCTTCCCCCCTCAAACAAAACCCACACAAAACACCCCAACACCCCCCCCCCCCCCCCCCTTTTTTTTTCCTTCTATTAATTCAATTTCTGGAATTTTATTATCTAGAATAATTAACTTCTCCAAGATTCAAACCCAGAAAAAAATTTAGGGTCAACACAATTCATTCATTAACCATATATAAAAAGGCAGCTATAAGCTTGAAGAAAAATAAAAGACAAATCTAAAGATGGAGATGAAGTAGAAACAAACCAGAACAAGTCTTCTTGGTAGTGAGCTTGTAAATCAAGACCATGATGCCAGCAGCATGGATGGCCTCGGATGCAATAAAGAAATGATCATGATTTTTAACCAGAAGCTTCAAAGCCACCAAAGAACACACAACTAACGTTAGAGCAAGAGTGCTCTTCACCTTCATGGGCAGTCTTTTCAGCCATGCAAACAGCACATTCACAGAAGATTCTCCTCTCTTCGACCCCATGGTCTCTTTTTCTTCTCTTCTTCTTCTGATCAGAGAGAAAGAGAGAGAAATACTGATATTATTTATTTGTCTGTCTGTTTCTTTGCTTGCTTCGTTGTTTATGAACTCAATTAAGGGTTTTCGGTTTTGATATTCTTCTTGTTAAAGATGGCAACGAAACGAAAGAGGGAAGAAAACGAACAGAAAAGGAGCCGTTTTGGCAAGACACGAAGAGTACATGCAGTTGGTGAAGTGGCGTTTAATTTGTTTCTATGTTTGTGACCAATCAGAGCTCGACATGTGTGTTTTAATATTTAGGACAGAAGATATGATCCCGAAGTTGGTGCTTGCCTGTTCTTGAATGCTTGATTTGGACATTTATTGTTAATTAAACGAGAAAAAGTTCGGTTAATATTCAACTATTAATTGTTTCAGTTAATAATTTTGAACTTTTCTACGTAAAAGAATATAAAATATTGGATTCGAATTTAAATAATATATTATTAAAGATCGAGGCTGTTTGTCTAAAATTTTACCGGCGACAGTTATTCTCTGTGTGCACCCTCTAATTAAACATTTTTAAATAAAATTTTTGTTCAACTCACTTCTATCCAAAACTGTTTTCTTGTAAATACCAAAAAATTCAATAAACTGATTAATAATATATGATATTACAATAAAAATAAAAGAAAATTTTCATATACTATAAGAGACTAATATAAATATAATTACTAGTAAACGAATTTTATAATCAAAGTTTTAAAAAAATGATTAATTTAATTGTAATTTTTATTAAAAATATCAATATATCGAATTTATCCATCCAATATAAACATTTTAAAACTATGGGATAACTGTAATAAAAAAATTTAAGTTGAAAATTATTAATAATAGATGTTCGTAGAAGTTAGAATAGCAGGTATAAAACAACAGCTAGAGTTGACTTTTTAGGTGTCATTAGCGTCACGTTTTATTAAAGTATTTGGAGTCGTAAAACGTGATGTTTAAAGCAATTGCCTTATTTGTAGCCTATCCTTACCACAATCTCACAAAAATGGAAAAATGAAAACGGTTGCATTCCCTTTCTTTTTTTTTTTTTTTTTTTTATACAGCCATCTTTCCATCGACGAGTTAATTGCAAGGATCGTACTTTTACAATTTGCAACCACTTTCCTTTCTTGTTCAAGTGAAAATTCTTCACTTTTTGAAATAATTAACGTGAGACTTTAAAAAAGTGAAAATTGTGGAAAACAAGCAAAATCAACTCACTTAAATCTTAAAACTAATTACATTTAAGTAAAAAGTGTTAAAACAAACACCGCTTTGTTGACTTGAGTATGCATCTCCTATAACAGGGTAACGTTATATTTAAACATTTTTTATATAATTTTTTATGCAAACCAATATGATACTATTTATTTATTTATATATTATCATCAATTAATTATTAAATATATTGATTTTTATAATATACTTTTCAATAATTTTGTAACAATTAATTGATTTGTATACTAGAGTATGTATACCAAAATTTTAAATCTGGGATTATTGTTATAAACTTTTTAATTATAATTGCAAAAATGAGTACTGTTAGCTAGTAACACTTTCTTATTCATTCTATATTTCTTGTAATGGCATGTATTTATAAAAATTTTAATTGTTAGTGATTGAATATATGATTAAAAACATATTATTTGAGAATAATTGTTTTTAAGATCGAATTTGTCCGGTCGAAACTATTAGATTTTACTACAAATCACTAAATTGAGTTAAAAGACTTGTGGTACTCCAAACTTAATTTTCTCTTCCTTAATTATAATCAGCACGTTCTCCCTCGACAAGGGGTTGGTCACCCACGTGCTGCAACCATAACATCCAGACGAAAGTCCAAAACGTCTTTTCATCTCGTGTATTCGGCAAGTCGGAAATGCTAAGAAAACATCTCTCAACATGTATCCATAATCAATAATTAAGCCAAAAAGCGAAGTGCATGATGAAGTGGCAGCCAATCCTTGTTACGACAATTTCACCACAAGTTTATTTAACGTCACGTAACCTCTATTAATCCACACATAACAGGGCTAATCTTTGAGCCTGGCTAGCTACAACATCACTATTAAGATGCTAATAACAACCCACTTTGAAGTTAATTACTCGTACACATAGTAAGCTTGAATATAGACTTCTTCACCAAACTTAATTTATGCATCAAATTACAGAGAACAAACTTAAGCTTTAAAGAGATCGATAAAGATCCGCAGCAAGGCGTGGCGTGATCTCAACTTCAAGAGGGTTCTTTTTGGGCAAGGCAAGGCCCAAACCTTCCTGCATATCAACTGGCTTGCCCTCTATTGTTGTCATATCAAATCCTTGCAATAGGCGAGCAACCGTTAGCTGAACAATTTGCAAGCCAGAAGTCATTCCAGGGCAGGATCTTCTACCGTAGCTGAAGGGTAGGTACTCAAACTGTTGACCTCTCACATCAACGTCAGCATGAGTTGTCAGGAACCTTTCTGGACGAAACTCCTCTGGGTCTTCCCACACTCGTGGGTCTCGATGCAGCTTCCAAATGTTAACAATCAGACGAGTGCCCTTCGGGATGTGATAACCTGCAATGTGACAATCTTCCATGGCTTCGCGCGGTCCTGTTACGGGACCCGGTGGGTTCAAGCGTAGAGATTCCTTAATAACGGCTTGGAAGTAGTTGAGGCTCTTGATATCGGATTCCTGAACCCATTTCTCCCTTCCGACTTGGATGTCCAACTCTTCTTGAACTGCTTTCAGCACTTTTGGGTGGTTCAATAACAAGGAGAGTACCCACGTTATTCCAACTGAAGTGCTTTCTGCTCCGGTGAAGATTAGAATCTGCAATACAAATTTTAAGGGAGAAAAGAGTTACAACGACGGTAATTATAGATCTCAAATCGATAAAATTCAAAAAATATTTCATATTTATTTAAGTGTTTTACGGTAAAAATGGTCATGTTCTAAAAAATTTGTAAATTACGACCCTTTATCGAATATCGAACATATTCGAATAATGTTGGACGGACCTGTTGGATATTGTGGGACGTCAGACAAGATCATAATATACAAATTTTAAGAAAAATAATTATTTACGAAAGAAGTCTCATAATTTAAATTATTTTCTCAATTTTTTGTATCAGCATTACTAAACTAATTAGATTAGATCTAACACAATCTAACAAACACAATATTGTTGGATATCACATCATTATAATTTTTTTATTTATTATATATTTTTATCATTTAATAAAATTATATCACATCAAGTTGTAGAAGAATAATTGTATGTATAATATATAATACAATGGACAGAAAGTTTTAATATAATTTATAGACAAAATTTTCTAACTCTTAATCTCACTAAATCTAATAGTTGAAATTGAAAGTAAAAAAGTTGTATTTAATACTACCAACTTATTAACAAAAAATTAAATTTTTTAATTTTATGTTAAAAAATTTCGTCAGAAGAACCCTTTCCCAATATAATACGATGTTGTATTTTGTTTATGCTAATTTTTTAAATTATATTTTTATAAAACTAAATTAGAAAAGAAAGTTGATTTTTTCAAAAGCTATATATTCCCTTTTTTTCCTTTAAATGTTTAGCTTACAAAATAATTAATTGTGAAAAAGTCACTTATTTAAAAAGTTCTAGCACATACGTTTTAGACACCAGTTGAGTATGCTAAAAGTAATCATTTAATAAGCAACAATACAACAGTACAGTTAAACACACACTTAAATACTGCGATAGGTTTTAATCGTGTGCTTTTTTACTGTATGGATGAGGAGAAAATCATATTCAAAAAAGCCATCAGAGACATTGTTCAGAATTCAAACTTACAAGAGCTGTTGCCTTGACTATAGTTTCACGTGTATGGCCAGAAATTACAGAACCCTCTGGGATTTTTGATAGTAACACGTCCATGAAGTCACGTTCAACATTGTTCTCGCCCTGTAAATTTCTCTGAACATGTTCGTCAAGCCAATTTCCAATAACATGGTCGATTTCCTTCGAAGTCCTCTTCATAGCTCCCACATAACCTTGCAAATCCAGCCATTCAAGCCACGGAAGGGCATCCCCAGCAACAAAAACCCCGGACAGATAGAGAGCTTCTTTAATGGCTTTCTCAATTCGCCAGGCCTCGCTTCCTTGTTCACCATATTCCCTAGCTGAAAATCGCTTTCCAGATATTAGCTTCAGGTTTATATTGAAAGTGAAATACTCGATCACGTGACTCATATTCACCTTTACAGGATTGTAAAGGTTTGCAACACAAAGTTGGTACAAATCTTTGATCAATATGTCGACCTCCGAGTAGCGTACGTGCTTGAGCAATTCAAGCCGGTGACTGGACAGAAGATCGGTTGTTGCTATTTTGCGAATCTCGCGCCAGTATTGCCCATAAGGGGCGAGTGCAAAAATGGCGTTCTCATAGCCAATGTACTTCCCCACAGCTATACTTGGCCGCGTGGCCAAAATCCTGTCATTGGTGGTGAAACATTCCTTGACAATTTCCCCACTGCTCACTATCAACGTTCGATGCTTCCCAAGCTTGAGTGAGTAGATTGGGCCACATTTGTCAGCCATGGCACCAAGTATTCTACAGATTGGCTGCTGCCCACCTAGTAAAGGGAGGTGCCCTATGATAGGCCAAGCCCCGGATGGTTCGGGGACAGCCTTGTTCTTACTAGTATCGCTTCTATAACTTGCCATAATTCTCCACAAACAATAGAGAAGCAGCAAAGCTAAGAGCTCCGCAATTAATTGGATGTAGGCGGAGAAATCCATGATGGTGTATTGTTCCTGGTCTAACCTCTAGGGAGAGTGTTTCTGATATACCCTTCCAATGCTTGCAGTCTATTCATAAAGAGGCAGTTGAGAGAACCGGGCCAGGCCGAAAAATAAATTATTTTTCACAAGTGCAAGATTAAGCAGATATTCATGCAATTTTTTCTTTTTTTTTTTTGTGGTGGAGAATAAAAATTTGATGGAAGTTCTTTTTTTTTTTTTTTTAAACCGTGGCGTATTATTCGCATACGTGCATGAATTGAATTGACGTAGGTGATTGATTGGGGTATTCAGTTAAGATCGGGGCCCAGTGTGGATATTCCAAAGACATTTTGTGGTTGCTTTGCGAGATGTATCGCGTGGTGTCGCGGCATGAGTCGACATGGTATGTCCACGATCGATGTCAGGATGTAAAGACTTTTATGCAGCGCATGCGTTACTATTTTGAATTGATGTGACGTATCCATCTAATAAAAAATTATAAAATTAAGAAATAAAAGTTACAAAATTTCTTATTCATTTTTTTCAGCTTTTCGTTGAATAAATACACCTTATCAGTCAAATTACGTGCTGCATTCGCTATAATAAAGATTTTCTCACAACCCATTGCCTTGCTAATTAATATTCGCGTAAGTTCGCCTAAAAACATTGGCGGACTCCTGTGGTGGCTTGACCGGGTTGGAACCCGGCCAAGTGCAACTCTTTTTAAAAAATAATCAAAATATTTAGGAATAAACTCTTAACACCTTTTGAAGTTTAAAAATATTACAACTTATTTCTTTTTGTTTTAACAGTAATCACGAAAATTCTTTTTATTAAATATTTTTTAAAAATTAACATATATTTATATATATAAAAGGATATGATATTTTAACTTAAGTTATTTTAAATAGTAACATATTTGGATTTAAAAAAATAAAAATAAAATTAGTTCTTTTGGTTTTGAAAATAATCTTAAAGATTTTTTTTGTTAAAATATTTTTAAAAAATTGATAACTTCATATATTCACATTTCTGAGATAATTTCATACTCTTGATATATTCAAGTTTTCTCAAATTTTATCATAAATAAGTTTGATACGTTAGCTAAAAGCACGTATTAAGATGAACTTATGTTCAATTAGACAAAGATATAAGATTATATATTTATATGACCTAATTTATATTAAATTAATTATTTTATTATACGTAATGAACTTTGATTTATTTTAAAATATAATTTTTTCAAAAAATTAATTGATAATTATAATAATAATACACATTTTTTCATCTTTAACACGAAGGAACATTTATTAAAAATTACCTTCATTTGTTTTCTTGGAACATGCGATTATGTTAGCTCGTGTCATGTTTCATGCTCCCCTCCATTGGATTCAACTAAACTTTGTAGGTAACGAAGATGTGAGATGTCAATTAATGATAATTGAAATAATGAAAATGGGAGATGCGTGATATATTCACGTTATCTCAAATTTTATGTTAAAATATTTTTAAAAATTGATAACTCAATATATTCAATTATTCATATTTTTTGAAATAATTTAATGCTATTGATATATTCACGTTTTCTCATATTTTACCATAAATAAGTTTGATATGTTAGCTAAAAGCACATATTAAAATGGATTTATTTACATTTAAACAAACAAATTACGATTATATAAATATATATGACTTAATATATATATACATATTATTTAATGAAATTTAATTTATTTTAAAAAAATATAATTTTTCAAAAATAAATCGATAATTATAATAATAATAAGCATTTTTCACCTTTAACATGAAATATCATATTTATTAAAAATTACCCTTATTTATTTTCTTTGGAACATGCAATTATCTTTGCTTGCGTCGTGTCTCATGCTCCACTGGATTCAACTAAACTTTGTAGGTAACGAAAATGTGAGATGTCAATTAATGATAATTGAAATGATAAAATTGGAAGAGGCGTGATATATTCACGTTTTCTCAATTTTTTTGTTAAAATATTCTTAAAAATTGATAACTTAATATATTCACATTTTCTGAAATAATTTTATGCTCTTGATCTATTCACGTTTTCTCAAATTTTACCATAAATAAGTTTGAAACGTTAGCTAAAAGCACATATTAAAATTGATTTATTTACATTTGTAGGTAACGAATATGTGATAGGTCAATCAATGATAATTGAAACGATGAAAATGGGAGAGGCGTGATATATTCGCGTTATCTCAATTTTTTTGTTAAATATTTTTAAAAATTGATAACTTAATATATTCACATTTTTTGAAATAATTTCATACTCTTGATCTATTCACGTTTTTCTCAAATTTTACCATAAATAAGTTTGATACGTTAGCTAAAAGCACGTATTAAAATTGATTTATTTACATTTAAACAAACAAATTAAGATTATATAAATATATATGACTTAATATATATATATATATTATTTAATGAAATTTAATTTATTTTAAAAAATATAGATTTTCAAAAATAAATTGATAATTATAATAACAATATGCATTTTTTTATCTTTAACACGAAATAACATTTATTAAAAATCACCCTTATTTATTTTCTTGGGAACATGCAATTATTTTTGCTTGCGTTGTGTCTCAGGCTCAACTGGATTCAACTAAACTTTATAGGTAATGAATATATGAGATTTCAATTAATGATAATTGAAACCATGAAAATGGGATAGGCGTGATAAATTCACGTTATCTCAATTTTTTTTAAATATTTTTAAAAATTGATAACTTCATATATTCACATTTTCTGAAATAATTTCATGCTCTTGATCTATTCACGTTTTCTCAAATTTTACCATAAATAAGTTTGATATGTTAGCTAAAAGCACATATTAAAATGGATTTATTTACATTTAAACAAACAAATTAAGATTATATAAATATATATGACTTAATTTTTATATCTATATTATTATATTTAATGAAATTTAATTTATTTTAAAAAATATATTTTTTCAAAAATAAATTGATAATTATACTAATAATATGCATTTTTTCATCTTTAACACGAAATAACATTTATTAAAAATTTCCTTCATTTGTTTTCTTGGAACATGCGATTATCTTTGCTCGTGTCGTGTTTCATGCTCCCTTCCACTGGATTCAACTAAACTTTGTAGGTAACGAAGATGTGAGATGTCAATTAACGATAATTGAAATGATGAAAATTGTAGAGACATGATATATTCACGTTTTCTCAAATTTTTTGTTAAATTATTTTTAAAAATTGATAACTTCATATATTCACATTTTCTGAAATAATTTCATGCTCTTGATCTATTCACGTTTTTTCAAATTTTATCATAAATAAATTTGATAAGTTAGCTAAAAGCACATATTAAAATAGATTTATTTACATTTAAACAAACAAATTGAGATTATATAAATATATATGACTTAATATATATATTATTATATTTAATGAAATTTAATTTATTTTAAAAAAATATAAATTTTCAAAAATAAATTGATAATTATAATAATAATATGCATTTTTTCATCTTTAATACGAAATAACATTTATTAAAAATTACCTTTATTTATTTTTTTGGAAATATTCAATTACCTATGCTTGCGTCGTGTCTCATGCTTCACTGAATTCAACTAAACTTGGTGTGTAACGAAATGTGAGATGTCAATTAATGATAATTGAAACCAGGAAGATGAGAGAGGCGTGACGAAAATGATGATGAGGTCTAGGGATGATCTTGTTTTAATAATACAATATATTAAATGTAGCAAATAAAACTTGTGGCTGTGAGGGAGAAATCTCCAATCTTATCACCAGATCTTGAAATTGAGAACAAGTACGGGAGATTTTGTTGGGCAACGATATCTGCATACTAAACCATGAACTCGCTAAATTATAAATCTTGTATTTGAGTACGTTGTAGAATAATTTCTCATTATCCTAACAAATACGTGAAAAATAAAAAAAAATTAAAAATTAAAAAGTGTCATGTTTTGGATGTAAAACCAAGATATTAAAAATAAATGGTAAGTGAATCATTTAAAATAAATTTTGTTTGGAAAAGATAATATTATTTATAAAATAATCAAGTTAATCACATGGCTTGTGAGAGAATAAAATTACTCCATTAATATCAATACTCTGAAGTTAGGGTTAATTAACTCTTAAACTTAAAGGTTTTTGAAATTAACAATTTAAACTTTATAATTTAACAAAAATTAACATTAACAACACAAAAGATCCAATACATTACCAATTATATGGGCAAGTTATTTGTTTTTTTTTTTTAACAATAAATGCCAAATTGATGGACTAATTTGTAATGTGAAAACTGAATTATTTAATAATATTATAATAATATTACACATAAAATTCATTTGCAACCAACTCTTTTACAAGTTGAGTTGGCAAAATATTTTTTTGATCGGTAACTACATTTAATTTCTTTATTTTATTTTTATTTTTTATCTATCTAGTTATATTTTGCTCACTCAGATTATATAAAAGAGTTGGTTGTAGATATATTATAAATGTAATATTACTCAAAATATTATCCCATTGATATTAAGGATTTTCCTCAAAATAATACAACTAACATTTTTCCATGGAAATATATGAAGATTATTGAAATTTAGGTCTATTATAGATACGCTTTCGCAAAAAAGATGTGAATGTTTGAAATTTTGAAGCATGTTTGGTGTGGTCTAGTGAAATTCATACTCAAACATGTCAATTAAAAAACAGACTTTTTAAGTATTTAATACTCAAATACTCAGATTAAGGATAACGATTTTAATTCAACCTTGATTTTGATGGAACTTGTTATAGATGAATGATCTAAATCTAACAAGCTAGATAAACTAAAACACTAAAGAGAAATTTAATCCTTATCACTCAGAAATTAAGTTAATGAATATTAATTTTTTCATAGGTCGTAATTACCGAATGTTATTCATGCTACTTTTATTTTATTAATAATATAACCCATCAAACAACTCAAATGCTAACAAATAAAAATACCCAATTTTTTTTGTTTTTGTTTTTAATATGATAACGAAACCATATTACTATATAGTCACAAGTTTGTCCCGTTATACGTATTAGTAAAAATAATTGCGTTTGATTCATTTGTGAGACTCATAAAAGACGTTAGTGATCCCCAATTTAGATGCAAGCGTAATTGAAGCAGTCACACGAGGGAATATATTAAATGTTTAAGTATTATAATTAGATGATATCTATAATCTTAATATTCTACATTAGGTGGTTTCCAAATACGAAAATGATATTTTTTTCTTTTGTTTTTGCTGTTACATCGTTATTCCATTTTATTAGATTAACCATCTAAAAGTTAGCTTCCATCTTTTTCTAATGAACAGTCGATGATAAGAAGTCAATAAACCTCGTGAATAATGTGGCAGCTAGATTGGACATGACTTGCCTAAATAAAATGAAATATACCATATACAGCAACTATTCGTGTATACATAATTAATAGTAAATAGTGTTAACAAAATTTCACTGTATGATCAAGGAATAATAATTACAAATAAAGAAAGTTAACATACATAATATGGTAATTACTCGTTTAACATGACTTTGTCAACTTATGTTATGTAAATAATTTAGAAATATGTGGTTAATTTTGAATTATTTTAAATTTTAAAAATAATATGTGGTTGAGATTGAATATAAATTATATTGAAAAATATGTAACACAGAAAACATGATTTGGATTCATAAAAAAACAGAGCCTAATATTCGCGTAAGTTCACCTAAAAACGTGGGCGAACTCCTACGGTGGCTTGACCGGGTTGGAACCCAGCCAAGTGCAACTCTTTTTAAAAAATAATCAAAATATTTAGGAATAAGCTCTTAACACCTTTTTAAGTTTAAAAATATTACAATGTATTTCTCTTTGTTTTAACAGTAATCACGAAAATTCTTTTTATTAAATATTTTTTAAAAATTAATATATATTTTTATACATAAAAGGATATGATATTTTAACTAAGTTATTTTAAACAGTAACATATTTGGAGTTAAAAAAATAAAAATAAAATTAGTTCTTTTGGTTTTGAAAACAATCCTAAAGATTTTTTTGTTAAAATATTTTTAAAAAATTGATAACTTAATATATTCACATTTTCTGAGATAATTTCATACTCTTGATATATTCACGTTTTCTCAAATTTTATCATAAATAAGTTTGATACATTAGCTAAAAGCACATATTAAGATGAACTTATGTTCAGTCAGACAAACAAATTAAGATTATATATTTATATGACTTTATTTATATTAAATTAATTATTTTATTATACGTAATGAACTTTAATTTATTTTAAAATATAATTTTTCAAAAAATTAATTGATAATTATAATAATAATACACATTTTTTCATCTTTAACACGAAAGAACATTTATTAAAAATTACCTTCATTTGTTTTATTGGAACATGCGATTATGTTAGCTCGTGTCGTGTTTCATGCTCCCCTCCACTGGATTCAACTAAACTTTGTAGGTAACGAAGATGTGAGATGTCAATTAATGATAATTGAAACGATGAAAATGGAAGAGGCGTGATATATTCACGTTATCTCAAATTTTTTTAAAATATTTTTAAAAAATGATAACTTCATATATTCACATTTTCTGAAATAATTTCATGCTCTTGATCTATTCATGTTTTCTCAAATTTTACCATAAATAAGTTTGAAACATTAGCTAAAAGCACATACTAAAATAGATTTATTTACATTTAAACAAAAAATTAAGATTATATAAATATATATGACTTAATATATATATATATATATATATATTAGTATATTTAATGAAATTTAATTAATTTAAAAAAATATATTTTTCCAAAAATAAATTGATAATTATAATAATAATATGCATTTTTCATCTTTAATACGAAATAACATTTATTAAAAATTACCTTTATTTATTTATGACATGTAATTATCTGTGCTTCCGTCGTGTTTCATGCTCCTCCGCTGGATTCAACTAAATTTTGTAGATAACGAAACGTGAGAAGTCAATTAATGATAATTGAAGATGAAAATGGGAGAGGCGTGACGAAAATGATGGTGAGGTCCGGGGATGATCTTGTTTTAATAATACAATATATTAAATGTAGGAAATAAAACTTGTGGCTGTGAGGGAGAAATCTCCAATCTTATCATCATTTCTTGAAATTGAGAACAAGTACCGGAGATTTTGTTGGGCAACGATATATGCATACTAAACTATAAATCTTATATTTGAGTATGTTGTAGAATAAATTCTCATTATCCTAAAAAATACCTGAAAAAAAAAATTTAAAAGTGTCATGTTTTGGATGTAAAACCAAGGTATTAAAAATAAATGGTAAGTGAATCATTTAAGATAAATTTTGTTTGGAAAAGATAATATTATTTATAAAATAGTCAAGTTAATCACATGACTTGTGAGAGAATAAAATTCCTACATTAATATCAATACTCTAAAGTTTGGGTTAATTAACTCTTGAACTTAAAGGTTTTTGAAATTAACAATTTAAACTTTATAATTTAACAAAAATTAACACTAACAACACAAAAGATCCAATACATTACCAATTATACAGGAAAGTTATTATTATTATTTTTTTTAATAACAAATGCCAATTTGATGGACTACTTTATAATGTGAAAACTGAATTATTTAATAATATTATAATAACATTACATGTACAATTCATTTGCAACCATCTCTTTTACAAGTTGAGTTGGTAAAATATTTTTTGATAGGTAATTACATTTAATTTTTTTAACTTATTTTCATTTTTTACCCATCTAGTTATATTTTACTCACTTAGATTATATATAAAGAGTTGGTTGTTGATAGATTATAAATATAATATTACTCAAAATATTATCCCATTGATATTAAGGATTTTCCTCAAAATAATACAATTAACATTTTTCAATGGAAATAAATGAAGATTATTAAAATTTAGGTCTATTATAGATGCACTTTCGCAAAAAAGATGTGAATTTTTGAAATTTTGAAGCATGTTTGGTGTGGTCTAGTGAAATTCATACTCAAACATGTCAATTAAAAAACAGACTTTTTAAGTATTTAATACTCAAATACTCAAATTAAGGATAACGATTTTAATTCAACCTTGATTTTGATGGAACTTGTTATAGATGAATGGTCTAAATCTAACAAGCTAGAGAAACTAAAACACTAAAGATAAATTTAATCCTTATCACTTAGAAATTAAGTTAATGAATATTAATTTTTTCATAGGTCGTAATTACCGAATGTTATTGATGCTACTTTTATTTTATTAATAATATAACCCATCAAACAACTCAAATGCTAACAAATAGAAATACCCAATTTTTTTTGTTTTTTTTTTAATATGATAACGAAACCATATTACTATATAGTCACAAGTTTGTCCGGTTATACGTATTAGTAAAAATAATTGCGTTTGATTCATTTGTGAGACTCATAAAAGACGTTAGTGACCCCCAATTTAGATGCAAGCGTAATTGAAGCAGTCAGACCAGGGAATATATTAAATGTTAAGTATTATAATTAGATGATATCTATAATCTTAATATTTTACATTAGGTGGTTTCCAAATACGAAAATGATTTTTTTTCCTTTTGTTTTTGCTGTTACATCGTTATTCCATTTTATTAGATTAACCAGCTAAAAGTTAGCTTCCATCTTTTTCTAATGAACAGTCGATGATAAGAAGTCAATAAACCTCGTGAATAATGTGGCAGCTAGATTGGACATGTCTTGCCTAAATAAAATGAAATATACTATATACAGCAACTATTCGTGTATACATAATTAATGGTAATTAGTGTTAACAAAATTTCACTATATGATCAAGAAATAATAATTACAAATAAAGAAAGTTACTCTACATGATATGGTAATTACTCGTTCAACACGACTTTGTCAACTTATGTTACGTAAAGTTGGATACTTGATTGGATAAATATGTTGTAAATGCATAATTATTCAATTAAAAAATAAATGTGGGATTAATTAATTCCCCAAACTCTCGTATCATGTTTAAATTTTACTTATTTTTAATATATCCAATCAATTAAAGTATTTAATACTCGAATAAAAAAAAATTTTGTTGCTAGATTGATTTGATACATTGAACAAAAATATTGATATGAAACTTGGCAAGTTTTTTATATATAGTGTTTAAGAGTGATGCTACTTTTATCAATTATTTATATAAACTGATGTGATATATTACATGATCTTCATGTGGCTTATCTTAGTTAATATAATTTATTATTAACATTTACTTATCCAATTATTATACCATTTTAGTTTGTATAAAAAATTTATAAGAGTATTATTATTTAATATTTAATTCATTAAATATCAGAAATGGTGAAGATATATACATTAGTTATGATTACTAATATGTGGATGCGTGTGTGTGTGTTTTTTTTTTTTTTTTCAATTTACCTCTTAAACAGATTGAAGAGGAGTGGTGCCAAAAGAAGGATCACAAAATCAATTGAGTCCTTCTTAATTATAAAATTTACACTAATACCTTCGAGTTTTGGACATTAAGTTAAAATCGAAACTAATGTTGTGATCTCTATATTTAATATACAATAAATTTTAGGTGTTAATTTTAGTATTTGTTAAGGTATAAATATGAAAGTATTAATTTCGAAAACCTCAAGCAACATTAGGACTAGCTTTAAAGCCATCCCCAACACTCAACCCATATGGGAATTGGAAGGCCAATTAAGAGCCCATTAAGAATGTAAACGGGCTTACCAGCCCAATGGACTTTGAGGGCTTGTTGTTGATGAAGCCTTGAAGGTGAGGAATGTTGCAAACTCACAAATCATTATTTTAAAAGAATGCTAGTGCAAGACTAGAGTGGCAGAATATTGATACAAATATCATGCGACGAAAAGGTCACTTTATTAACAAATGCTAGCACTACTTTTTTTTTTTGTGCTCATTTGAACGAGTCAATGAAAGCAAGTTGTTCGATATTTAAGATTAAAGCTGTCTTCGACCTTATAAATAACTTTAAACTTCCCACTATATACTATTTTAAATATTGTAATCCATTGTATCTATGTATGGAATACACTGATAAATATAATGAACAAAATTGGGATTGGGGTAGATTATCAACTTGGGTTGAATAAAGTTAACAAATTAGGTTTTCAAGCGAACATATGGACGATAGAATATATGATTATATATTAAAAAATACTTAAAATTTTAATTTAAAAATTTGACACGTATTTATCAATATTCACTCGAACAGCAGATAAGAGTGAATTAAAAGATTTTAGTTGCGAAATTTCAACACATGGAAACTTCAAAAAACAAAAAACAAAAAATAATTTAAAATCAATAAAGTTTGACCTAATTGAAATGGCAGTACAAAAATTTTGTAAGGAATTGAAGTAATATTTGATTTAAGTAATCCATTTATCAATCTTATATGACGGTCCAAGAGGACCAAGACAACCCAACATTCACAAAGGATGTTCCCCAAAGTTTTCTATCAATATATATATTTTTTATAGTAATTACAGTCCATTATAAATAAATAGATCGACTAGACTCTTGTTGGAGCTTAATTGTATATCTAGCAATTATATATCGTTTAAATTTAATACTTAATTAATTAAATTTGGAAACTACTTTAACCATAAGTCAAAAGCAAATGGTACCAACATTATAGAAAATTAAAACATCCACTCACTAGAATCAAACTTTAGCTTTAAATATTAATGGAAATTTATGAGGTACTTTTTATTTGTTTATTTATTTTTGAAAACATGCTTTCAAGCTAGTTTGCTCTTGGACCAACTCAGAGGGGCACAATGAATTGCATATACAAATCAAATTCCATATTTAGCATCTTTGTTTTAATCAATTTTGCTAGTTGATAATGCTATCTTGGCTGCTAGGTTGTTGCAATTAATTAACTACCGACTGGAAAAATTTCAATCTGTCTCCATCATAAACACAGAAACGTCCACCTAGACTTCTCTCATTATATAAACAATCGAAAGATGACCAGAGACAGCAACACAAAGATCAAGAAAAATGAGTCATGGATTTGTCTTAGCTGAGAGCCAATCAAGCTTCAATTACTTCACAAACTCCAGCTTTTCAATTAGGAAGTCTATGGTGAATGAACCTTGTTCTTGCCTTAGCTTCAATTCCCATATTTCAAAACGAAGCTTTTCCCTCAAAACTCAATATGGGTATTCTCAAAACACGGCAATAATGGCATGTACTAGCAGCTCGTATGTTCAAGTCATGAGAAACGAGAGTTTCTATGAGTTGTTGGGCATTCCAGAAGGTGGAACACTTACAGAGATCAAGCAAGCTTACAAGCAACTCGTACTCAAATACCATCCTGATGTGTCACCGCCAGAACGAATAGAAGAGTACACAAAGAGGTTTATTCAGGTACAAGAAGCTTATGAGACTTTGTCTGACCCTCAAAGAAGAGCCTTGTATGATAGAGAGTTGTCCAGAGGTTCCCACCTGGCATTCTCTTCTAGGAAACAATCTTTTTGCAAAGAGGTACTACATATATATATATATATATATAGAACTTGCTTTAATTATTTTAACGATTACATAGATATCTTCAAGTACTGCATGCATACAAATATTTTTATATTAATATAACAGTTCAAAATAATAATGGGTTTCAATCAGCAGGGATATTTGAATGAAAGAGAGAAGTGGAGGCAGCAGTGGCAGTCTCAACTGGTGCAGCTGAAGAGAAGGAGCATGAGCAAGGATTCAAGGGACGGCATGTCGTGGGGAGCTAGAATGCGCAAGGAGAGAAGAAAGGGAAGCATATGATGTTAGCTAAGCTAACTCGGAAGAATATATAATTAATAATAAAATAGTAGTGTATATTGGATGACATTCGTTTTGTTTATTAAAAAACATCATTTTCTGATGGATTTCTGAAATCAATTAATGTAGGTTTAGTTGAATATTGTAATATAATAATGTTCATAACTCGTTCCAGTTGTTAAGTATCTTCATGCATTCAAGCTGGGTGTCATTTTCACAAATATATGGATAGCATGGATTTAGCCTTGTGTGACAAAGACCTCCTTGCATAAAAGCTCAAGTTATTGCTATAATTGAATTATATTAATCAGCAAATTCAATTCTTTATCGTAATGTATGGGCCCATTGATGTAAAACGCCTCCATATTAAATTTCTCACACAATAAATCAGGTTTAAAGAGATAAAGCAACGATTTAGTTTCGTTGATTTGGAGAATTAAATAATTATTTATTATAGTGAGGCGAGAGCATAAAATATAAATATCCGATAATCCCAATCAAATAAAGTAATATAAGGTTCCATACACCTCACACAAACAATAGTGACACCTTTGTACAGTGCGTGTTTTCAATTGCATTTCAGCCCAATCCACCGACCTCTTTTAATCAAATCTTATATTCAATTGTCACACCGTCAATATTGGTTGCTATTTTTGGATAGTGTAACACTTACAGATGGCAAGGATGGATACTAATAATTCATTATCCTATGTTTGTAATATTATTTAAATTATTACAAATAATAAGATTTTGAATTTTATACGTATTTCACTGACAAAAATTTAAACTTGTTTTTTTTATAAGCATAGAATAAATAATCAGAAACAATAATATTTTAAACACTTAATTCCAATTGCAGATTATCAGTCGACATTACTAATATTGGTTTTTTAGAAAATATATGCAAAATTTAATATGAAATGATGGGTGTAAGTGAAATAGAGCTAGCATTATTATTGTTATGGATCTATATTTCGTATAACTATTCTTATAAACTATTCGTACAAACTTTCTTATACAAACTGTTGGAGTAAATTTTAAAATTTAATTATATTAATTAATATAGATGATATAACAATTATTTAATAATATCATATAAATTTATTTAGATGACTTTATATTAATAATTTTTAAGAATAACATTACTCAATTTGTTGGCGTTGTAATTATCTTTTTATCACTTAATGGGTAAACTTGTACGAGGAATCAAGATAAATTTTTACGAGGAACAGCGTTGGTGTTGGAGTAGGGTTGAGACTGACATAGCGAGAATGAAGGTCGAGAAAAGAACATTGGACTGGCCCAGTCTGAGTTAAAAATATCGGCCCAAAAGAATGGGCCTCGTTAACAGAAAACAGAAAAAGAATGGGCTGAACGATCATCGTCTTCCTCGTTCCTGGAAGATCTGGAATAAGGATCGATCAGTTAATAAATACAGAAAGGGAGGGAGTCACAGGTGTAGCTGTAAGCATTAAGCAATCCCCCAAACAAATGGCAGCAAATTTCTGGACATCATCTCACTAGTAAGTTAAAACTTGTTTATTATGTCATAGAATCCAAGTGTTTGATTGTTTGTTTGAGTTGATTTTGAAAATTGATTATTATGGATTGGATGGTGGCGTCCAGCAAACAGCTTCTGGACCAGGAAGAGGTCGAGGTGGTACAGCCTCAGGATAGAGACAAGGGTATCACTCTCGAAGAATCCAAGCTTATTAAAGCGCATATGGCCACTTGTATGCC
Source organism: Boswellia sacra (assembly GCA_013180625.2). Lineage (NCBI taxonomy): Eukaryota > Viridiplantae > Streptophyta > Magnoliopsida > Sapindales > Burseraceae > Boswellia > Boswellia sacra. The sequence goes on along the minus strand of SNVD02011837.1, from coordinate 279,518 downwards.
TCTCCTTCTTCTCTGTTCATGTTTTGATATCTCATCTGTGACTCTTTTTTTATTTTATTTTATTTGATTTGCAATTACACCCCTGGTATTTGTTTGTGCTGATCTGGTAAAAATATCTTTGGATGGTTCGAGGGTTTTTTTTTTTTTTTTTTTTTAAAGTAAAAAATTTGAATTTAATGTTAAAGAACTCTGTGAGGAGGTGGATGTTGTTGGAAATGATAAGAATTTCATTGAGGCTTGGTAGGCAATGGGCAGTAGAAAAGCACGTTGTTAGTGACGTTGATCATGATTTCGGATGGTGGGCATGTGCCTAAGTTAGATATAAGGATGCAATTATATAATTTTAAATTTGATTATAGTTCTTTTTGCTTGCTTTTGCATTTCTCTGTCTATTAACTTGTTTTTGAACTTGTGTCTCTCTTTTTCCAGATATAACAAAATTGGCTCACAGTGTGAAAGTGAGGCAGAGGTTTGACTTCTTCTCTAGATGTTTTATACGCTTGCTAATTACATGCACTCTGTTTGAGTCTTGGCAGAGGGATAGGAAACATATATAGTTATGCTTGTTTAATTGCCATGGTTCTGGTTGAAAATGGAAAGGAAAAAAAACCATTTTAGAAATTTCTGGGGAGATTTTGTTTAAACAGGTCAGAAAAATGATGGAAAGTTGGGTGGAAAATATTGTCGTGCTCAAAGCTTTGCATCTTATTCTTCTAACTGCCAATCAAGGTGAAGGACTTCAGGCTAGGCCTTTAGGGTGATAATGCTAATGATGAGTAAAATTCCATAAAATTATGATAACTTTAATGTCATGCAAACTTGTGATTGCACTTATTTTTTTCAATTCATTCATGATCGAAAGAAGCACGTTTGCATCATAAAAGGATATGGTTCTTAGTATATTGTCAATAGGAATGTGAATAAGGATAAAGTGGGATTTGAGTCTTCATTAAGCAACTAATGTAAATAATGACGATGTGAAAGAATATCTTGAACTTATTGTATTGGAGGAAAAATTGATCTCCACTGTTGTTGAATTTGCAAATAAAGGTTTACTTGAGCATTACCACTGATTGGGTTCTAAGGCTTTGTTTTAAATTTAAATATCTCTTTTGGTTAGATGTGGTATAAGTTAAGTCATTTTGTTAATTAATTCTGGTAAGATTTGGTTAATAAATTAAGTCGTTGGTTTGACCTCGCATCCAGCTAACCCAATTCTAATCTATGGGACATGATTTTTACATATAATATTTTCTACTGCTTGTGTTGGAGGTATAATAATGATAATTGCATCTGATATAGAGGATCTCAAACTAAACATTCAAATCCTATATAAAGATAAGAAGGTCATCACTTCTACCAAACTTCACAAAAATCTAGAAGCTTCCAGTTTGAAAAACTAGAAATCAAGATTGTATCCTTTTTCTTTTCCAAACAAATGAATGTTGTGTGCATAAGTAGTCATAATAACTCTGTATTCATAACTTTGATTAGATAAGTTGGCAACAAATGAGGGATAATGTGTGATGGAAATGTACACCAATTTTACTTAATTTAATTAATTAATTTTTTAAATAAATCATTCCTTTTGCTTAGAAAAAGAATGAGCAACATTAATTTTGTTATTTAGCCATAAAATTAGGTAACAAGTAAAAAAGAAAGAAGAAAGATATACATAGTTTTTTGGATTTATTGTTCTCTATCAGCATCAGTGTATGGACTTTATACTCAAACTCAGTGTTTTTATTTTTAATTTTTATGTTTAATAATTTTTTTACTGACAAATTAATTTAAATGATAATAACTATTAAATCTATGTTGTCATTGTCACATGTAATACATCGTAAGAGTTAAAATGATAGTTTTGTCAATATTGCATATAACAGGACCTTTTAAGTTGATTGATAGATTTTATAAAGGATGTGCATTTATTTTTAGTCTAGATAGATTGAACTGTAATAAATGATAATAACTGGTAAATCTGTTTTGTCATTGTTACATTTAATGATAATAACTAATAAATCTATTTTGTCATTGTTACATTTATCTTCTTATCATTTTGCAAACTTGATATGGGAAACTGTTGATCTCTAATATACCGGTCAAACTTTCAGGGTTGTGGCCACTGCAGTTACATATATGAGACGTTTTTACACCAGGTATACTACAATCTTCTAATGATGAGAGAAAAGTGCATAGTTGGTGCTTAGAAACTCATAGCTTGCAATTTAACTGAAATAGATTTGTTTTGTTTGAGTAGTTGCTTTTTTTTTTTTAAATTTTATTTTTTATCCATAATACTTATTGTTCATTAAACTTTTTTCATCTAAGCACTCTATATCATTGCTTGTAGATGTCTTATTGAGCCTTATTCCAGATTGAAGCATCTTTAAGCCTATTTTAAAGCCCAAGTGTAGTATAACTTGCAATAAAAAATTTCTCTTTGTGCTTGTAGAAAGAGTATGACAGAATATGATCCACATCTTGTTGCTCCGACCTGCTTGTACTTGGCATCAAAAGCAGAAGAAAGCACAGTGCAGGCCCGACTTCTAGCGTTTTACATCAAAAAATTAAGTAATTGCTTTTTACAGAACTTAACAGATTGTCTTTGGATTTCCTAAAAATTTATTTGGTTGGATTTTGTTATCTGGAACAAGTGTTGATAATTTCCACTTTTGCTCTACAGATTCTGATGAGAAGTATAAATATGAAGTTAAAGATATACTTGAAATGGAAATGAAGATTTTAGAAGCTCTTAACTATTATTTAGTTGTATTCCATCCTTACCGTTCACTTGTGCAGTAAGCATTTCTACTTGTTGGCTTTTATTTTTTATTTTATTTCTTTTTTATGCATTCTAGTCTGGTTAGTTTTAATTAAACCCTTCTATGAGTTGATAGGTTTTTAGATTATAGAAGGGAGGGAGAGAGAGACAGGTCACCTCAGTGGGGGTGGATTCTCATAGCACTGTTTAATGCACTTGTGTAGTTCAACATTTATTAGAAACACCATAATTGCTATTTATGTGTTTAGCGAAACCTATATATTAATTACATAAACATATTTTAGATATTAGCTTCATCGATTAAAATTTTAATTGCGTTGAATTCTGATTGGTTATTTGACCTTGACTAGGGGTGTGCATATGGTATGGTATGGTATGGTATTGCTATACCATTCCCATACCATACATAGGTCGGGTTTTATATTTTTATACCATACCATACCATTCTTGAATACAATACCATACCACATTACCGCATGGTAGGGTAAAGGCGGGTATGGTATGGTATTTTCGGGTAGTTGACCAAATTGACCAGAATATAGATAATATTTTACCATATCTTTTTAATGATTTTAAAATTTATTTATAGCTTTTTTTTTTTCAAAATTTTGACACTAATTTCTTATTTTGACATTGTTTAATATGATTCATAAAGTTTGTACTAAATAAAAAAATAAAGCAATTACATATCTTTAACAATACGCATAATCAAGTAACTACATATTTTATAAAAACACAAATAATTAAGTAACATCATATCTATAACAATACAAAAATATCATGTAACTACATATTTTATAACAACACGAATATTCAAGCAATTACATATTTATAACAATACAAATAATAAGTAACTACATATCCAAATCATTCCACAATGTTCCAACTTCCAATCTTTAAGTCTTACAGAGTTTCAATCTTTTCAACTTCCAATTTAATACAAATTCGAGAAAATAAAAAATTAAAGAAAAAAGAAATTATAATTCACTTAGAAAGATAACAAATATATTAAAATTTAAAAGAATAACAAAAGAAAATTAGAAATGAGTATGACAATGAAATTATTAAAATTACCTCAAACTTTCCACAATTAGCTAACACATCAAGTCAAATGATCCACGCGAGATGATGGCAAAACCTCTACACAATATAAAATAACATTTATCCATAAGTTATATTTAATAATTAAAATAAAGATTAAGAATAATCTTAAATACTAAATATTACCTGTCTCAAGTTTTTTATAGAACTCCACCTCTTGTATTAGTAAGTCAGGATTGAATGCAAGTTTTGAGTGTTGAGAAGATCGCAACCAATTCTGTGTACATATTAAGGCCTCCACCATTTTAGGATTCAATGAACTCCTAAATGGATCAAGGATACGTCCACCAGTAGAGAAGGCTGACTCTGAAGCAACAGTAGACACGGGCATGGCAAAGATATCTCTTGCAACTTCTGACAAATATGGATACTTTGTTGAATTTACTCTCCACCATAACAAAATATCAAAATTCTCATCCACCAAACCCTCATTAGGATCTAGTAAGTATCTCTCAACCTCATCCTTTCCTTCTCTAACACTAGAACTTGACTTCAACTTTTTATAACATTGTTTAAAATCATGTTCATCTTCCACTCCTTTTAGATCAAGAGGTGTTGAAACATCATCACTTTTGCCAAATTTACCACCACTATAGGATTCATATAGCTCAAACAACAAGTTTTTCATCCTAGATGTCAATATGTCAACCTTAGATTCATCATATAATCCCCCAAAGCAAAAGTTAACATAATCCAATTTGTATCTAGGATCAAGAACAACTGCAATAATCAACATATGGTTGATACTATCTACAGAACCCCAATACTTATCAAACTTTTTCATCATATTAGCTGTCATTTTGCTTATGAATTCATCACCATCTTTTGAAAAAGCCTTTAAACGTTTTTGAATGCTACACATTTGATGGAAATATACATTAGAACTAACACCCAAAGAAATGCTAAATTGCAAAGTTGCATCATAAAAAGTCTTCAAAAATTTAATAAAAACACATGCATGTTCCCAATCTTCACTTGAAGGTGGTCCTTCCCTTTTCTTTCCATTGTCTTGCTCAATAAAATGAGTGACATAATTACCATCCTCTTCCCTCATTCGTTCAAATGCTTTTTGAAATTTGTTAGCACTAACCAACATCAAATATGTGGAATTCCATCTAGTAGGCACATCCATAACAACACTCCCTTTATAGTCAATTTTCTCTAACTCCACACATTTATTAAATTTTTGTAACCTAGAAGGGGAGGATCTCACATATTTTACAGCATTGCGAATACTAGTAATTGATTTATGCATGTCTCTCAAACCATCACTAACAATTAAATTTAAAACATGAGCACTACATCTCACATGCATGTATCTACCATCTAAAATTGTTGCATTATTCTTCCAACATGCCAACTTCTTTTTCACATAATTAATGGCAACATCATTGGCACTAGCATTATCAACGGTGATAGAATACACTTTTTCTATACCCCAATCAAGCAAGCATGCCTCTAACAACTTTCCAACCATCTCCCCTTTATGACTTTGTATTGGACAAAAGTTCAAAATTGCAAATTCCAATCATGATCAATAAAGTGGGCTGTTATCACCATATAATTAATATTTTGAATGGATGTCCATGTATCTGTGGTTAGACAAACCTTTTTCCCATAATCCCTAAACACAGATTGCAATCTAAGCCTCTCTACACCATAAAGTTTCATACAATCCCTAGCAATTGTTGTTCTAGATGGAACATCAAATTTAGCACAAACAACTCTACAGAAGTCTCTAAACCCTTTCCCTTCCACAAAGCTAAATGGCAACTCATCAAGTATTATCATCCTCACAATTGCTTTTCTACATTCTTCCTTATTAAATGGCCCCACTGTGACTAAAGTACTATTACTACCAACACCACTAGCATTTGGACACTTAGACTTAAGAAAAGAAGATGGAATTTTTTCTTGAACAAGCATTTTTTGATTCTTATCTACAATAGTGGCTTTGTATTTAACATATACTCGTAGATGAGTCTATAATGAATTAGTTCCATGTTTCTTATTTTCACATGCATAAGTACGACCACAATACTTATATCTTCCCCTTCGCCCACTAGTATCTTCATAAGCCTCAAAATGATCCCAAATTGAAGACTTGGTGCTACAACTGTCACTTGATTTAGTGGTAGGTTGCGTACTTGTGTTTAGAGTTGTTTCTGCCGTCTCTTCCTCCATTAAGTTTCTTTCCATGTCATTATTGTCACAAGGGCTATGATAAGAGCCTTCAAATTCGTAGTCTTCCATCTAAAACCAACAAACAATTGGAGAAAAAAATTAATTATTATTAACTAGTAACTATGAAAAACTGAAAATTTAAATAATGCATAAATATTAAAAACTGAATATTTAATTAATGCATAAATATTTAATAATTTTGATCACAAAAAATTTAACTTGCAATTAGTGATATATCATATTGATATTATAATTATCATATAGATATATTTCCTTATTGACCAAGGTATTCTAGCAATTAGTGAATACAAACACAACACAATAACATCAAGCATAATTATTTTTAAATTCAATTCCAAACTGCACTTTAAACTATTCATATAAAGTAGCTGGAATTTGCATTTATGTATATTTCTAACTTTTGTTATTAGTTTATCATACATCTTAGTCCCGATCCCACGCTATACTCACACATAAATTGAATGTACGCATGGGACTTCATCCATTTAGAAAATTATGCACAAACTGAACATGTGCATATATTTGCTTTCACTTAGTTAAGCCAAAAGTACGTAGGATGCCAATGCCACCTTTTACTGGAAAATCTTAATTTAATTGCCTTGGCTCCACTTGATAAATTACTTTTTGAAATTAATGTTTGAGAAGACCTCACCAGCCAAGCTTTCGGTTTAAATGTGATTTTGATGTCAGATCAAGACTTGATAGGATAACAACTTTATCATAATTGCCTTTTAAGTATAATTTCCCAGAATTTTCATTACTTTATTTCATTTTGAAGAATTTCATCAGTTTCACAGAATATCAAACTACTAGATCAGTTTTTAATTTGCATGATCAAATTAAGGTTATATTCAAATCATCACTTGACAATTCAGTGCATTTACAAACATTTGAAGTCGCAAAAAAAAAAGCCTTAAATTAGAAGTCTGCTACTTTCCTGTTAACTTTCACTCCATAACTGCCAACATTACTAACTCGCACTCCATCGCTTTCTTTCTTTCAGCAAATATAAATATAGAAAAATAAAATAAAAAAGAAGCATTAAAATATAAATAAATTATAATAAGTTCACCTGGTGTAACTGCTATTCGCGATGCTTGGTGGGTGACTGGGCGTAGCTACATTGCTATCAGTGGCGGTGATCTAAGACTAAAAGACTAAAAGTGATAGATGGCCGGTAGAGCAGCAAAGTAATGGGGCAGCTTCCAAATTCAAGTAACACGACAGAATGTTAGATTTAGGGTTACACTTTCTATTATATATTCTCCTAATGTATATAACACTCATACAAAAATATTATACATAACCAATTATAAATTGACACGTGGCATAATTTTTATTTTTTAAAAAAAGGTATGGTATTGTATGGTATGGTATTTTCGGGTTTTTACAAAAATACCTGCCACCATACCATACCATGGGGGGTTTTCATATTTTTTACCATACCATATATTTTTTTTATACCCTACCATACCTCTACGGGTATGTCGGGTTTGGGCGGGTGGACGGGTACCATGCACACCCCTAATTATTGGCATGAGTGGAACCTAAAGTCACCAAAAATAATGAAGTTTGACAGTCGGGAAGTTGCATTTCTAGAAGAGTAATCTAAAAATTTATCAACCCATAGACGAGAAGGAAAACTACCAAATTTTGAAATTTGAGAAAACGAGAAGTAAAGATAAATCTAGAGCATAGAGTCAAGGTTAGGGGTGTGCATGGTACCCGCTCGAACCTGACATACCCGCCATGGTATGGTGGAGGTATGGTAGGGTATAAAAAAAATATATGGTATGGTATGGTAAAAAATTTGAAAACCCCCCATGGTATGGTATGGTGGCGGGTATTTTTGTAAAAACCCGAAAATACCATATTTTTTTTTAAAAAATAAAAATTGTCACGTGTCAATTTATAATTGGTTATGTATAATATTTTTGTATGAGTGTTATATACATTAGAAGAATATATAATAGAAAGTGTAACCCTAAATCTAACATTCTGTCGTGTTGCTTGAATTTGGAAGCTGCCCCATTACTTTGCTGCTCTACCGGCCATCTATCACTTTTAGTCTTTTAGTCTTAGATCACCGCTACTGATAGCAATGTAGCTACGCCCAGTCACCCACCAAGCATCGCGAATAGCAGTTACACCAGGTGAGCTTATTATAATTTATTTATATTTTAATGCTTCTTTTTTGTTTTATTTTTCTATATTTATATTTGCTGAAAGAAAGAAAGTGATGGAGTGCGAGTTAGTAATGTTGGCGGTTATGGAGTGCAAAGTTAACAGGAAAGTAGCAGACTTCTAATTTAGGACTTTTTTTTTGGCGACTTCAAATGTTTGTAAATGCACTGAATTGTCAAGTGATGATTTGAATATAACCTTAATTTGATCATGCAAATTAAAAACTGATCTAGTAGTTTGATATTCTGTGAAACTGATGAAATTCTTCAAAATGAAATAAAGTAATGAAAATTCTGGGAAATTATACTTAAAAGGCAATTATGATAAAGTTGTTATTCTATCAAGTCTTGATCTGACATCAAAATCACATTTAAATCGAAAGCTTGGCTGGTGAGGTCTTCTCAAACATTAATTTCAAAAAGTAATTTATCAAGTGGAGCTAAGGCAATTAAATTAAGATTTTCCAGTAAGAGGTGGCATTGGCATCCTACGTACTTTTGGATTAACTCAGTGAAAGCAAACATATGCATATGTTCAGTTTGTGCATAATTTTCTAAATGGATGAAGTCCCATGTGTAGTTTATGTGTGAGTATAGCGTGGGATCGGGACTAAGATGTATGATAAACTAATAACAAAAGTTAGAAATATACATAAATGCAAATTCCAGCTACTTTATATGAATAGTTTAAAGTGCAGTTTGGAATTGAGTTTAAAAATAATTATGCTGGATGCTATTGTGTTGTGTTTGTATTCACTAATTGCTAGAATACTTTGGTCAATAAGGAAATATATCTATATGATAATTATAATATCAATATGATATATCACTAAATGCAAGCTAAATTTTTTGTGATCAAAATTATTAAATATTTATACATTAATTAAATATTCAGTTTTTAATATTTATGCATTATTTAAATTTTCAGTTTTTCATAGTTACTAGTTAATAAATTAATTTTTTTCTCCAATTGTTTGTTGGTTTTAGATGGAAGACTACGAATTTGAAGGCTCTTATCATAGCCTTTGTGACAATAATGACATGGAAAGGAACTTAATGGAGGAAGAGACGGCAGAAACAACTCTAAACACAAGTACGCAACCTACCACTAAATCAAGTGACAGTTGTAGCACCAAGTCTTCAATTTGGGATCATTTTGAGGCTCATGAAGATACTAGTGGGCGAAGGGGAAGATGTAAGTATTGTGGTCGTACTTATGCATGTGAAAGTAAGAAACATGGAACTAGTTCATTATGGACTCATCTACGAGCATGTCTTAAATACAAAGCCACTATTGTAGATAAGAATCAAAAAATGTTTGTTCAAGAAAAAATTCCATCTTCTTTTCTTAAGTCCAAGTGTCCAAATGCTAGTGGTGTTGGTAGTAATAGTACTTTAGTCACAGTAGGGCCATTTAACAAGGAAGAATGTAGAAAAGCAATTGTGAGGATGATAATACTTGATGAGTTGCCATTTAGCTTTGTGGAAGGGGAAGGGTTTAGAGACTTCTGTAGAGTTGTTTGTGCTAAATTTGATGTTCCATCTAGAACAACAATTGCTAGGGATTGTATGAAACTTTATGGTGTAGAGAGGCTTAGATTGCAATCTGTGTTTAGGGATTATGGGAAAAAGGTTTGTCTAACCACAGATACATGGACATCCATTCAAAATATTAATTATATGGTGATAACAGCCCACTTTATTGATCATGATTGGAATTTGCAATTTTGAACTTTTGTCTAATACAAAGTCATAAAGGGGAGATGGTTGGAAAGTTGTTGGAGGCATGCTTGCTTGATTGGGGTACAGAAAAAGTGTATTCTATCACCGTTGATAATGCTAGTGCCAATGATGTTGCCATTAATTATGTGAAAAAGAAGTTGGCATGTTGGAAGAATAATGCAACAATTTTAGATGGTAGATACATGCATGTGAGATGTAGTGCTCATGTTTTAAATTTAATTGTTAGTGATGGTTTGAGAGACATGCATAAATCAATTACTAGTATTCGCAATGCTGTAAAATATGTGAGATCCTTCCCTTCTAGGTTACAAAAATTTAATAAATGTGTGGAGTTAGAGAAAATTGACTATAAAGGGAGTGTTGTTATGGATGTGCCTACTAGATGGAATTCCACATATTTGATGTTGGTTAGTGCTAACAAATTTCAAAAAGCATTTGAACGAATGAGGGAAGAGGATGGTAATTATGTCACTCATTTTATTGAGCAAGACAATGGAAAGAAAAGGGAAGGACCACCTTCAAGTGAAGATTGGGAACATGCATGTGTTTTTATTAAATTTTTGAAGACTTTTTATGATGCAACTTTGCTATTTAGCATTTCTTTGGATGTTAGTTCTAATGTATATTTCCATCAAATGTGTAGCATTCAAAAACGTTTAAAGGCTTTTTCAAAAGATGGTGATGAATTCATAAGCAAAATGACAGCTAATATGATGAAAAAGTTTGATAAGTATTGGGGTTCTGTAGATAGTATCAACCATATGTTAATTATTGCAGTTGTCCTTGATCCTAGATACAAATTGGCTTATGTTAACTTTTGCTTTGGGGGATTATATGATGAATTTAAGGTTGACATATTGACATCTAGGATGAAAAACTTGTTGTTTGATCTATATGAATCCTACAGTGGTGGTAAATTTGGCAAAAGTGATGATGTTTCAACACCTCTCGATCTAAAAGGAGTGAAAGATGAACATGATTTTAAACAATGTTATAAAAAGTTGAAGTCAAGTTCTAGTGTTAGAGAAGGAAAGGATGAGGTTGAGAGATACTTACTAGATCCTAATAAGGGTTTGGTGGATGAGAATTCTGATATTTTGTTATGGTGGAGAGTAAATTCAACAAAGTATCCATATTTGTCAGAAGTTGCAAGAGATATCTTTGCCATGCCCGTGTCTACTGTTGCTTCAGAGTCAGCCTTCTCTACTGGTGGACGTATCCTTGATCCATGTAGGAGTTCATTGAATCCTAAAATGGTGGAGGCCTTAATATGTACACAGAATTGGTTGCGATCTTCTCAAAACTTGCATTCAATCCTGACTTACTAATACAAGAGGTGGAGTTCTATGATAAACTTGAGACAGGTAATATTTAGTATTTAAGATTATTCTTAATCTTTATTTTAATTATTAAATATAACTTATGGATAAATGTTATTTTACATTGTGTAGAGGTTTTGCCATCATCTTGCGTGGATCATTTGACTTGATGTGTTAGCTAATTGTGGAAAGTTTGAGGCAATTTTAATAATTTCATTGTCATACTCATTTCTAATTTTCTTTTATTATTCTTTTAAATTTTAATATATTTGTTATCTTTCTAAGTGAATTATAATTTCTTTTTTTCTTTAATTTTTTATTTTCTCGAATTTGTATTAAATTGGAAGTTGAAAAGATTGAAACTCTGTAAGACTTAAAGATTGGAAGTTGGAATATTGTGGAATGATTTGGATATGTAGTTACTTATTATTTGTATTGTTATAGATATGTAATTGCTTGAATATTCGTGTTGTTATAGAATATGTAGTTACATGATATTTTTGTATTGTTATAGATATGATGTTACTTAATTATTTGTGTTTTTATAAAATATGTAGTTACTTGATTATGCGTATTGTTAAAGATATGTAATTGTTTTATTTTTTTATTTAGTACAAACTTTATGAATCATAATATTAAACAATGTCAAAATAAGAAATTAGTGTCAAAATCTTTAAAAAAAAAGCTATAAATAAATTTTAAAATCATTAAAAAGATATGGTAAAATATTATCTATATTATGGTCAATTTGGTCAACTACCCGAAAATACCATACCATACCCGCCTTTACCCTACCATGCGGTAATGTGGTATGGTATTGTATTCAAGAATGGTATGGTATGGTATAAAAATATAAAACCCGGCCTATGTATGGTATGGAAATGGTATAGCGATACCATACCATACCATATGTACACCCCTACCAATAATGTTTTCTGGTGTCTCTTATTCACTCTGCCCTTCGATTTGATATAATGATCTTCTCCTGAGACATTGTGTGTGATGGCAATTTTTCTTCTCTTTTTATCTCGGGGTAGGTTGTTGCAGGATGCTGGCATGAATGACATGAATATGGTTCATTTATCCTGGTAAGACTATCGTAAACTTTTCAAGTTGTTTCAGGACACCGATCAGGATTATTAGGCTCTACAACATCTATGTTTTCCTATAAAGTAACCATGTTAGTCAGAATGACCATTAAAATCATGACTGACCAAATTCATAAAGACAGAAGAAATATGAAGTGAATAAGTTTTGAAGTGACCACATTATTAAGAATTAACAAATTAGAAAAAATTATCAAGATGTCAAAAAGGTCACATTTTGAAAAATGACCAAATTACGAAAACCAAAAAAAAGAAGGAAAAAAAAAAGAAAACCACTTTATTAAAAACAACTGGATTGTGAAAATTGACCACATTATGAAAAAGACATATCAGGAGAAACATTGTGAAGCCTTTTTGAATAGTTTGATAGCAAATCTAGTTAGTCACTTACCTTTTCTATTTCCACATAGACACCTTTTTGGAAAATCGATTTGTTTATTTATTTTTAAAAGGGCAACCACTCTAGGTACTAAATCTTTCTGATGTGGCTGAAAAATTAAAACCCAAGTGAGAAATTGGTACATCTGTCTCAAATGTCTCGTGTATTTCAATCTTTCTGTGGCCAAGGAAATTTGCTTGGGTGCTGATAACAAAGCATAAACTAGTGAAAGAATTCTGAGTGAAAGATGCTTGAGATATTGGATTCAGGATTTCAGTGAGTTTGTTTTTTCTTAGTGTGACAACTAATTTTGGGTCTTATTTGAAGAACAAACTTTGCCCTAATCTTGTTATGTTGAAATGCAGGGGACTGGTGAATGACACTTACAAGATGGATCTCATTCTTGTACATCCTCCACATCTGATTGCTTTGGCTTGCATTTATATTGCCAGCGTATATAGGGAAAAAGATTCTACTGCATGGTTTGAGGAGCTTCGTGTTGATATGAATGTGGTGAGTTATTTAAGCTAAATTTAATTTGTCATTGCTTTTTATTGTAAGACTCATTCTGAGCAAACATTTTCTTCTGTTTTAAAATTGAAGTGAATGTTTGCTCAGAAGAACTAAACAAAGAGAACCTAGTTGGGAATGTGATTTTCACAGCTTTGTTTAGTCATTGGTGTTCTTTATTTGTTGTATGAAAAGATGTTATATATTTCGGAAGAAAAAAGCAGCATGTTTTTGAGGGCTCAAATATTTGTTTCATGTCCTTGGAATAGGTGTTTTGTGGACTCTTCTATCTTGGCTTTGGATTACACCTTCATTTGTTCATTCTGTTTCTTTGGATCTTCTTGAGTTGACCGCTTTAGATGTTTCTATTGCATTAATAGCCATTTCCATTTAAATCTGTGGTGTATGTGAAAGTCTGAGCCTTATACAATAGAAAAACTTGCATCTGTATGACATTTTATTCTAGGTAAAACGCAAGTGAGCTTGAAAGTTTGATTCCTAAGGGCATCTAGTTGCTTGCAAAGCCATGTCTATTCCAAACTCCGGAGCATGATGAGCATGAGCCTTGATTCTGCATACTGCATATATGGCTCCTGCCATGAAAGTTTTATATTAATCACAATTATTATTTATTTCATAACATTTACTGAGGCTAGTTTGTCTATACCTTGTGTTTGTTGATACGCCTTACGTTCTGGCAGGTGAAAAATATTTCAATGGAGATATTAGATTACTATGAAAACAGAGTGGGTGTGGAAGAGAGAACAGCTGCTGCCTTGACCAAACTGGCTTTGAAGCCTTAAAATTTGTAGGTGATTCCTATATGCTCGAAGACCATGCTATTGATCTTTTTAGACTGCCATTAGCGTTCATCTATTACGTGCAAGAAATCATGGTGGGGATAATAGTAAAATCATTTAGCCTTGGTTCTTCATCTCTTGGTCAAAAGCTTTGTGGTGTTGATAGAAGTGATTGTTAGCTAATTTGTAATGGGTGTAGATCTTAATTTGAAGCTATTGATTCTCAAAGTGAGACTTCAAACAATTGTATTCATTGCCAGATTCACGACATTGCAACTCTTTTGTCTCAGAAGATCTATTCGTTCGTTCGTGTTTCCAAGCTCATTGTGTTTCGAAGCTGTGTATATGGTGGATCATTGATAATTTGATATGCTTGAAACATTGTGTTCATTTTCCTCCCCAAAACAAAACAAAAGAAAGAATGCATGAACTGAGAGCTATGTACGTTCTTACTGAAGAGAAGGTAGGGACATAGGTTGGGTATGGCAATGAGCAAGTGTTCGAGATGTATTAAATAGATCATTACTATTACTATGCTCATTGTAACTTGTATACAATACTAATTAACTTCCTTTGAAATTGAAGTGGAATTTGAAGGATCTTTATTATTTTGTGGGCAATTCAACCTTCCAAGATTTATATTAAATCTGCCTGAAGAGCTTACATGTGTGATTTTCTTATCCATTGTTATTATTTTTGTCTCTCCTACCCGGTTCCCACCCCAACTCTATACTTCGAGCTGATTACATTGATCATAATAATGGAATAAAATAGACAAAATAAAACTTTTTGTCCAATTTAATCTCTTAATTGATACAGCAATCGCATTCCAGTTCTAGTTCTAGTATGTGTTCTACGACATAAGTTCTAGTTCTTGTATGTGTTATATGACACATACTCGAGCGTACTATTGCGCCTTTGTGTATAATTACCCACCAAAAAAATTTACCAAATTAATGTTTCAACTTCTGCTATTTCTTCTTCGTCTGCTTCTTCTCTGTGCAAATAATAAAAAAGGTTAGCAAATATGTTATTGAGATGAAAAAAAAAAAAAAAAAAGGCAGAGGGACAGCAGCTAACCCATTTTCCACCTAGCTTCAGATGCTGCAAAGAACTCTCTCCATTCATCAGTTAGAACAAATACTGGCTCCTCAAGTTCTCCCTCAGCCTGCTCAACCTCTCCCTTGGCCTCTTGCTCTTCCAACATTCTATGCAAAAATAAAAAATAAAAAAATCCAATTTGATTGGTTGAAATTGAAACCATAAATATAATTGCATTCATCTTAATGAATGACATCAAAGGAAGTAGCAAAGAGCAAAAGGATAGGAACAAGTTGAAGCAAACTTACTGAGTATCATAATAAGGATCATCTTTAAAACGAATATCTCCCGCCTCCAAGTTAGATTCTTTCTGCAATGGGAACGCACTAACAGCAGATTCTGAATTTTGTAAAGGAGGAGAAGCAAAACTAGCGTTGACGTTGCATTGATATTTTAAGAAGTGGCGGTGGTGACAGTAAGGGCACATGATCAAGTGATGATGGTGGGGAAAGATGATCATGGGTCGGTGGTGGTGATGGTGATGGTAGTGAAAATGATGATGATGGGCATAGGCTGGATGAGGAAGCATCCATGATCTGCATCCATGTGAAGGTTCCATGCTTTACTGGTTTTCTTCCTCTTAATTGTTGTCACTAGGGTTTTGTTATTAGCTTCGATTGAATGGGTTTCTTCTACAGCCCAACCTTCTACAACGGCCCAAACTCTTATCCTTTTCTATCATTAGAAGGCTTATATTGGGCTGGCCTATGATCCACCACAGTCCCAAACAGGCCCAACAGCTCAACCTCAAGCAGCTTAACTCCTTCCCGTCCATGAGCTTGCTACTTGCCACCTAACCTCATCCCTCGTTGTGGGAAAAAATATTGAAGTTTTTAATGCTTTATTTATACGGTGGAAGTTGCCAGCTTGCTGTAGGTTTTGCAATAAGGACTTGGACAAGTGGTCGTCAGGCGATTTCGAGTTTGAGCTTCCCTAAGCTAGCCGACCGTCACCAAACCCTATGCAACATTTCAACTTGGGTCATTGTTAGGTTGTTGGTAATGTAATGGTGAGCATGATTTCAGTTGAGGGAATTGACCTATCACTTACATTAATTTATTGTCAAGTGATTCAATCAATACTCAAACGCTTACCAACACGAAACTCAATCTTGGTAGCGTCTTCTTTGACTCAAATGGAAATGGAATTATTATAGAATCTTGGCTTGTATATGCTTGTCCCGTGCAAGTTTATAGCCGCCAAATTGCAATCATATTTTCACACTTTTCCTGTTCACGCTTTGGTTTCCAGCTATCAACCCTGAAACTACCCAAAAAGTTTGCTATTGACGTTACAAAAATATTATTGTATTAAATCTCAGAATTATTTTTATACTAAAATTATAATTTAAAGACGGTATTTGACATACCTTTAAATGAAACAAAAGCAATACTTTATATTACTTTTTTTTTAATTTTTAATTCTGATGTGTCTACAAAATATGACTAACTATAATGACTAGTCAGTCGGCAATTCAATCACTAATTATTAAAGGATACATGTCAACACGAGAGGCTTGAAAAATGAGAAACAAAATGTTATTAGCATTTCTGAACCCTTAAAACACATTGTTAAAGATTAAATTTCTTATGGGTATTATATTAATTTATTCTTTTCTACAATTGATACCAATTCGTGCCAAGCCATACATAAAGTAAGTTGATATCTGTGTGATCTGAAGTAGGCTCGGACATTTGCCCCGGCCCCATCACTGACTCGGCCGGATCCGGTCTAACGGGACGGGTCTGGACCCGTCCCGGATCACTGTAAGGGGCGGATACGGGGCTGCATAGAGTCTGCCCCGTCCGGGACGGGTCCGGGGCCGGGTCTTGCCTCTAGACCCGTTGGATCCGTCCCGCCCCGCACAGTTAAGGGTATAAATGAAAAAATTTAAAATATAAGGACTTAGAAATAGTTTCAGAGGATTATTTTGTTAAATTTTAATATATAGAAACTTTCAGAATATATTTATTTTTTTATTTTTTTTTGATTTTTGGCCATAATGTAAGCATGTTGATGATATTGTATGAAATTATGGATGAACTTAAAAGAAATATTGTGGGTGATGAGATTGAAAAATATAAATATTATGGGATGTAAATGAAATTTTGCGGGACGGGGCGGGTATGGATCAGGCATTTTTTTTATCTGTCCCGCCCCGCAACAGGGCAATGGAGCGGGGCGGGGCAGATAAAAAAGAAACGAGATGGGACTGGATACTTGCCGCCCCGTATCCGCTCCGTCCCGGTACCAAGCCTAATACGAAGACGTGGAAAAACTATTCGAAAACCTACCATCAATGTATGTTGACAAAGCAGCAAGCCAAGCCACCATTAGCATTGACAAAGACAGGACATAGACATAGTTGGTGGCAAAGTGTACCCGAAAGCGTTTACTTATTTACTTCACATCCAAGATCCGTAATATGCGGGTCTATTTTCTCCAGGTCCAGTAGTGGGTTGGTAACATGCATCCATCCCTCTTCAACCCATTTACTCCAAGCACATGCACATCCTTGCTTGAATCTTGATTACTTTTTTAATCGGGTGAATGCGTATGCATATACGCATAATATAAATTGAGTTACCAAACAAAACTAAATCATACCGAACCGCCTCGTTTCTCTCTTTCTCTGGGGAAAAAAGCGAGAAGACAACGATAAAAAGGGGAGGAGGACACTGGACTGGACATAGATCTTTGGTGTCTGGTAACCCGCAGATACAAAACAAAACAAAACAAAAGCAGCCCTCAACTCAACTCATGTGGGTTTGGGTCCCGCACTGAATTACCATACCTGTAAATAGAGAAACCAAACCTATTTACCATTTCACAAGATCCAGCAGCATCCACACATTCCAAAGATCAACGGCAACCCTACGTTTCGCTTAGCCTCTCCTCCTCTATACATTTATATACCCAAATTTTTGTTTTTTTCTTTCTTTTCCTACTTCTATCAGTTTTCTAAGTTTTTGCTTTCTGCTTATGGTTTGGATTGGATTCATTTGTTCAAATATTCTTTTTGTTATCTGGGTAGCGCTGCTTTTGGATTTTCTCATTGATTCGTTGCTGCTTTTCAGCTGTTTTGTTTCTTGGTTACCTCGGATTTCAATATTCTTCTTTTGTTTATTCGCTTGCTGCTTATTGTCGGTTGTTTGAAAGATTTTTTTTTCTTCAGTATCCCTTTTATGTAGTGTTTGAATCTTCTTTGATAAAGTCCAAGTAGTTTCCGATTAGTTGGAGGTGTTTTGTGATCTGGGTTGGTGGTGTTTGTGGGATTTGTTGTGTCTGTCAATGGGCGCTTTGGATGAGGGACATTTCAATGTGGTACTTGAGAATGGAGTAAAACTGAGTTATCTTGAACTTGGTTTTGAGCAAGAACCTGAGACTCTCGCTATTGAGGATGCTGTTAAAGTTCTCTTGCAGGGCTTGGGTGAAGATATCAATAGAGAAGGTCTCAAAAAAACCCCCTTTCGCGTTGCCAAGGCTCTTCGTGAAGGAACAAGAGGTTATTGTTGCTTTAAATAACTAATATGATTGCTTTGTTAAACTTTTACTTGTATAGATCATGTAGTTCGCTTTAATACTTGATCAAATGGATAATGATGCTATTATTTTTAACTTCAAGTTTTGAGCTTTACTTAGATTTGGGTGGCAGTGATTGTTTCTCATTGAAGCTTACTAGTTGGTAAACGCCTTATGTGAAAGTATCAATGATTTGAATGTTTGATATATTGCTAAAGAACCAACAAAAGCAGTCCTTTGGAATATGCTAATGAATGATTTTTGTTTTTCAAAATTATTATTATTATTATTTTTAAATCTTATGGTCCGACAGTCTATGCTCTTTCATGCTTGCTCATATTAACAAATAGAGAGGCATAAATGAAGCAGCTGTTGTGTTTTGTATTTCTTTTGTCACTACATCCTTTGGTTTGCCCGTGGCCCTTTTCAGGCCGTATGGTGGACAGATGAGCAAATTGCTTTTCATTCTTGAAATTACAAAACTGTCCTGTTTTGACTTTGTTCAATGACCCCAGTGGTGCCATCAGTAGCTCTTTCAAAATTTTTTCTTTTTATCCCACAATTGCTTATGACCTCAGTGGTGCCATCACTAGCTCTCTCAAACTTTTGCTTTTTATCCCACAATTGGCTATGACCCCAGTGATGCCATTAGTAGCTCTTTCAAAATTTTTGCTTTTTATCCCACAATTGCTTACTCACTTTATATAGCTAGACCCTCCTTGATTGTCTATGCTTTCTATATTGCAAGTAGACTTGGATTATCTTCCTATGATTTGCTCCATTCATATAGAAACCTTATGACTGTAGTTGTCCTGCCACATAAACCAGAACACCGTCTTATGGAGACGAAAAGACACCAAAAAAGTGGACTTTGATCATCAGAAAGAACAGCTTTTTCCTCTTCCCAAACAGCCACCCTAAGCAACTTGAGGTGCTTAAGCTACCATAATTGCCTGTCTTTCATATATATGAAGGAATTGATCTTATATCACTTTGTTGCATCTTTTGTTAATCATTTATGAAGATTTAGGAAACTAAAACGTATTTCTGACAAGGTGAAATAGTGCATTGGGGTTTTGAAATGGAGTCTGCACAAATTATGCTTTGATTCAATAGAGGAAGGATTTGGTTTATTATTCCCTTGTATATGTTATTCTCTCGTGCCATGCAGCTGTAACTACTAACTTGTTGTAATTGGTGGATGCATTTAGGTAATTTTGGCCGAGGTGGGGTGAAATATAATATTATTTATTAATGCCTAGGCAAGCATGGCCTGCCTTACACACCAGGATTCACATAATGTATCTGTTAGTTTTTTATATTTAGTGGTAAATTCCCCTAGCTTATGGCACTAAGATTTGGTGACTGATTAGGTAACTACAGGTCCAGCATTTACTTCTTTTATGGTATAGCAGATGTTTTTATATCATCCTCGGGTATATACTTCAGTTGAAGAGCATAAAACTTCTTGTGAGTTGCTTTTGCAGCATTGAAGTACTTTATAATAGTTCCATGGCCTCTGTGTGTATGGAGCAATTCATTGAATCGTATGGTGTCGACATTATTCATTTTTACTAAAAGACCTTTATTTTCTGAAATTTGCACGTTTCATGTGCCTCCAATCTGGAATTCTCAGGTTATTAAGACGTAAAAGGAATATTGCATGTTTGTGATGAATTGTGTTAAGTTTAACTTTTGCTTACCAAACCGATGAACTATTTTGAACTCTGATTTGGAATTTGATTTTGAAGCATGATTTAATGCTGCTTTAATTTGTTAGTACTAAGCATGTTTGTTCCCTATGATAGAATTACAATTAGAATATGTAAACTAATGATGTCATCCTTATGATAAACAAAGGTGATTTTATTGTATTTATTATAACATGTGACAGTAGCAACTTTTTGATAATTTCTTCTCTATCATGTACATATATGTATATATAACTTGGAATTTTAGGTTTGGGTTGCTAATTGATCAAGGCATGTTTCTTACTTCTCTCTTAGGTTACAGAGAAAAAGTAAAAGACATTGTTCAAGGTGCCTTATTCCCTGAAGCGGGTCTGGATACTGGAATTGGTCTTGCTGGAGGAGCAGGAGGGCTTGTGATTGTGCGAGATCTTGATCTCTTCTCATACTGTGAGTCCTGTTTGCTTCCATTCCAAGTTAAGTGTCACATAGGCTATGTGCCATCTGGTCAGCGGGTTTTGGGACTGAGCAAGCTTTCTAGAGTGGCTGATATCTTTGGAAAACGACTGCAAGACCCACAGCGACTGGCAGATGAAGTGTGTTCAGCTTTGCACCATGGGATCAAGCCAACGGGTGTTGCTGTCATACTCCAATGCTCACATCTCCATTTCCCAAATCTGGAGTTGGCCTTTCTTGACCCAAATCACCAAGGATGGGTAAAGGCACTGGTGTCCTCAGGTTCAGGGGTTTTTGAAAATCAAGATGCAGATGTTTGGAGTGATTTTCTGAGTCTTCTAAGATTCAGAGGCATAAATGTGGATAGAACTCATATAAAAGACTGTAATAAGCAATGTTGGTGTCCGTCCCAGTCTTCTGCAAGTGCTAAAATTTCTACCAAGCTAGAATCAGCCAACCAATCAATGGTTGCTGCAGTTGTATCAATTCTTAGATCTCTGGGGGAAGATCCATCAAGGCAAGAACTTTTAGGAACTCCTAGTCGATTTGTGAAGTGGTTGATGAACTTTCAGAACTCAAATCTGGAGATGAAGTTGAATGGCTTTGCTTGTGGTAGAATGGATCTTCTTAAACCGAATGGAGAGGTCTGCCACAGTAAGGAAGAAATACAATCTGAGCTTAACTTATCATTCTGGTCTCAATGTGAACATCATTTGCTTCCCTTTCATGGTGTTGTTCATATTGGATACTTTTGTGCCGAGGGACTACATCCAATTGGAAAATCGCTTCTACAGTCAGTAGTACATTTTTATGGTTTCAAGCTTCAAGTACAGGAAAGACTCACCAGACAGATTGCTGAGACTGTTTCATCACTTTTAGGTGGGGATGTCATGGTAGTTGTGGAGGCTAGCCATACCTGTATGATCTCCAGAGGGATTGAGAAGTTTGGAAGTAGTACAGCTACTATTGCCGTGCTGGGTCGATTTTCAACTGACCCTGCCTCCAGGGCTATCTTTTTGCAGAGTATTCCAAAAACTACATTGGGAGGGTGATGACTAGAGCTATCGATTGATTTGCCTTTTTATAGAAACATTAAATTTTCCATTCTTGAACCAGCTGCGGTGGCGCAGGCATGACAGAGTTTAAGTTGTAACCGGCCTCTTATGGTTGAAGTTGGTGCTGGGCCCTGGCGTTGTAACAATTGTGCTAGAGTTATGTGTTAGTTAAAAGTGGTTTTAGTTGTGAGGATCAAGATTCCGGAATCACTCTTCATAGGTGCAGGTTCTACTTATAGTCCATAGCATTAACCCTTGGGAAAGCAAAATCTCAAGGGCGTGTCATTGTTTCCATGATTACTTTTTCCCATTACACCTTTTCTTCCTTTTCCAAATATACTGATATTGGAAAATTCTCAATATATTTACTTCCATTCTTACATACTTTGTTGTTATTGCTAACACTTGTTGCTCGTATGCATGATGAAGCTGTATAACAGTAAGTAAACCCAGTTCTTAAAATAAGGTCGCTCTTAAAATAAGGCCGCAAATGATGTTTGAATCTTAAACGAAGATCAAGATGTGTAGGTTGATAGCAAACCTGATTACAGGCCACTCATGAGAGCTCCTTGTTTCTTTCCAGTAGTTAAGTCCAATAAATGCAATTTTATTTTTCTTTTCCTATCGTCTCAGGCTTGTTAGATGGTGATAATTGACTTGAACCATACACGAGGACTTTGATGTGTCTATTCTTGCAGCGTAGAATAAAATGGAAAACAAAGATATGAAAACCTATCACTAGGCCTAATGAACCATTAAAGGAAGAATAGTTTCTATGCAGGAGAAGAAAATTTAATTAGCATCTGCAAGCACGATGAACAAACTAGAACTCCAAAACTCTCTTCATAATTTCATTGCATTCCACTTGAAGGTGATTCAATGTTACAGCAATGATGATCATACACAGCAAGTTAATTGCAGTGTGAAGACAATTATTACGATTTTGAAAAGGCTATATACAAATAAAAAAACAGTAAGAACTTAATATGCACAGGAGTAATTCAAATTTCTTAAATTCTGTAAGAGTTGGACAGGGATATATAATGCGATTGTAATAGACAAGCTACGTAGGAATCCTACTCCAACCACAAATGGCGGATGGCATGCCAATCAAAGTGAGGATTCGCTTTAGCAGCATGATGGATATGCACATTTTGCATTCGGATTGAGATAATGGAAATCACCAGAACGATAAATATACATGCTAACATAGAGAGATTAAAAGCCTGCCAAAAAAAAAAAAAATCCTAGTCAGCATGCTTTTGACTGGACAGGCTAATATAATTCACATAGCAGAAAAGTATTATCCATCACACAAGATTACTGAAGTCATATATATAGGTTGAACTTGATGTCAAAATTTGCAAAAAGATAATCAGGGCAGTCACGGATGATAAGAGAAAAATATTAAAATGGCATCACTTAACTCATACAATCACTAAAACATAATTTCTAGGAGCTACATAAAGCACAATTTTTTTTTTAGTTTGCATCAGAAATTGAAATTGAGGTCTTACCATCACCCATTAGTGATACTAATAACAATTAAAGAGATTGGATTTCCGTGCATGGTTGACTACAAACAGAAGTTCGGTTTCTTTTTTTTTTTTTTGGGTGTTTGGGGAGGTTGCACTTGTATGTAAGGAAACAAGAGGGGGTGCTGATAGCTCTCTGATCACCTCACACACTTCTTTGAATGGTTAGCTAGTTTGGATTTATTGATTTTGAATTATGCTGGAATTTATGCTATGGAAATTCTGGAATAGAAAAAATATAGTTTGATGATTGATTGATAGGAGGCAGGATATTCGAGAGTCCTGCCTAATCTCTCCCTAGAGATAGAATCTCTACAAAACTTTCATTCACAATTTTTTTATACCTTCCTTCTTTCTCGGCCCTCCCTTATATCCTCTAACCAACTAGCACAACTCCCTAAAAATAACTAACTCTACTGCCCAGCTCCAGCTCATAACAGAAAAATAACAGAAAAATAAACATTTCTTCCAATTCTACCCTCCTCTCTCTTTATTCAGATGGCGTCTAACATACGTAAACCTGACTGGAGGTCTATCAATACCCCCTGCCCAAGCATTCACCTTGTACTCCTCAAGGTGAAACTCTGGAAACTGCTGCTTAAGCAAGTTAAACTGTTCCCAAGTGGCTTCAAATTCCCCAAGACCTTTCCACTTGACAAGTACTTCCGTAACTACCCCAGATTCCTCTATCCTTTGGCGTACATCCAGCACCTTCTCCGGTTCAGCGACTAACTCCATGGCAGAGCTAATCTGAGAAGGAAGCAAAGGTGAGGCTGGAGTGTTTCCTATCAGTTTTTTAAGTTGGGACACATGAAAGACTGGACGCACAGCTGAACCAGCCGGCAATTTTAATCTGTAAGAACCTTGTCTTCCACTGGAAAAGGGCCATAATATCTAGGGCTCAACTTCTTATTTCTCCTGCGAGCCAAAGATTGCTGTCTATATGGCTGAAGTCGGAGATAGACCAGATCTCCTTTTTGAAATTGTACCTCGCGACGTTTCTTATCTGCTGTCAGTTTCATTTTGTCTTGGGCTGTCAGCAAATTCTGTTTCAGTTCATCAATTATAGCATCCCTTTCTTGTAGTAATTGATCAACCATTGAAAAATTAGTAGACTGCTGTCCATAACGAACCAGTGGGGGGGGGGGTGGGGTCTCGTCCATACAAAATCTTGAAAGGTGAGGTCTTGGCTGAAGCGTGGTAAGTGGTATTGTACCAGTACTCTGCCCAAGGAAGCCATTGTGCCCACTGTTTGGGTTTGCCACCAATAAAACACCGCAAATAGGCTTCGAGACAGCGGTTTACCACCTCCGATTGGCCATCGGTTTGCGGGTGGTAGGCTGTACTACGTTTCAATTGAGTACCCTGCATTTTGAATAATTCAGTCCAAAATAGACTGAGGAAAATACGGTCCCTATCAGTGATGATG
Organism: Boswellia sacra; assembly: GCA_013180625.2. Lineage (NCBI taxonomy): Eukaryota > Viridiplantae > Streptophyta > Magnoliopsida > Sapindales > Burseraceae > Boswellia > Boswellia sacra. Next base: position 254,601 of record SNVD02011837.1, on the reverse strand, counting down.
GAGCGTGGAACACCATGGAGCCTAACCACTTCCTTAACAAAAACTGCTGCCACCACTTGAGCATTAAAAGGATGTTTAAGGGGCAGAAAATGAGCGTACTTACTCAACCTGTCAACCACTACCAGAATAGCTTCATACCCTTCCGATCTAGGCAACCCTTCAATGAAATCCATAGAAATATCTTCCCAAACTTGACTGGGAATGGGTAGAGGCTGAAGTAATCCAGCTGGTGACAGCGCCAAGTACTTGTTTTGCTGGCAAATGGTACAAGATTCTACATAGGCCTTAATTTCCTTCTTCATTCCAGGCCAGAAAAATTCATTAGAAATTCGTTGAGTAGTCCTAAGCAATCCGGAGTGACCTCCAATAGGGCTGTCATGGAATTCTTTCAACAGCTTAGGTATTAGCTTAGACTTCTTGGGCAGTACAATTCTGCCCTTATATAAAAGCTTCCCTTGAACCATCGCATATCCCTCTGGATTAGCGTTTCCTGCTGTGATGTCATATTTCAGCTTCTTCATCTCAACATCATCTTCTAATTCCTTTCCCACCAGGTCATAATCAAAAGAAGGAGAAATAGATAGAGCTGTGAATTCCGGATGTCTAGATAAGGCATCTGCTGCCCTGTTCTCTAAACCCGGTTTGTATTGAATTTCAAAATCAAACCCCATTAATTTGGCTAACCATTTCTGATGCTCTCCACTTATCAGCCGCTGCTCCAGGAGATATTTCAGGCTTTTCTGGTCCGTTCTAACCACAAATTTCCTGCCAAGAAGGTAAGGTCGCCATTTCTTAACCGCCATAACTATGGCAATCAATTCCCTTTCATAAACTGACTTTAACCTTTGGGTTGGAGGAAGCATATGGCTGTAATAAGCCACTGGTCTACTTCCCTGCATTAACACAGCACCAATTCCCATACCCGAAGCATCAGTATCAATAATGAAGGGTTGGGAGAAATCGGGTAATGCTAAAACTGGTACTGTAGTCATGGCTGTTTTTAATCTATTAAAGGCTTCAGTAGCTTTATCATCCCATTTGAAAGCATCCTTCTTAAGCTGTTCAGTTAGAGGAGAGGCCAACATACCATAACCAGCCACAAATTTTCTGTAGTATCCTGTCAGTCCAAGAAATCCTCTTAATTCCTTCAGATTCTTTGGAATTGGCCACTGCATTATTGCTGCAATCTTAGAACTGTCCACAGCCACTCCCTCAGCAGAAATTATGTGCCCCAAATACTCAAGCTGTCTTGAGCAAATAGACACTTCTTCTTATTAGCATACAGTTGCTGATCCAGGAGTGTTTTCAGCACAATTGTTAGATGCTGTAAATGTTCTTCCACACTCCTACTATACACTAATATATCATCAAAGAAGACGAGAACAAATCGCCTCAAATGTTTTCTAAATATTTCATTCATCAATGCCTGAAAAGTTGAGGGGGCATTTGTAAGGCCGAAAGGCATTACCAGGAATTCATAGTGCCCATCATGAGTCCGGAAAGCAGTTTTGTGTACATCCTCAGACCTGACCCTTATTTGATGATAACCTGATTTGAGACCCAATTTGGAGAAAATACAAGCGCCATGTAATTCATCCAATAGTTCATCAATTATCGGAATTGCGTACTTGTTTGGAATTGTGGCCTGATTCAGAGCTCGATAATCTACACAAAACCGCCAACTACCATCTTTCTTCTTCACCAATAAGACTGGACTGGAAAAAGGGCTACTACTTTCCCTAATTATACCCGCAGCCAGCATCTCACAAACCAGCTTTTCAATCTCTTCTTTTTGAATCTGCGGGTACCGATAAGGTCGTACATTAATGGTTTTGCCTTCATCCCTAAAAGTTATAGCATGTTCTCTACCCCTTACAGGAGGTAATCCTGGTGGCATCATGAACACTTCCTGGAATTCTAGGAGAATATCTTCCACTGTCTGAGACATTGTCCCCAGAGTGGAATTCGGTACCAAAGAAAGAGTGCTTAATTCTAACAAAACTCCCTGTCCACCTGCCTGCACTGCCTTCATAAGACTCTTTAATTTTACTTGGGTCCTGCAGAGACTAGGATCCCCCCGGAGTACTACTGCAGCTCCATTTACTCTGAATTCTATGGTCAACTCCTTGCAATTGAATTTAATTTCTCCTAAGGTTTGAAGCCACATCATTCCCAATACCACATCCGATCCCCCCAATTCCAGAGGAAGGAATTCCTCTCTCACCTCCACCCCCTGTATAGACAGAATCACCCCTTTACACACACCAGCCCCCTTTACTGGATCACCAGTGCCTAGCAATACCCCATACTTCTCTGTATTATCTACCAGTAAACCCAATTTCCTAACCAAAGCTTGTGAAATAAAATTGTGAGTAGCTCCAGGATCGATAAGGACAATTACCTCTTCACCTCCGATCATTCCTTGTAGTTTAATGGTTTTGGGAGAAGTCAATCCAACCACCGAATTCATAGAGAGTTCCACCACTCCCTGGTCACCCAAAACTTTCTCATTGTATTCCCTTTCATGGCTGTCCTCCTTGTCTGGCGGAATTTCCTCCTCATCCTGAACCACCAGAACCTGAAATTCTCTAAATTTGCATCTCTGACCGGGTGAGAATTTCTCATCACACCTATAGCAGAGTCCTTTTTCTCTTTTCTTCTGCAGCTCTGTATCTGTTAATCTTCTTAAATTACGTTCCTGGCTGGAATTTGCATAGTTTCGAACAGTGGGGATCAATGGGTTTGCAGGGACTTGAGTTTTAACGTATGGAACTGGGTTCAGTGTTCCTCCTCGTTCAGAACTGGAATTATTTCCAGACTTACTGTGTTTCAGGGCTAAATTCCTGTCTTCAACCCTTTGGGCCACTTCCATTATTCGGCCCAGCCCACTTGGTTGCAGAAGCCTTATCTCAGCCCTCACCTCTGGCTTCAATCCGTTGATAAATGTCCCTTCCAGTATCTCCTCCGGTGTGTTCTGGAGCGACGCCGCCATCGCCTCAAACTGCCGACGAAACTCCCTCACCGATCCCACCTGCTTCAGCGCTAAGAACTGTTCAAAATTGGTGTCCTCCTGCGTCGATCGGAAACGGTTCAATAGGAGGGCTTTCATTTCCAACCAACTGTGAATCGGACGACGACGATCCTCCCACTGGAACCAAGCCAGCGCCTCGCCGTCGAAACATACCGCGGCGGCTTCGATTCTTTCCACCTCCGACAGTCGGTTCAGAGAGAAGTAACGTTCAGCTCTGAAAGCCCACCCGTCCGGATCGCGGCCATCGAACACCGGCATCTCCAGCCGTCGGGGCCATACCTCACTTCGTCGATCCAGGTTCCGGTGGCCTTCACCCCCCTTGCGTCCACCGTGGGTGCTTCTGTTCAAGTTGTCGTGAGTATGGGTGGCGGCGTTTGACGACTCCCCTGTTCTCGGCGCGCCCCGATCCAACTTCTCCAGAAGCATAGCCAGACTCTTCTCCAAGGTCGGAAGCCTTTGAAGGTCCGATTTGATTGAATCCATCTCCCTCTTAAGCTCCTCCTGCACCAACTCTATTTTTTCTTCTACCGAATCCATTCTCGACGTGGCTGTGCTTTTTCCGGCCATTCCAGGTGCTGTTTTCTACCTCGCTCTGATACCAGAATGATAGCCCTCTGATCACCTCACACACTTCTTTGAATGGTTAGCTAGTTTGGATTTATTGATTTTGAATTATGCTGGAATTTATGCTATGGAAATTCTGGAATAGAAAAAATATAGTTTGATGATTGATTGATAGGAGGCAGGATATTCGAGAGTCCTGCCTAATCTCTCCCTAGAGATAGAATCTCTACAAAACTTTCATTCAAAATTTTTTTATACCTTCCTTCTTTCTCGGCCCTCCCTTATATCCTCTAACCAACTAGCACAACTCCCTAAAAATAACTAACTCTACTGCCCAGCTCCAGCTCATAACAGAAAAATAACAGAAAAATAAACATTTCTTCCAATTCTACCCTCCTCTCTCTTTATTCAGATGGCGTCTAACATACATAAACCTGACTGGAGGTCTATCAGATGCCTACATAACACAATATAGATGTAGATAATATGCCAAAGGGAGAAAAGTACTAATGCTTAAACAGATTTCTTAGAACTGCAGACTCAGCAACCAGTTTTGAAACTCAAATAATGTAGAAGATCCAACACGTGAAATTCTAAACTTACATGTGCAGGTTCTATTTTTTCCTGAATAAGGCCTATATTTATTTAACAGTGGTGATGAGGCAGTACTGAATATGACCACTGCGATGCTATCTCTGCAGATATATGCAAATGAGAAAACTTTGACAAACAGGAGTTTCTATAATCCAATTTGTTGCATAATTATCACCACCGTAAAAATACAGTGGCCTAAAGGAGGGTTGCAACAATTAAACAGCTAAATTTTTTAAGAAAGACTAAACCTTGTTCCCAGTAGAATTTTTACGAGGAAGATTCTTATCAGCATGCTCAAGGCAGTAGCGCAACATATCAACTATTATCAACTCATTTTCAGGATCACAACTTTCTGCAAGCACAATGAGGTAGTACGGTTACGTTCTCTAAGTTATCAATCATGCAAACAACTGACAAAATAGCCAATCATATAAAAATATGAGAACAATAATGATCAGATAGCTTGATGGGATCACCTGGAATGTCAAAAATTTGCCTGGCGGGTGGTATACCCAGAAGCTCCCCCAGATAAGTGCGGACGCGAGTACGGTCAGTGAGTGAAAGTAAATCACCGTGTGTGACAACAACAATAGGTTTATCATCTGGAACATGATATGAGTTTAATCACCATAGAAAAGTAATCCGCACTGATAAGATGTTGTAAAAGAAGAGATTAGAGGAATAATATTGAAGAGAATATGATAGATGTAGACATTTAACAGAATATGGGCCATATACTTCACATGTAAGCAATGTGATTAAATAGTAATCATGAACTCTACCAACTTAAAATAAAAATTGAGAATATAATACCTCTGAATGACAAATATGGACAGTTGAAAGTTGTCGCAATCATATTGGTATACTGCTTGTCTGCATCACTGGTGCCTTCCATGGATTTCAGAATTGCAAGTCCATTAACAACAAGTATGAAGAAGTTAACCATCCTGACTTTACTGGTTTGATAACCATTCTCACGTGCTTTACACTTCATTCTGTTCCCCAAACTTGAACTATCTGATTTCCTGATAACAGAGTCACAGAAATGAAATTATTATTTGAAACATGTAGATTCAAAACTAACCTTCTACCACATCCAACAAAAAGAAGCTCTTCGAAGTTGGCAATTCAGACCTCATAACAAGTTCCCCATTACAAACACCTTTGGTAATCCAATGCTTTATCATATCAATATTATCCGACGAGTCATCAGACAAGCTGCGGGTATCATATATACAGAAAGAGTTTGAACCTCTCGGTATCATATATTCCTGAAGGAAATAGGTTCCATCTCCAACAGTCGAGTTATCTTGTATTGCAAGACAACACAGGGTAAAAGAGTTCAGTAAAATGAAATGCCTGCAATTACTCTATCACCACATCATTCAAAGTGAAGATTCCAACCATTACAGCTCACTATATTTTACTTAAAATTTAGAAGTAAAAGTTCAGAGATGTACATGTTACTTGGGCTCTATCTGATGCCAACTTGTCATCTTCAAACACCTTTGAAATTCTATTGATCAGACTGCTTTTTCCAGAACATTTAGGACCAATTAAAATAAGACATGTTGTCTCCGGCACATCGTAATCACTTAATTTTTTGCCCCCAACATTCTCAATCCATGCTCCGGGGGTGTAACTGTGAATATAGCAAAAGATCAAATCAATTTGTTTTCATAACAATTTTCCAAAGGTCACCCATTAAGAAAATAAAAATGTTTCCCATCATCAAAAAGTAAGTTCATAAATAGAGGTCAATTTGAATAGAAAAACTGGAAAGAGTGATTAAAAGTAAACTTTTTGATCAAATTGCAATTAATTCCCTCTCAAAAGACCTTAATTGCGGTTGGGATTGGCCAGGCCAAGGAGATTTGTTATATGGCAAATGTAATTGCCTAATTGGTGCAGTTGAATATTTTTTCCCCTTCTCGAAACAAGAAAATTTAAGCAATAATTAGTAATGAATTATCTCTCTCAACAGTAATTTAAAAAAAATATATCAGAATTAATATTTGATACCTCTCCAGGTCCGGAAGAGAAGCAACAAGTAAATACCTCAAAATTCGGGACTTGGCCTCGTTCAAACTCCCAAGACGGGTTCGCAACTGATCATAACTTTGCAAGACCTCTCTGTAGCGTTTCCTTCTCTGAGTCTGTTGAAAATCCAGTGAAGCCGGAGAAAGAGGAGGAAGAGCAGCTTCTCTGGCGAATTGTTCATCCAGAACCATTCTTTTACGATCCTCCATGCTTAAGTTATCTCAGACCCCATTAAAATATAGAAATGAAATAAAATGAAAGGAAAAGGTAGCAATTGAAGAAAGAAGCAAAATACCTGAGCAAAGAGGGGGTTTGAGGAGAATGATCAGTAATGGAGGATCCTTCTTCTGCATGGTAGAAAACACATGAGATTATTGATGAAAAAGTTAAGTTATATATTCAGATTAAATGCTCATGCAAGAGAGAGATAAGACTTAAGAGGGTACCAGGAGGAGTGAAGCAATGAGGAGTGATTCTATCGCCACCCATTCCTTGGCTTGTGTTGTGTTGTTGTGTGCGTGTGTTTTTCTTTTCTGCTCTTCAGACTTCAGAGTTGGAGTTATGTCGTATGTTGTTTGTGCGTAGCTTAGTCGGATAAAAGAGAAAGCTTTTGCTTCTTTGTTAAGATAAAGAATATTACGGGAGTGTGACGAGAGGTTGATGGAGACTGACTGAACGCCACGTCAACTGCGAGAGGGTCATGCCAAGTGGCGACTTCTCATGTTATTTGCCTCACTAGTGGCAACCCCAGGTAACTGGGGTTTCCCTGGTACTTGGTAAATTCAATTGCATTTTTTACTAGGTTATCAGAGAATCCCATTAAATTATATATTATTTATTCAGTTAAGATTTTTTTTTGATAAATACAGCCTTTAAAAATATTATGTTTGCTTTATCTTTCAAGATTTCAAAAAAAAAAAAAGATTTTAAAAATAATCTTCATCTCTTAATCTTTTTCTTCTTTTTTCTTTAATTTTTTAATTTTGTTTTTGTAGACGCCAACAAAATGGCGCAAATAATATAATTATTTTTCACAATCAAGTGATTAGAAGGATTATGCATTTGATGGATTATTAGACCAATATAGCTAATGCATTAAAGGATTTAGGCCATGGTTCTCAATGGAGAAAGAGTGGCATGCCCCAAATACTATAACTCCTGACCAATCAATCAGAAAGCACCACATCAATGCATATATTTAACGCGCTCACTGGTTGGTTAGGAGGCATTGCCTCCAAGGTACGATAGATTCTCCCCTAAATGAGATAAGGCATTCAGAATGAATCCCTCAGCCAATATGAAATAATTGACAATAGTCTATAGAAGTTTATTAATAATGCGGGCTCAATAAGCTATTTGCTACAATAAAAAGCCTTCAATAGTAAACTGGGTAACAGAGACTAATAAAATCACACAGAAATGAGTACTTTGGAAGTGGGAAGAGTAAATGAGCATGAGCAATCCACATGCTTATCCTTTATAGAAACACCATTTCCACAACGGGAAGGGTTGAATGAATAATATAATGCCATCTTTCTTTCTCACCTTCTAATATAAGGTTTATGTATATCATCTTTACATCATACAAATCAAAATTGTGTGCGCAACAAAGTTCACAAAAATCCTATGTTTCTCATTTGTATAAAATTCTTGTCTAACTTTAGCCCTAAGCTAACAAAAAATGATACCTACCATCTCAACATTCTTAACACATCCCTCTCTCAAATTCTTTTGGTGGTGTTCTTCCAATAACATTTGAAGAGGTTTCTCACAAATAATTACACAATCGACTAAGAAGATCCCTCTTGGTCATGAAAAGATGAAACTCCTCTTTGAAGTCCTGAAAGTTGCACCAAAAATATTAGCGATTTGTCACATTCTGATTCCAATCATATCACTTCCAGGGAAAGGAAATTAAACACCATTAGTCAGATTGCAACAGAGATTAAACTACTGCAATAAAAAGTAGATGCAGTAACGAACCCATAACCTCTGGACCCTCGCATACCATCCTGGAAGGTCAAGTTAGGATGACAGCCAAAATTAGGGGATTATAGAAGGGACAATAATTTCCATTCATTCATTAGTATGGGATGACAAACGGCAGTGCTGTTACATCTGCAGACTCTATCCGCAGAATTTCTGCCCACACATTTTGTGTCACATCGACCCCAGGTGATCCCATTTTGGGTTTCTTTGACTGTACAGAGTTGCTGCAAAACAGCCATTCTTGGTTATCAAGATCAGACCTATCCTCCATCTGGGGTACAGAAAGAATCTGATCCAGATACTTGGTATCAGGATGCGGTAGTTTGGCAGATGCTTCACCATTCTCGCTAACTTTTCCAACGGTTAACAAAGGCTTCTCAGTAACTTGCCCAACAGTTGACAAAGGTTTGTCATTGACTTTCCCTACGGTTGACAAAGGTTTCTCACTGACTTTTCCAACAGCTGACAAAGGTTTCTCATTGACTTTCCCAACAGTTGACAAAGGTTTGGTTGAGCTTTTGATTGGTTGTGGAACCTCCATCAAACCATTAATCTTGTGTTCCTTAACATCCACTTTACGATTATTGGCCGTCGTCCCCCGTGACTCAGATGTGAAGTGGACATCAGTTTGGCATGGTTCCAATTTCCTTCCATTTTCCACGACTGGGTGACAGGACAAGACAGGTCTCGGCAACTTATTAGGCCGTATTCCATTGTCTGTCACAAAGTTGAAAGAATTAAGGTACAGAAATAAAATTGAGCTGATACAGAACTAGACACATGCAACCAAAGATTTTATCCCAAACAAAATCAGAGTCAAAATTATATGACAAGGTTCCTAAACAAATAACCCAAAAGCAACAAATATGAAATGAGAAAGTTTTCACCTTAACAAGTTTTCAAGATTAAACAATACCACTGGTATCCCCATAGATAAGACGTTTAGGTACTACATCATCCAAGAACTAAAATGCTTTTGTAGTTAATACACAACTAAATTTGTGTTTCCAATCACCAGAGAGATGAGGGGCTGCAGTATAGTACGATACAGGAAAGAACTCACCATATGAAATTCCATTTATCTCAAGCTCTTTACGTTTGCCCAGATTCCCCTCACTGGTAGGATTGTTGCTGCTCGTCTTTAAGATATCTGGTGGTTTAATATTGCAAGAATTAGGAAAGCCCTTGCCATTGTTTTTCAATTTTGGGCTGCTGTCTTTTAATTTAGGTTGGTCTTTGCTTGTTTCAATTATTTCCTTCGCTTTCTCCTCCTTTTTCTTTTCCTTATCCCTCTTTTTGTCTTTTGATCTGCTTTTCTTCTCTCGATCTTTATCTTTGCGTTTATCACCCTTACTTTCACTTTCCTTGTGCTTATTCTTCTCTTTCTCTTTCTCCTCCATCTGCTTCCATATATCATTCTTCTCCACTGGCTTAACGATACCTTGAAATCTTTTTTGATCCATACCAGATAAACCTTGAACGGTTGCATTTCCCAACCCTCTAGCCTCAATGAGTTGCCCATTGACTTTCTTATCATCGTCTTTCTTATCCTTAGCCCTCTCTTTTTCTTCCAATTTGTTAGTATTCCGTTCCACCATCCTCCCTGGAAGTTCAGCTCTTCTTTGATCTGTAATAGTAATTTTCTGACCAACTTGGCTTCCTGTTGCTTCATCTTCATCCCTGATTCTCCTTGCCAAATCCTGCACATATTTGGAATTCCTGATCCCATTTGGCTGCAGGCTGTTTGGACCAAGCTTCTCTCCATTGTAGCACTCTGGCTCCCCTTCGATTCTCTTTGCATCTGAAGTTCGGTTCTTATCTCTATCCTTATCCTTCTTGTCTTTGTGCTTCTCCTTTCTTTCCTTCTTATCATCATGTTTATCTTTACTCCGCTCTTTATCTTTATTTTTTTCTTTACCTTCTCTCTTTTCTTTATCCTTCTTATCCTTTTTATTCTTTTTCTCCTTGTGCTTTTCCTGAGCATGTTATTTCAATTAGAGACACAATACACAAGTGCAATAACAGAAAATAATAAATGCTAATAATTTACTGAAGCAGATAGGGAATGATGAAAAGCTATACACCAGTAGGTAAAAGAGTTCATCCAAACACCATGAGCAATATTACCAGATTAGATGCAAACGCTGGTGCAGAAACAGAATCATAATATTGCTACCTACCTGAAGGAACTGTATCCCTAAGTCTCCATCTAAATTTTTGTTATTAAAATAGAACATGACAAGTATAAAATCATTCCTCTTTTCCAACAATAAATCAAATACACCAAATAATGACAAGAAAGTAATCATCAAAATTTTACGACATTATGACAACTTTAAATTGCTTAAATTAAAATTCTAACTTCAAATATTGACCGTTAACAACAGTTAGAATGCAAAAGTTTCTTTAACCAAAAAGAAGAAAAATCCTAAGAGCGTAATGCGAAATTTGCTTTTCCATGATTCAAGCTTTCAAGAAGAATAATACTAACAAATGTGAATCCATAATACGTTCATAGAAGGCAGGCACCGAGCTTAGGTATCCTCAAATCTCAAAAGTATTAAACTCTACAAACACCATCAAATATAAACAAATGCCACTATGGATGAGTCAAAGATATGACCCCTTGCTCTAATATTAAACTCTACAAAATAAATTAAATAAAAATTAAAAGAATTGGAGTTAGAAAAATTTGCTTACATTGCTAAACACTATTCAAGTGACTTTCTTCTATGTTTGTACATAATAAAGGGATAGAAGGGAAAAAAGAAAAAAGAGCAATTGACAAAGTTACACAAAAGAAACACCAATTTTGTGAATAATGTGCTAAAACAAGCTATAATTAGATTGAAGCAACAAAATGAAAATAAATATACTGATGGCATACACCAACAAGGAGAAATCCAGCTATGTTCTTACTATTTAAGAAGCACGTTAATTTGGTCTATGTAAAACAATTACTTGAACAAGTGTTAGAACCCCTTATTCATTCCTCAGTACCTAAGATATAAACCTATGCCATTTTTTACAGTATGATGATCTAGTAGTAGTGGCACTTAGAGATACGATAATATTTCAGCATCACAATTCCTAAACCACATTCCCACTTGCACTTCATTAGGGGGTCTAGATCGCTATCAGGATCTTAGTAAGTTAGATCATTTTGAACTTTATCATAGGCTAATGCAAACTTCACAACCTCCTAGAGGCCATTAAAAGCCTCCTGACAGAAATTTTGAAAGATAAAAGTCACTCCAGGAAAACTAGCAGTCCAAAAAATCCCTTCTCTTCCTTTCAGGTAACTTCTACAGTTTGGACGCCATTTGCATTCAAAAAGTAAACTTACAAATATGATATGTAAATTTCTATCAAAACAGAAGTATATAAAGCTTTATAATTTATGCAAGGCACCCATGATTCGAGAGAAAAGACAATTTCCTCCTCAAATCTCTCAGGAATTATACAATGATTGATATTGTTACAAGTTATGCAATTGGTAGCACCAATCCTGAGATATAGGTGCTAAAGCACACTACAATCTTTTTAACGTAAGTCATGAAATTGCTCCAAGCAGTGGTTCATTGTTCTCTGAAGATTTATCTATCAAGCCATGCTCACAACATAAAATGAGGATGCCTACAACTACTATAAAGCAAAGAAAGAGCAAGCTCCTCCACATGTATGATTAGATGAGGAACAACTACACATATTACAGCAGGTAAACAGTCACTGAGACTACTGGCAACACCATGCTAGGATTTAATAGTTTATTAGTTTTCTTTCTTCCATCAGTAATTGCTAGGGCAATGTTTGGCTAGAATTTTGGAATTACCTTCTCAAAACAACATAAAAATTAGGATATTAACAGAAATCTTATACTCAATATAACAAGATTAGTCTAATATACAGTAAAACAAAAGAACACTTCCCTTACAAATTAACACGTCAAAATAATGTTTACAGGACAATTATAAAACAATAAAATAAAATAAATCAAAAATTCAATCTTATTCTAAAAAGAGATGCAGTAAAGTTGTACAACCAAACTTCAAACATTTAACTACTCTCATCAAAACCCTTTCCAGTCATGCATACACACTATGCACCGTACACATCAAGCAATACAAAAATCCCAACAATCAAAGGAGCATTCCACCTTTGAGTCCTCAAATACACTTAATCATGTATTAATACAAACTGTAACTTCACCAAAGGGAATAAGTATCAACATAAAGTTTATCTACAAGTAGATTCCAACCAACCACGCAATTCCGTTTTCAGAGTAAAAGCTTTCAAAATACATCCAATCAGAACTGTATTGTGATAACCATCCATCCATTCATTAAAAAATTATCAAAGTGTGTTATCACAATAAACTTTAGAAGGAAAAGATATAAAACCTAAGCCTGTATTATACATTATCATGTTACTACATATTTGAACTCTGCACAACAATGGATAGTAGAAATTAACATCTAAATGCACTATATATTATTAATAAAATCTAAAACCAGCTAACATCGGGCCACACAATACATATCCTTCAACCACGCTCATGCCTCACAATTCATGCTTATAGAAAGCGCAAGTATAAAGTTCAAAGTAGTCCCAACATGAGTGATTATACATGCACAGTGAAACTGGTAGCTTTCTCTGCACTTCCAAATTGGTATTTCATATCACCCAAGTGCCCAATTCTCAACATAGCTATCGGGTGTTTACCAATAAAACTGTACTGAAAAAAAAATGGTAAAATAAACATAATTAACAAACATCTTTAACTTAACGTAGCATCATAAGTGATGTTTTCATGCTTCAAAACCCCGTGACATTCAATTTTGTTCAGTATTTAGCATAAGTGGCCCTAATAATCTTCTTCTAGGTCTAGCTTGCAAAAGAGTTGCTCATGGTCTTCCCAGAACTCTATCTAAACTTATTCTCTACTCCGTATTTTCTTTACTTTCTATCATTGTTCAAAAGAGAAACGTCAAAAGTCAAATTCTAAGCAATTAAGACAGTCCAATATAAACAGCAAGGTACAAATGCCAGAAAAGCAACACAAGATCCAAACAAAAAGAGGATGACTTATGCTATCAGTGGCAACTAATTTAAGAAGATGACATATTAACCTTTGCTAGCAAGTCTGTCTCTTCAACTCTAGACTTCTTTTCATATCCTGGAGGCGGAAACGGAAAGCAGCGAGACATTGCACGTAATCCTTGAAACCACAAAGTGGGATCTTTCCACCAAACAAAAAGCTTCTCCTAGATTCCTATACCTTTGTTCCAACACAGGAACAGACCAGAAACTATGCCCCTGTCCATGCACCATGTCCTCGCAATCATTTCCAGCTTGAAATATCAGTCCATGATCATCCAAAATCACCTCCAGACAAATGAATCCTGATATCCAATGATCAAAATATCCTATTATTTACATTCAACCCTGAGAATTGTTTTGTATAAAAATATTGAAGCAACTAAGAGGACCCACAAGGCTCAGATACTCAACTCTACTGTTTATAAACACAGAACTAACTCAAATGCAGCCAGATAATCTAGGGTTCAACCCGAATGATTTGTCGACAAATGCAGAAGTTCCAAAACAATCTGATCCTTCGTGCGTTTACAACTAGGCCAACAGGGATACCAATAACATCACCTGCTCATCAGAAAAAACCAACCAAAATCATGAAAATTCCCTGACTACAAAGATCAAAAACTCAGAACACAAATGTAAAACACACCATAAACTTGTAATGAAGAAATCTTCAGTTCCTTATCACCATCAACTACCTATATCAAAGGTTCTTCTTGGGTTCGTATCCAAAAGCTATTCTGAGAATCCTTTTTGCAGCCCCAAAATCACACTTCTTCAAATACCCTTTTGCAGATTCAATGTGAAGACTTTAATATACTCATACAATATCTCGACTTCCACAAAATATACTGAACAAAAGCTATACAATCCAATCCTCCTCAGTTTCTATGTACACTCTCTGTTCTTCTTATGATCATAACCCTAATAGCACAAAGAACCACAATTAGGGTTGATTCTAGTACGATCCAATCAAACCCTAGATAAATCATACAAGAAAAAACATGTCAATGAAATCACCCACTTGAAATTACTGATACAAACCCTAATTTTCAAGCATTAAACTTTTTTTAAAATAATGATTATAAAATTTCCACGAAATTGAGTTAAAACGCAAAATAATAAAAATGGGATTTTTTTTATTTGAATTCGATTTTATTAAAGTAGAACAGAAAGTGGAGAGTTTGAGAAGAGGATTGAAAGATCCTAAAACAGAATGACAAGATGAATAATGAAGAAGGAAAAAAGAAAAAAAAAAGTGTCTGGGTTTGTGTGGGTGGCGTCTGTACCTCTCTCTTAAAGTCAAATAGAAAAAATTTATATTTAAAAAAAAATGAAATTGATTGATGGGTTGCTTAGTATGTGAATGAAGATGTCTTGTGGGTGTTGTTCTTCTTCTTCTTCTTCAATCGCAGTTAACAAAATGAAAAATGTAAATGGGTTTTCGTTATGTCTTTGTTGAAGGAGAGAAAAGGGGATTGTTCCTCTTGAATTAAAAAACCCCCGAGAAAGGGCAGAGAAAATACAAAGATGATTGGCAAAGAGTATTTATAAGAGAGTATGATGTGAGCGAGACGTGTCAAGACGAAGGATCCAGACACATCACATATCATACATATTTCCCTTCGTCTGACGCATACATTGCATTGCACAGCATAGCATAACACAACATAACATATATTAACTCGTCATAACATACATGCACTTCACACCATCCAGAGCCACTTTTTCATTACTTGTCCGACTGTTTATTACACGTGTCAACTATTTATGGATGCTTTAGTGATATGGTAAACAAAAGTCTATTTAATATTTTATTATAGATGTAAAATATTATACAGAGCGAGTATTTTTAACACAAATTTTTAACTATTTATTTTACACATAATCATAACAGTTGATGAATTAAGTGTAACTATAACTTTCTACTTAAATTTTGACCATTAAATCATATAAAATAAATAATTATAAATTTATATTAAAATTTTATTTCAAAAATTTGTGATAAGATATTCTAACTCATTATATAGTATAATATTTAGGATAAAAAAGACAACAAGATATGAACTGATTAAACAAATATCCTATCAATCTCACATGTTAAACTTTAGCAATATATTATAATAATAAAAAATAATTGGGATGTTTAAAAATTCCAGTGACCATAGAAGATTTTGACAAATGACAACCCTCAAGAAAGTAAGTAATTGTGAGATATTTTTTTAAACCCCTATTTTCCTTTAAATAAGTTAGTCAAATATGAGGTAAGAATTTTCTATGACATGAATTGAGAACTCTATTTACAGAAGCAGAAAAGTTGTTTGTATTCTTCTTTTTTTTTAAAGAGTTTTCATGGATGTTGGTTTATATTAGCATCATTTTTACCTTTTACCAATTCATTATTAATAAGGAATTGCTCTATTGATATTTTTACAAAACTATATGCGAAATATTCATTAAAAAATATTACAATATCATTTCTTTATAGTAACATACTGATGACATACATAAGTATGGATGATGTTACTATTTTGATCTTATTGTTAGAAAAGTAGTGAATGAAAATTGATGTTAAAAGTCCTTACAAATTTTTTAGTTATTACAAAGTGTTTTCAAATTCATAATTCATTTATTCAATAAAATTTCATGTATTGAATACAGGGTAATTTTGAGTTAATAAAAGTTGATATTTCAAATTCCGCAAGTTACAATTGCCTTAGCCTATATTGAGAAAGTCTTCTCTCATTTTTTAAAAAAATACCAAAAATCTCTCTCTCTCACTCTCTCTCTATCTCTTTCTCTCTAGCTTGTTTTCTCTATCGCTTTATTGAGCTCCTAGTTTATAGTTCTAAAATTCATGATAAAGTTTTAAGATTTTTAGTTCATTTTTATAAAAGAGTTGTGCTTCTCTTGTTGCTAGTTATCGTTGTATCATGAAAGACAGACATAATTTAATCCTCAAGCACCTAGTAGAGAGCGCGAATATGTTTAAGAAAATCGTGTGATACACGAACCTTGGCGTATCATTTATATTATTAAATCAAGCTTTTTGTTGGTAATTTTATTTCAAGTTAAATTAAATTATTTTGTATGTTATCCTTATATATTGCAAGTAAATTTTCTTACAGTTATTATTATCAAAATAAGATAAAAATTGCTGTCATGCAATGATTGAAAAAGCAAATGAATGATGATATTAAGAACCTGTTTGTTTTGACTTCTTCAAGTAGAGTTTATTAAAATAGAACTTAGAGTGTGTTTGTTTCAGCTTCTCTACCAGTGAAAAGTGCTTTTTAATGTCAAAAGCTCTTTTAATTTTTTTTAGGTTATTTAGTTGTCATCTAAGAAGAGCTTATCGGTGATTTAAAAAGTTGTTTTATGTCTTTTAGAATAAACTCAATACTAAGGCTCTTGGAAAAAGTTCTTTTTGAGCTTTTTAAAGTTGTAAAATACAAAAAATTTATCTTATCCTTCACTTCTAGAAAAATAATTTTGGTAATTTGACATCAATAAGTATTTGCATATTTATCTAACAAAATAACCATCAACTTTTTTTAATGAGTTATATTTTTACAAACGCTACTCCAATAAGATCTATTTCAACAAGTTCTACTTAAAGAAATTGGATTAGAGCTTGTAAAAGTAAAATTTTTTATAATTGTTTATTGTTTGGTTAAATACATAAACGAGTACTTATTACTGTTAAATTATCAAAATATTTTATTTAGAAAGAAATGATAAGGTAAATCTTTTAAAATATTGTAAAGATATATTTGATATTTTACAAATTAAAATAAATTCAAAAAGATTTTTTTTTTAAAGTTTCAACTTTGAACTTCTTATAAGAGACATAAAACAGTTTTTTTTAATCATTCATATCTTTTATTAGGTGGTAGTCCAATAAATTAAAAAATTTAGAAGAATTTTTTATAATAAAAAAAATTTTTTTGATCGGTAAAAAAGCTGAAACATATTCGCTCTAATTCACTTGAGATAAAAAAAAAAAAAAATGTGTGTGTTTACCGTTCAGCCTCAAATTTCCAATAATCGGGCGCCGTATTATTTGTTGCGGTACAGCATGTGAAATTAGACCAAATCTGCCTCACTCTCACTCTCACTCTCAAGTTGACGTCGGATCACATGCACACGTGTCCACCTTTCACCTCACCCATTCTCCCATTAGTTTAGAATTATGGAATTAGCAATGTAATTATTAGCCAAATAGCCAAATAGCATCTGCCGTATGAATAATTGGTTTTTTATTCGTTTGATTGAGAGGCATTCAACGTCAAGTTTCTTTCCTCTGCTTATGATAATGACGAAAGACGACTTATAAGTATTACATAAAAGAACCACAATTTGACAAAAAAAAAAAACTCTTTATAATCCTTTCAATTTGACTAATTTTCAGCACTTTCTGATACCCTCTTATTAATTATAGCTCACGCACGAAAGAATAATAGTAATAATATCTTAGCCAAAATGGAGAAACGACCAGAACCAAATTTCTGGTCTTAAACGTGAACCTCAACTATGTGTTATAAAATCTTTGAAGTCTTTATAATCTTCATCAACCGAACTGTGATTTTATGTGTCACATGGGACTAAAGTTTTGGAAAATTTATTTATATTCAAGAAAAAGTAATACTATATAAAGTACACCTTAGTATAAAATGTGGCCGAACAAGCCGATGAATGGAGTATTTTGCTGGGTTTAATAATTGGCACAAGTTCTGACTCGCGAGCCCAAGTTGAACCCCCAATTATACCTGACGAGAGGCTATCATGTTATCATTTCTACTACCAACGTAAGTACACCTTATTTTTAAAAGATTTTTTTTAATTATAATTTTGTCTTGATGACAAATCATCCAAAAACATAATACAAATTAACAAAACGTTCCTTTAATTTATTTTTTATGTAAACAATTTTTAAACCTAAGGTACATAAACCCGAATTTCTAATTTCTAAATTCTAATTTAAGTCCCTAGTGATTGGATTCAATTCAAAGATTATCGACAAATAAAATTATGAACAAGATGATAATCAAAATTCATAAGAAAGTTAACACTTGTTGCAATGCTAAATTTTAAATTTCTTCTAAGTTTTCATGCACACAACTTTAAAAAAAAATCTAAAGGTGAAAATTCAAAATTTTATTTAAAGAATATTACAACTTCAATCGTGAATAAGAGAACTATAAAAAATTATGCAAGATGGGAATTTCATTCAAAAAGATCAATAACATTAGATCTGTCTCATTCTCACATAACTTTATATTTTTTAGATGAAGAATTATTATGGGAGGGACAAATACATATTTGAGATTGATGAAGCTTACGGGGTGTCTATATGATGAAAAGTAGAACAAGTTACGTGTAGTATTTAAGAGGGCATGCTAAGAGAACAAAAATTAAAAAAAAAATTAAGTGGAGTAAAATAAGAAGTGAGACACCTTTAGCTTGAGAGTGGAGGCGAACAGCACTAGTTAATTTTCATAATCACTTATAAAACCCACATAATGCTGGAAAATTCAATTAATTCTAATAGATAATGCTTTGAAGAAGCCCAATACAATGTTCTAATTATTCCTTGGGATCACGGAATAAGGTGCTTTTTGTAACACGATTGGGCATTTCATTGGTCACTCGGCCGATTTTGAGGTCCATAGCCCATCTTGAAGAGCAAAAGCAAATAATTTAAGCTAGAGTTTATCTTGAGCAATTGGATGCAGGTGGCATTCATAGTGGTGAAATGCATATTTTGGTTAAACCATCTTGTCGGTTTGACCTTTCAGAATTCAGATCATGTGTGACAGCATGAATGTTATTGTAGAGTTTGAATTCAAGCACTAATTTTGGACTTTGGATTAGGCTAATTAACCTTACATGCCAGCAGGTGAAAACTAAATTAGATTTGGATGTGCATTGTGCAGCCATAGACTTAGAGTTTGTATAACAGAAGTCTTTAATTTTCTTGGTAGATCTGTTTACCAAACTTGATGAACAATATCTGGATTACAAATCTGGAATTTTATATATTTATATCTATAGTAATATTGCATTTCTGATATTTGACATTGACAGTTCTTTGTTTTATGCTCCATCACTCTTTATTTTCATTATAGATCTTTTGGGTCATCATGTGACGTAGAAGTCAATGGAGAAGAAAGAAGAATCAAAGAAATATACTAAGAAGAAGCTGCGTTCCTTTTGAACAAAAAGCTTCTGGGTATTTTGTATTAAAAAACCAGAGAAAGAACAGTGCAATCCAGAATTCAAGTTGCTTTTGTATTCCTCTAGAAGTCTAAATTAAAACATAAAAAGAAAAACAAGTCTAGCCTCAAAACACAACGTTTTGTAGCTAAATAAATATAAGCACTAACGGACAAAGAACTTTGGCTAATTAAAAATAATGAATTAAACAAGCAATGCTTTATGTCCTTGCATGCAATTACGCCCCTGCATCAGTCCTCCTTTCTTGAGAAGAAGCTGTCTAATAGATGTCAAGGATACGGATTTCTCTTCCCAGAAATATTCAACGCCTAACAGAATATAGTTGTAACAGAATATATTTGTTGTATCTGAATCCCATTATTTTCTGTAACAACCTGATCTTGACAGCTTCCTTTATATTGTAATTCTGTTGCTATATTTCTGCTGTAATTCTAGTATAAATCTGTACAGCCATCACTTGATCATAATCAGAAAAAACTCATTCCTTAAATCTGTCAATACTCTTATGTGCTATCAGAGCAAGCAAATCACTCCAACGAGTTTTTGATCCTCCTCTCACATGGGTTCTACCACAACAACGACAACAGCCACTATTATGCAATTAAACGCACCCACCCATTTCCCCATCAAACTAAATAGCACAAATTTTTCGGTTTGGCGAAAACAAATCCAATCAACTCTTATTGGTTTAAATTTGCTGGAATACATAGAAGAGGCTGCCACTCCACCATCACAATTCCTTGATGCTGAAAACAAAACACCAAACCCAGACTACACTAGCTGGTATCGGCAAGATCAAATTCTCTTCAGTGCCATACTTGGTAGCTGTTCAGACACGATCCAACCCATCATCTCCTCTGCCGAATCTTCAAAACAAGCTTGGGCACGACTTACTCACAGTTATGCCAACAGCTCCCGATCCAGAGTCATATCACTCAAAGCGAAGCTCGCGAAGTATCCCAAAGAAATCAAATCCATTGCTGAATATCTCACTGACATGAGATCCATTGCTGATGATTTAGCTCTCACCCAAAATCCAGTTGATGAAGAAGATCTTGTTGTCCATATTATCACTCAATTAGGCGATGAGTTTAATCCTATTGTTGCTGCTATTAAAGCTAGGGAATCTCCACTCTCCTACTCTGAGTTGTTTGACAAATTAACTGATTTTGAAAGATCATTGAAAGAGAAAGACTCACCTGTTGCTCCTATTATTGCGACAGCCAATGTTGCTCAAAAACATCAAACGAAACAGCAACAATTCCAAGGATCTGCTTCCAGCTCCCACTTCAACAATCGCAACTCACGTGGAGGTTACAGTAAAAATCCAAACCGCAATTGGCAGCATCAGAATGCAAATCGCTCCTATCGTGCCGATTTATTTTGTCGTTTTTGTGAAATTGCAGGTCATGATACATGTGATTGCAGGAAACTTGCAAAATTCTTAAAGGAGAATAACATGTCCGTGATTCACTCACAGCAACCAAATACAACTCCGCATCCAGTTGCCAATGCTGCTACTTATTCCCCTCCCATTCAACAGCCTTGGTTATTTGACAGTGGTGCTTCTCATCATGCCATATCCAATTTATCTGCTCTTCAAACTTTCTCAGATTATGGGGGTCCAGATGAACTCTACCTGGGTGATGGTAAAAGTCTCTCCATTTCCCATACGGGTCACACCAAAATTCCAACATCTCACAATTCACTTTCATTATCTAATGTCTTGTGTGTTCCCAGTTTACGCAATAATTTGATTTCTGTAGCTAAATTGTGTAAAACTAATCCTGTCTCTGTTGAATTTTTCTCTTCTCATTTTCTTGTGAAGGATCTTCGCACGGGGGCGCCTCTGCTACAAGGGAAAAACATTGATGATGTCTATTGCGTAACCTTTCCATCTCGTCCACAAATTAATGTCACCACTAAACTCTCAGTGTCTGATTGGCATCACAAACTAGGTCATCCATCCAATAAAGTTCTTAGTCTCATTCTTCGACGACATTGTTCAATTGCTACTGTTAAGTCTCTTTCTGATTTTCATTGTAATTCTTGCTCAATAAATAAAAGTCATAAGTTACCTTTTTCCATAAATTCTCTTGTCAGCACTAAACCTTTAGAGCTTATATATACTGATGTTTGGGGACCTACAAAGAAATCTATCGATGGTTATGAGTATTATATCATTTTTGTTGATCATTTTACGAAATATATATAGCTTTATCCTATGAAGAAAAAATCTGACACTTACACTTTTTTTCCTCAATTTAAACGTTTAGTCGAAAATTTCTTTCAAACCAAAATACAGATAGTTTTCTCTGACAATGGCGGTGAGTATCAAAAACTTATTCCATTTGTCAACCAGTCTGGCATTTCTCACCTCACTTCTCCACCTCATACACCCGAACACAATGGCACGGCTGAAAGACGCCATCGACATATTGTCGAAACAGGGCTTTCCCTGCTTCACTTTGCCTCTCTTCCTTTACATTACTGGTCTTATGCCTTTCAAGCTGCAGTGTACTTGATCAATCGTCTTCCATCATCTCCCATTTCTTTTAACTCACCATTTCAAATGCTCTTTCACAAGCCACCAAACTTTGCAACACTTAAGCCATTTGGGTGTTTGTGTTATCCATGGTTACGTCCGTACACCACATCCAAGCTTCAACCAAGGTCTGTCCCATGTGTTTTTCTTGGTTATTCTAATTCAAAATCTGCCTACAAATGTCTTGATCCTACCACAAATCGTCTTTATTTATCTCGTCATGTCAAATTTGTTGAGACCACATTTCCTTTACAAGTTCGCAACAAGTCTCCTGCATTTGTTACCCTTGTTCATGAAGCTCTCCATGCAGGTTCTTCCCAGGATCATGTCCAACAAAATTGTTCCACTGAGATCATTCCTCCATCTTCACTTGCATCGACTATACTTCCTTCACCAACTCAAGATACCTCCCCGGTCATGCCGCCTCTTCCACTGTTAACTGAAAATGTTCCTACTGCTGTTGCACCTGTTACTCCACCAGTCTCACCACCACCTGCACCTCCTCTACCGCACATTCAAGACACCCCCCATGTCCTCTTCGTACAAAAAAACCAAATCCAAAATATTTCAATGACAAATTTGTAAATCACACCACTAAACATCCACTTCCCACATCTTTAGAACCTACCTCTGTGTCATAAGCCATCCAAGATGCTCATTGGCGGCAAGCTATGGATGCCGAGTTCAATGCCTTGTTACAGAATGGCACTTGGGAGTTAGTTCCTAAATCATCCCATGTTGCTATTGGTTGCAAGTGGATCTTTCGCATTAAACGCAAACCTGATGGTTCTCTTGACAAGTACAAAGCTCGCCTGGTGGCCAAAGGTTTTCCTCAACAACCTGGTCGTGATTATTTTGAAACTTTCAGCCCTGTTACAAAACCAGTTACCATTCGGATCATTCTGTGTCTGGCGCTATCTCAAAACTGGCCTTTGCGACAATTGGATGTTAACAACGCCTTTTTACATGGTAAACTTCAAGAAGATGTCTACATGGTTCAACCTCCCGGTTATATTCATCCTCAATTTCCAGACCATGTCTGCAAGCTTCGGAAAGCAATTTATGGCTTAAAACAAGCTCCTCGAGCTTGGTATACGGAATTAAAAAAATTTTTGCTTACTTCCGGGTTTCGCAACTCTGTCGCTGATGCTTCCTTATTCATTTATGCTTCTAACGGGATCACTGCCTACTTCTTGGTTTATGTTGATGACATTGTGCTCACAGGCAACAACTCTCATTTTTTGGATCAATTTGTTCACAGGTTAGCTGATCGTTTTTCTATCAAGGATTTAGGCTCTTTGAATCAATTTTTGGGTGTTGAGGTCATTTCTACTACTTCTGGTCTGTTTCTTTCACAACATCGCCATATTAGTGATCTCTTATCTCGGTATAAAATGGATGGTGCCAAAGAGGTGACTACTCCTCTCAACTCTGCGGAATCATATTCTCTTGTTGATGGCTCTTCCCCAGTAGATGCTACAGCCTATCGCAGTCTAGTTGGTTCTTTACAATACTTGGCCATTACTCGTTCGGATGTATCCTTTGCCGTTAATAAACTTTCTCAGTTCATGCATGCTCCAACACAAAAACATCTTCAGGCTGTCAAACGTGTGCTTCGCTATCTGAAAGGGTCACTCCATCATGGGTTGTTTCTTAAACGCGATAGCCCTCTCTCCCTCACAGCATTTTCTGACTCAGATTGGGGTGGTGTTCAGGCAAATGGGCGTTCTACTACTGCCTATGTGTTATATTTAGGATCCAATATTATTTCTTGGAGGTCTGCTCGTCAAAAATCTGTCTCTCGTTCCTCCACAGAGGCTGAATACAAAGCCTTAGCAAATGCTGCGGCTGAAGTTCTCTGGGTTCAAAACTTATTACATGAATTGGGTATCCATCTCCAACAGGCTCCTACATTATTCTGTGACAACACAGGTGCAACATACTTATGTGCTAATCCAGTTTATCATTCTCGTATGAAGCACTTGGCTCTTGACTATCATTTTGTTCGGGAACGCGTCTCTGCTGGCTTGCTTCGTGTTCTTCATATTAGTTCAAAAGATCAAATTGCAGACATGCTTACCAAGCCTCTTGGCCGCAGTCCATTCCTTTATTTTCGCTCCAAGATTGGAGTCTCCGATGGAACCTCCATCTTGCGGGGGCGTGTCAAGGATACGGATTTCTCTTCCCAGAAACATTCAACGCCTAACAGAATATAGTTGTAACAGAATATATTTGTTGTATCTGAATCCCATTATTTTCTGTAACAACCTGATCTTGACAGCTTCCTTTATATTGTAATTCTGTTGCTATATTTCTGCTGTAATTCTAGTATAAATCTGTACAGCCATCACTTGATCATAATCAGAAAAAACTCATTCCTTAAATCTGTCAATACTCTTATAATAGACAGTTGAAGCATTGTTAGGAGGAAAGTAGTTATAAAGATCAGCTACATTGAAGGTGGAGGAAATTTGCAACTCAGGTGGAAGATCTAAAACGTAAGCATTGTCTCTAAGTTTCCTGACTACAGGGAAAGCATCAAACTTCTTGGGTTGTAGTTTGCCATAAGTTCCAGTAGGGAATCTATCCTCGCGAAGGTGAACCATCACTAAGTCCCCAACTTGGAAAATCTTCTCACGCCTCTTTTTGTCAGCAACAACTTTGAATTTACTATTTAGCATTAGACTTTTCAAACATCTCTTTCACTTTACTTTGAATTCATGTAATTTGCTCAGTTTAAGCACCTACGTTTTACTTTTAGCAGCTGGAAGCTTTAACAAGTCAACTACAAAGTTAGGCTGCTTTGTATATACAACAGCGAAAGGAGATTTAACAATAGAACGGTTGACCACACTGTCGAATGCAAACTAAACTTCAGGCAAAGCTTGATCCTAATTGTTTTGGTTTGTCTCCAGCTACAAAGCGAATCATGTTGCCCAAAGTTTGGTTTACCAGCTCCATTTGGCCATCGGTTTAAGGGTGGTAAGCACTGCCAAAGTGCAATGTGGTGTCAAAATGCTTCCAAAGTTGACGCAAAAATGACTAATGAACTTAGCATCTCGATCAGAGCTGATTGATCTAGGAACACCATGGAGCCTCGCAATGTCTTCCAAAAATAGATCGGCTGCATAACTCGCATCTGTAGCTTTCTTACAAGTAAAAAAATGGGCCATTTCTGAGAAACGGTCAACTACCGCCATCACTGATAGGAGTTTTGGGCGAGCCAAAAAACAAAGTCCATGCTCAAATCCTCTCAAATATTTTCTGCAATGGGCAAAGGTGTGTAGAGTTCAGTATTCTGAGTTTCACCCTTAGCACTTTGTCAAATTGCACACACTGTGCAAAACTAGAAGCATCATGGCGTAATTAAGGCCAATAAAACCTTTCAACCAACAAATTAATGGTTTTATCGTGACCTGAATGGGCTGCCAAACCTCCGGCATGTAATTCCTGATCAAGTGTTGTCTCAAGGAAGTTCTGCGAACGCATAACTGATCTTCACGACACAAAAGGTCGTGTTCATATAATTCTTTAACACCCTTAAAGCTTGTTATTTCAGTATGAAGAATAGAGAGTAAAAAGCATTAGCAACTCAGTTAAGTTGTCCCACATGATGCTGCAACACAAATGTAAATTTTTGCATAAAGAGAATCCGCCAAGCATGCATACGACTTGGAGTTTTTTGGGAATTAATGAACTTCAATGCTTGGTGGTCACTATGAAGTACAAATTCCCTTTGTATTACGTAGTGTTCCCAAAGCTTGAGAGCTCGAACAGTGGCAGACAACTCCTGCTCGTAAGTGCTCTATTTTTGTTTAGCATCACTCAACTTTTCGCTAAAACATTCCACTAGCCTACCATCTTGAACTAGAGTAGCCCTAATACCTACCATTGAAGCATCAATCTCTATTTCAAAAGGATTCTCCAAATTGGGTAAAGCTAACACTGGAATTGTGCTTAGCTTTTCTTTTTTTAGGCTGAAACTATCATCTTGTTCACAGCCTTATTCAATTTTTCCTTGCTTCCCACAGTCGGTAATTGGTGCCACTAAGGTACTAAAATTTCGTATGAATCTCCGATAAAAAGTTGCAAGCCCATGGAAGCTACACACCTCATGAATGCTTTTTGGAGTTGGCCACTCTTTAATAGCTTTTACTTTAGCTTCATCTATTGTGATTCCTTCTTCACTGACAGCAAATCCCATGAACAACAACTTGTTAGTAAGAAATGCACATTTCTTAAGGTTAAGGTATAGTTTGTTGACCCTTAAAGCCTCATGAACGATGCTCAGTCTCTTTACTATAAATTAAAATGTCATCAAAGTATACAACAGAAAACTTCCTTATAAAAGGCTTGAAAACTTGGTTCATCAATCGCATGAACATCCTTGGTGCATTACAGAGCCAAATGTTATCATGTGCCATTCATATAATCCTTCCCGAGTCTTAAAGGCAGTCTTCCATTCATCCCCGGGTCTGATTCATATTTACCCACTCTCAAATCAAGCTTAGAGAAAATCATGGAGCCTTCAAGTTTGTCAAGCATATCCTCCAAACGTGAAAATTGGGAATCAATATTTGATAGTGATTTTGTCGATCACCCTACTGTCAATACACATTCGCCATGACCCGTAATTTTTTGGAACCAACAATGCCGATACAGCACATGGGCTCAAACTCACCCTAATTAATTGTTTATGTAGTAACTCATGAACTAATGAACTAATTGCTGTAAAATTTCATGCTCTTTAAGACTCATTTTGTAATAAGGAAGGTTAGGCAAAGTAGCACAGGCACAAGATCAATGTGATGTTGTATTTCACTTATAAAAGGGAGTTCACAAGAGAGTTCTTTGGGAGTCAAATCAACAAAATGTAGTAGCATTTTCTGAATAGTAGAAGGCACAAGAAGTGTTTTCAGTTCAACATCTTTGGCCACTACAACCATTGCAATTTTACTTGCTTTGAGTTATTGCTGAAATTGTTGACCAGGAAGAGTTAAAAACAATTTATTAGACACTGATTCCTTGTAAGTAATAGATTGAGATGATGATAGACGCATAAGAGCTATCTGGATTCCTTTTCAATCAAACAAATAGCTATTCTTTTTACCCTTGTGTGTAGCTCCAACATCAAATTGCCACGATCTACCCAACAAAAGGTGGGAAGCATCCATATCAACTACATCACGTAGAGTTGCATCTTGGTAATTTTTACCAATAGCGAAAGTTACCCTATACACTTCTTGAACTATAGTATTTATACTCCTTTTAATCCAACCAATTCTATATGGTTTGGGATACTTCTCAATCTTCAATCCCAAGGCTGAAACAAGAGATTTTGTGACAATGTTTTTGCTACTTCCGCTATCAATAATAACATCAGAAACACGCTTATTGATAGTGCAAGGTGTGAAAAATGGCATGGCCTTAAGTAGGCTAGTTCTGTTTTGGAGAAAGAAGTAAGTGCTGTACAACACAAATCGCCGATTGTCCCTCATATCCAAGAACAATTTCAGCTTGACCAGACTTATCTTTATCAACTTCTTTTTCAATAGTGTCTTCTCCTTCACTTTCACTTAGCTCTCCCACTACGTTGACTTGCTTCCTTTGGGGACATTCATTGGAACGATATCCAGGCTGACCGCATCTATAACAAATAATAAGAGTAGGTTTGGAATTAGTATTGTTTCGCTGTTAGATTGAAGGGAGTTTTCCCATAGCTTTGTTGGTCCCTGAAGTTGGTTTTAAACATCTTGAAGTGATTTGGTGAAGAGTTTTGTTGAGAAGAGCTACTAACCCAAGACTTTTCTAAGCCAAACTCTGCTTGAGGATGTTTAGATGATTGTCCAAGGCTATTGCTTCGTGCCAATGTCCCTCAACATTATATGCTAAATTCACAGCTTCTAAAATGTCCAGATAGGATGAAGATTAAGTTGATCTTGAATAGAGTCCCGCAACCCCCTTGTATAGCGAGCAACTTGTTGAATTTCAGACTCATTTAGATTATTACGAGCATTAAGCCTGTAGAACACTTCAGTTTAGTCACTAACACTCGTCCCTCTCTGTTGGCAGTGTTGATGCTGCTGATAAAGGATTTGCTCATAGTCACTAAGTAGAAATCTAGCCTTTTAACAACTGTCTTATTCGTGGCTAGGACTTAATAGACCTCTCCCTTGACGATGCCAGTTATTTTGGACCTGCTCCCACCAAGCAGATGCACCACCTTCAATTTATAAGCAACTAACGTAACCCTGTGTTTTGTTTCAATACCCATACAAAAAAAAAAAAAAGAAAGAAAAAAAAAATTTCATCGTTTGGATCTAGTAAAGAAAATCTTCTATGTGCAAGTGTGTTATACACGGCGGAAGCGATAACCAACAGAACAACCAAGTGCACAACCACAAACTATATTAGATAATTGAATATAATAGCAACTAAAGAGGCAACCAATCAACCATAATGCAGAAATAGAAAGAACACCAAGATTTAACGAGGTTCGGTATAAATACCTACGTCCTTAGGCGCCGCTGAAGAAACTTTTCACTATCTTCAAAGAGAATTACAAACTTTTGGGCCACAATACAAATACTTCAATTATTGGGCCAAACTGTAATTACTCAAATAGTTGGGTCAAACTGTAATTACCCAAACAATTGAGCAATACTACAAATACCCAAAACAAAGGGGAAAAAATAAATATTACAAACTTTGAGGTCCTTATGAAAGGCCTTTAAACAATGAGGTCTTATATGTGAAACCTTACAAATAGAGGGGGTGGAAAAGAATTTCTAATGGGACAACTAAGTGAGAAGACTTGACTTTAATTTATAAGCCCAAGTCTCTCCAATACAAAGACTCCCACTCCATGTGGGATCCTTGCACACACACACAATGGCTAAAGAGCCACAATTCTAACAATTCTCCACCTTGGCGATTTAGCCATTCCACCACAAGACTATTCTTTTTCCCACAATCTCTATCACAACTGCAACACCTTCAAATGCGCCCACTGGCGCTATCAAACTCGCACAATATTGATCAAGTCCAAACAATGACTGAACTTGATCGCTGTTACAACCTTAGTCAACATATCTGCAAGATTCTCGACAGTCTCAATCTTCTGAAGTAAGATTCTCCCTTCATCAATGATCTCCCGCACAAAGTGATACCGAACATTAATATGCTTCGTACGAATATGGAACACTGGATTCTTCGCTAAGTGGATGGCACTCTGACTGTCAGAATAAAGACTAATCTTCTTCTGCCCAATTCCCAATTCATCCAGCAATCCCTGCAACCAAATAGTTTCCTTCATAGCCTCTGTCATTGCCATATACTCTGTCTCTGTAGTAGACAAAGCCATTGTAGACTGTAAAGTAGACTTCCAACTCACTGGTGCTCTTGCAAGAGTAAACACATAACCGGTTGTTGACCTACGTTTATCTAAATCACCAGCATAATCTGAATCAACATATCCAATAGTATACTGATCGCATGTATCATTCCTCTCAAAGACTAAGCCAACATCTACGGTTCTCAACAAATACTGTAGAATCCATTTCACTGCTTGTCAATGTCCTTTACCAGGATCATGCATATACCTGCTCACAACTCCAACTGCATGTGAAATGTCGGGTCTTGTACACACCATAGCATACATCAGGCTACCAATTGCATTAGCATATGAAACTCGAGACATATACTCTCGTTCCTCATCTGTACTAGGAGATAAAGATGCACTGAGCTTCATATGAGTAGCAAGTGGGGTACTTACAGGTTTTGACTACTCTGTAATGCCAAACCCATATAATACCTTCTTCAGATACTACTTCTGAGTCAAACAAATCTTGCTTCTCCCTCTATCTCTGCTAATCTCCATGCCTAGTATCTTCTTAGCTTAACCTAAATCTTTCATCTCAAACTCTCGATTCAACTGAGTTTTCAACTTTGTAATTTATTCGACATTCGTCGAAGCTATCAACATATCATCAACATACAAGAGTAGATAAATGAAAGAACCATCATGTAGCCTCTGAAAATACACACAATTATCAAATTTGCTTCTTGTGTACCTCTGACCTATCATAAACCGATCAAATCACTTATACCACTGTCTGGGAGATTGCTTCAAACCATAAAGCGATCTTTTCAGTTTGCATATTAAATTTTCATTACCAGCAACTTTGAATCCCTCTGGCTGAGTCATATAGATTTCCTCTTCCAAGTCACCATGTAAAAATGCAGTTTTTACATCAAGTTGAACTAGTTCCATATTCATCTGAGCTACCAAGACCAACAAAATTCTAATGGAAGAATGTTTCACAACTGGAGAAAATACCTCATTGTAGTCAATTCCTTCCCTCTGAGCGTAGCTTTTAGCTATCAACCTTGCCTTGAAGCAGATGTCATTCTTGTCAAGAAATCCATATTTCCTTGCACATACCCATTTGCACCCAATTGCCTTTTTTCCCTTCGGTAGTTGAGCTAGCTCCCAAGTTTCATTCTTCTGAAGAGAATGCATCTCTTCGCTCATAGCTGTCTTCCACTCATCAACTTCAGAACATCTGACTACCTCTTTATAAGTGGAAAGAACATCAGCATCTACAATTGGAAGTGCATAGGCCACCATATCAGCAAATCGAGCAGGTCTGCGAATCTCACGTCTTGGCCTATCAACTGCAATAGATTCTTGTTGCTGTTGAGGTTCCTGAGTAGAACCATCTCCATCATCTCCCAAATCTTGCTCTGTCACAGGAGTATCAACATCTGTCTCAACAGATCTAACTGGGTTCAATGTCGTCGTTTTAAACTCCACCTGCTGCTGAGTATGCTCCACTTGCTGTGGAGTACCATTCACCTTTGTCTGGTTTTCTGATTTCTTCAACATTGAAGACTCATCAAATGTCACATCTCTGCTGGATACAATCTTCCTCGAACTAGGATACCATAGACGATATCCTTTCACTCCTGAAGCAAATCTGAAGAAAATCACTTTCTTGGCTCTAGGATCCAGCTTAGATTCTTTCACATGATAATATGCAGGAGAACCAAAAACATGTAAAGAATCATAATCAGAAACAGGTTGTCCAGACCATACCTCCAATAGAATTCTATCACCAATAGCAGCTGATGGTAGACGATTAATGAGATGACACGCATAAGTCACAGCCTCAGCCCAAAATTCCTTGCCCAACCCAACATTGGACAACATACACCGAACTTTCTCCAGCAATGTCCGGTCTGCCACCCCATTCTGCTATGGTGTACCTCTAACAGTAAAATGATATACAATACCTTCATTACGACACAATTTCAAAAACTGATCACTGCAATACTCACCACCATTATCTGTTCTGAGATGTTTGATCTTCTTACCAGTTTGTGTCTCAATCATCTTTTTCCATTTAAGGAAAGCACCAAGTACATCATCTTTTGATTTCAAAGAGTACACCCAAGTTCTTCTGGAAAAGTCATCAACAAAAGTAACAAAGTAGTGCCTACCTCTCATAGATGCGGTTTTAGTAGGTCCCTACATATTTGAGTGAACATAATCAAGAATACCCTTGGTATTATGAATAGCGGTGTCAAATTTCACTCTCTTCTGCTTTCCCAGAACACAATGCTCACAGAAATCCAGCTTGCAGGTCTTTGCACCTTTCAAGCCTCGCTTCATCAAACTGAATAAGGCTTTCTCACCTGCATGTCCCAAACGCATATACTACAGTCTCGTGATCTCT
The DNA here is from genome assembly GCA_013180625.2 of Boswellia sacra. Lineage (NCBI taxonomy): Eukaryota > Viridiplantae > Streptophyta > Magnoliopsida > Sapindales > Burseraceae > Boswellia > Boswellia sacra. The sequence goes on along the minus strand of SNVD02011837.1, from coordinate 222,767 downwards.
GAATTTGCATCATTATCAGAAACCATAGCAACTGATCCAATAACCGTACTACCATTATAGTAATACAAGTTGTTCCTCCTAGTGCCTTTCAATACCACAAGAGCGCCTGAAGTGACCCTCAGAATACCATCTCGAATAGATATACCACAGCCTTTAGATTCCAAGGCTCCCAAAAAGATGGGATTCTTCCTCAACTTCGGTACATACCAAACATCTGTCAGAACTCTAGTCAATCCATCATGATTCCTCAATCGGATCGAACCTATCCCAACAGTATGACAAATATCATCATTGCCTATATACATAACTCCACAATCAAGCTCTTCAAACTGAAAGAACCATTCCCTATGTGGACACATATGATAAGTACAACCCGAATCCATAATCCACTTATCAGAACCAGAAGTGGATGGGTGACCAGCTAGACATATATCTGACTTACTATCATCCTCACGCTCAACAACACATGCATCAGAAACAGCTTTGCCCTTATCTTTCTTTTTTAACTTAGGACAATCTTTCTTCCAATGCCCTTTCTCACGATACAAGGCACACTTATCTTTTCCTAATCTACCCCTCGACCAAGATTTTCCCCTTTTTCCTGGTTTTCTACTTTGACTATGCCCTCTCACTGTCAATGCATCTATTGACTCATCCCTATATTCCCTTTGATCTTTTTTACGAATTTCATAATTCAACAAAGCAGAACAAACTTCTTCAAAAGACAGTTTATCTTTACCATGGATAAGAGTAATGCACAAATGATCTAATTCATCCGGAAGTGAGCCAATCAATAGCATAGCCTTAATTTCATATTTGAAGGTTTCATCTAAGTTTAAAAAATCAGCAATTAACTTATTAAATTCATCAATATGAGAACTGATGCTCGTACCTGGTTTCAACTGGAGACGGAACAATCTCTTCAATAGGTACAGCCGATTCTCATTGCTTTTCTTCATATATTTGTTCTCCAGCGCCTTCCACAATTTGTTTGCAGATGTCTCCTTAGTGAACGGATACTTTTGTTCTCTACACAAGCAAGAGCGAATCAACCCACAAGCTTTTATAGTCAGCCTGTCCCAATCTCTTGTACTGATATCTTCTGGTTTTGTTTCTTCCAGAACAATATCCAAATCTTGCTCATACAACCCGTCCAACACCTCACTCTGCCATAAGTCGAAATTATTTCGACCATCAAATTTTTCAACATCTATTTTTGCATTTGTCACAGTCACTGTCTTCTCTGATATAGTTGACGATGAAGCCATCACTGCCTTTCACAAATAAGCTCGATACATAAATAACCAATAACCAAGCTCCAAACAAACTATTATATTCAATAACTAGCAATCCACATTCAATAGGCCAGAACAGTAGTAAGTTCTTCAATGAAATAGCCACTAACTACCCAAAATCTTAGGCTCTCATATCAATTGTTATACACGGCGGAAGCGATAACCAACAGAACAACCAAGTGTACAACCACAAACTATGCTAGATAGTTGAATATAATAGCAACTAAAGAGGCAACCAATCAACCACAATGCAGAAATAGAAAGAACACCAAGATTTAACGAGGTTCGGTATAAATACCTACGTCCTCGGGCGCCGCTGAAGAAACTTTCCACTATCTTCAAAGAGAATTACAAACTTTTGGACCACAATACAAATATCACAACTATTGGGTCAAACTGTAATTATCTAAATAGTTAGGTCAAACTATAATTATCTAAACAATTGGGCAATACTACAAATACCCAAAACAAAGGAGAAAAAAGTAAATATTACAAACTTTAAGGTCCTTAATGAAAGGCCCTTAAACAATGAGGTCTTATATGTGAGACCTTACAAATAGAGGGGGTGGAAGAGAATTTCTAATGGGACAACTAAGTGAGAAGACTTGGCTTTAATTTATAAGCCCAAGTCTCTCCAACACAAAGACTCCCACTCCATGTGAGATCCTTGCACACACACACAATGGCTAAAGAGCCACAATTCTAACAAAGTGGCCATCAAAACCAGGTATGTCTATTTTAATTTTATAATCACTAGACTGAGAGCCTCTGTGGTATCTATTATACATGTTGTCTTGCATCTCCAAGGACCCATACTTCAACTTCCTCATTTGTATTTGAATCAAGCCTTTGAAGATGCTTTGGACAAATTGGAACTTCATCTGATCCAGAGTTTAGAGAGTTTTTGATTTGGTTCCATTGTCATCAGAAATGATAATTGTGAGCTTCATGTGGTGGAGATTGAGTGATATGGCGTTATGGCCGCCGCCCCTCTGGTGGTTCTACAGTTAGAGCATTTTTTATTTAAGTTAGAGCTTAACGAATCTCATGAGTAAGAGCTTCAAACTTCCTATCCAGATTATCCACATTACCCAAAGAGCTTTCACACCAGGAACTTTGTCACCGGCATGTTGAGTTCTTCCATCTGAAGTAGCCATCGAGATCCAAGTGAAAGCCCTAGGCTTCGATACCACTTTGATGTAAAAGTTAAAAAGAAAAGAAAGAAGAACTAAAGCAATATCCCAAGAAGAAGCTGTATTCCTTTTAACAAAAAGCTTTTAGGTATTTTGTATTAAAAAACCAAAGAAAGAACAAAGCTTTCTAGAATTTAAGTCATTTTTCTTTTCCTCCAAAAGGCCAAATTAAAACAAGAAAAACATGTCTAGCGACTCTAGCCTCAAAACACAACATTTTGTAGCTAACTAAAATAAACACTATGACTGCTTTTGGTGCACAAATAAGTTTGTATAATTGTGATTTTATTGGATAACATTTGTATTGAATTATATTATTCAAAATTGGATAAATTTTATACAGCATTTGATTTGTCATTATATTAGATAAATACTGAACAATACTGTGTTTAACAAAAGATTAAATTGGATTGGATTAGTTTTTTATTCTAAATTAAAATAGTTAGCAAACAAAATCATATAAATTTTTCATTAAAAATAAAAATTCAAACAAATAATTATCTTAAATTTTAATAAATTTAAATTTTTTAATTATAAAAAAGATGAAGAATATTTAACTAAATATGAATATACATAAATATACAATTAATTATTTTTAATATTTAATTATTTTAATTAAATTTATTTAATTTGAATAAAATATTTAGTATTATAATATTTCTTTTTTTTTGTCTCTTTCTTTCTTTACTTCCCTTTCTTTTCATCTCTTTTTGCTTCAAGTTGCATAGTAACAAGTCTTTTATCTCTTCTCGTCTATTTTCTTTGTCTCCTTCTTTCATTTTCTTTTCTTTTCTTTTTTCTTTTTAAAATCAACTTCAATTGCCTGGTGATGTATCAGCTGAGAGATTTGATGTAAGAAACTAAAGAATGGCCATCCTTTGACCAAAATTTGTTAACCACACCATACCTAATATGTTTCTCTATGCCAAATCTTTTTTTCTTTTTTTCTTCAATAGCTCCTTCCTCTCGATTTTATTTTTGATGAGTTTGCGATTTTGGTCTATTGATGTTGAAATGAGATTTTGTGAGAAAGAAGGGAAAAAGGAAGATTAAAAAAGAGAGAAGGAAGAAAGGAAGCAAGAGAGAAACAGGAGAGATTAGAAAATAGAAGTGAGAGTAGTTATGCCAATCGTAGTTATGCGGCCTTAACTCAAGGTCAGCCATGGGTTTATTTTTGACAAATTATGCGATCTTTATGTGTGTTTTTAGAGTCCTATCCTAGCCATATCGCCTGCCAAACACGAGGTAAACATTTTATACAACCTTATACTATGCTAACCCATTTACCAACATGCCCTATAGTACAAAGAACTTTGGCTAATTAAAATAAGCACTAAAGGACAGAGGACTTTGGCTATTTAAAAATAATGAATTAAACAAGCAATACTTTTTGTCCTTACATGCAACGACGCCCTGTATCTAGGGGTGGCAATTTGGGTCATGACACGCGAACACGATATGATTACGATACGAACACGATACACGATTAATAAATGGGTTGGATTCGTATTGAAGATATTCAACATGCCAACCCATCTAATGACACGAATAATTAAACATATTTTGTCTATACTTAACATGTAAGCTCATTTAATGATATAAATTGTAACCTGCTTACAATATATATATTATAAAACTGAAAATTTTATATTATAAATTAAATTAATTTACAAAATAATAAATTATGATGATTTTAACAATATTTTATATGAACAATAGTTTATATTCTAAAAATAATTTTAATTGATATAAATATATAGAATATAATATATTATGCATAACTAGGTTAAACAATTAAGTAAATTATATAAATTAAATATGAAACGATTATAATACGTGGGTAACACGTTTAATAAGCGTGTCGGATTCGTGTTTCATGTATTGACACGAATAATTAAATGGTTCGACACGAATGACACGAATTGCCACCCCTACCTGTATCATCGTGTCAAAGAAATAGAATTCAATTATCTCTTATAATTAATTGTAATTATTGAGTAGTTCTAAACTTACAATCTTTATATAATTCAAACTTTATAACTTGATGTGACAGTTTATATAATAAAAATTTACTGAAAAAAATAGAAATTATATCTCTAACAAGATTATATTATACAAACTATCATATTAGGTTATAGAATTTAAATTATATGAAAGTCATAAGTATAATATTACTGTTAATTATTTAAGATTGAGTAAAGCGCTTTTGATAAATTGAAATATGTACTGTCAAATCATGCACAACACAAATGAGTGCGTAAATATATAATTTAATTAGGAATAATTCAATTTGCTCTATGAGACTAGGCCCAAATAAAGAAAAGGATCTCAGGTTTTAAAAATTCCAATTTGCCCTCTGAAGTTCCATTGACAACGTTAAAGTTAACGATGAAAGGGTAAAAAGGTAAACTTACATACAATCATAATTTAAAATTAAAAAGAAAAACCAACACCGATAAACCCATCAGCCTAAATGAAATCCTATTTAAAAAATACTATTTTCAAAATATAATTACTTTAAACACTATTCAATCAATTACATTAATAAAACATAAATAAATAAATAAATTCTAAATCTTCTCTTCACCAACACTGTCATAACCCTTCATCATTGCAATCTCTTCCCAACGACGGAACCATTGCAGTAACACAACCAGCAAAATAATAATCCTACCTCTGCAAGATCATAAAAATACCCAAAAACCACCAAAAAAACTAGCAACTAATCTCACCTCTGCACCACCACCAAAATACCTAAAACCACCACAATCAAAACACCAAATTTCACCCCAGCAGCACAATCGCCAAAAAAAAAAAAAAACCAAAAACCACCTCAATTCAACCATCAACTTTACTTACATACACATAAAAAATCAATCCAGCAAGCAACAACCCATTGAATGTCCAGCAAGCAACTACCACTACCATTAGCAACCACACCAATCTCAACTCTGTACCACCATAAAAATACCCAAAAATCACCATAAACCATAGGCAGACCTACACTTGGACTAGAGGGGGCCCCAGCCCCCACTGAAAATTCAAAATTTTTTTACACCGCCTTAAATTTCAACTATCACAAATATACTCTTATATAAAAATTACTTCATTTTAACAAATATACTTTCTTATAAAAATTACCTGATTTTAACTATTATTTCTCATGCTATTGGATTCATCTTTAATTTTAAGTCTTGTTTCTAGTAAATTCTCTTAGAGTTACATAATTGGGTGGGTTCACTCATGTGTCTTTATTTTATGTTTATTGCATGATTGAAATATCATGATATAGGTATTCATATGATTTATTTAGAAGGTATTTAGAATATAAATAATCATAATTGATATGAAAGATTTTTTGCAATATATATGTACACTACATCATCAATCTAAATTTTTATAATTTTTTTGTATTCAATTCATCATCAATATATTAATTTACATATAATCTTAAATTTAGATAATCAAATAGTACAAAAAATAAATTCTCTAGTTATAGATTATCAAAATCCAAATAGTAAATATAAAATCTTAAAACAATGTTATTCAGAACATATTAATTTAATTATAATCAAAAGACTTTAAAAATATATATAGATTACACACACACACACACACGTTAAAAAACTTTTTCAAACTATAATATATTACTTTAGTCTTACACACTTATATAAAATCAAAAATAAAAATATTATCTAATTCTTTATTTATCTAAAAATTATTTTAAATATAATTAATAATTAATAATTATATTTAATTATATATTTATTTTAATTTTAAACTAAATAAAATTTTTGGGTCCGTCACTACCATAAACCAGCCACCAATCTCTTCTCTGCGCCACCAATTGGTGAAAAAAAGAAATAAAATTGCATGTTGATAGATAGAAGCTAAGTAGTGAGATTGACCTGTGCCATAGTGAAGAGGAAAATCGTGAAGCGAAATGAAGGGATCATGTTGTGTTGTTAACTTGCGAACAATTAATTGGAAGAAATCGTTGTAGGTTTTGGTTGAGCAGATCAGGAAACTTGGAAAGCAGTGTGCTAGAGATTGCTAGGCTTAGGGTTTAAGGGTGAAGGAGGAGCAGCCAACAAAGCTAAGGAAGAACAGAAGGAGAGGAGGCGAAAAGGGTGGTGTTAGCGGTGGAATCAACGATTCCGACGACGAAGGTTAGGAAGTAATGGCAATGTCATCGTTAAGCAGTCAATAGTGACGATAGGAAAAATTGAGTGAAAAGATGAGAGAAAGACATGGGGAGAGGGAAGTATTTATTAATTATATATTTTAATAAAGTTTTTTTAATTGAATTTAATAAACTCTTTTTTATTAACTTTTTTTATTTGGTCACAACATTAAAGATAAGGTTATTATGGTCTATTTAATATCATGTAGGGTTAAATAATTTTTATACTATGTTTACCGTTAAAGTTAACGTTTAAATTAGAATCTCAGGGGCCAAATTGAAAATTCAGAAATCTGAGGTTTCATTTTAGGGAAATTGAAAAAATATACACAATTAGGGGCCCTTAATGAAATTTGGACACATCCTGAAAAATTTTCATGCCATAGACTTTTTTTGACAAAAAGACTCAATTACCTTTACCCTTATTTATATAATTGAATTTAGAAAAAAGAAGTAAACAAAACAAAGAAACCAGTCACTCCTTCATACACATCATTGTCTGAAACAATCTTTAACAACTGAAGTTGAGCAATAAGATAAGAAAAACTTTCGTTATTCTCTCTCTAAATGGCTTGAAAATTTTAGTAGGTTGTAATGTTTTGGTTATTTATTGTTACGATAACTGTCAATCGCATGATGTAGCTTAAAATAGGGATATGTATATGAACTAAGGTTAAAGATAGTGCCGTTGTGTCGACGGAGAAGAAGACGAGATTTGTCGAGCTATATCGAGTGTCGAGCGGTTGTGTCGGATAGACACTCGACATGTTGGATGGTCGTGTCAAGTACATGTCGAGTGTCTAAGGGTTGTGTTGAGTCTAGGATCAAGTGTCATGTTAGTGCGTCGAGTTGAGTGCCGAACGTGATGAGTATGGGATGCCAATTTCGTTAAGTTTGTGTGTCGAGTATATGTGTCGAGGTAGTCGAGCGTCGGTCATCGTACGTCGAGTTCATTGTCGAGTGTCGAGTGTTTACCGTTGAGTTACATCGAGCGTTTAGGCAGAAATGTCATTTTTGTGCCTTTTGTAAGCAATTTTGTAATGATTTATTGTCCATGGACTTATATGATATGTCTCTATCATACAGGCTATGGAAACTTTACACATACTTATTCTATACAATGGTTCTTGGACTATGCAAGAGAATGGTGGTTATTTATACACCGGTGGGAGGGCGAAGCCATTGATAATTTGTAGGTCTGCTACCTATAATGAGTTGGTTTACTGTATTAGTACTGAAATGGGTTGGGATCTTTGTAAGCATAACTTAAGTTTAGAGGTTCAATTTGCTTTTAAGGGTCTTCCACCAATGCCGACTCCTATTGAGACTGACAACAATGTTTTTTTTTTTTTATACAACATTGTTTGGAGGACCAACAATCATATACACCATTAATTGTGAAAGTTGAAGATAGGGAGAAGTGAAGACAGAGGTCAGGATCTGATGCAGTATGTAGGAGATAAAGATCTTCTCATCCGTCAATGTTTCGCTCAACAAGTGGAAGCAACCAATTAAGTGAGTCCACTCCTGTTTGTGGACAACCACAATTAAATGATGACGTTGGCATTGAGTTTGAGCAGTATTCAGGGCATTAGTTAGTTGGGATCTTAGTTGAAAATGAAGAAAGGGTGCCCCTGTCGATGCCATCGAGATTGGTATGTCATCTTGATAGCATTAGAGAGTTTAAGAGTTTAGGTAATATTGATGTTAGTAATGCTAGTGATGATGTTAATGATGATGATGGTGGTGACAAAGATTACGAAGATAATGATGATGGTAGTGATGATGTTAGTAAGCATGTTGACGATGACAATAACGATTGCACTATTCATAATGAGAATGATGTTGAGGGTTTGGATGATTTTATTGTTGATGGCCAGGATGTAGACGGTTCACATTTTGATAATGATGAACAGACGGAGATCTTGAATGATGTAAACCAGGATGTGCTGCTTACCTTCTCCAATTCACTCTACACCTACTCCTCCACTATACAGACATCAGCAAGATCCAGTGTTGAAGAATAAGCCGAGAATGGATGCAAATCATAGATACGAAGAAGCTAATTTGGGCTCTGAGAATGACAATCGTTGGGCTAACACATTCAGGTGGATGCCGCCTATTGTGTATTCATCATCCACAGATGGCGATGATGTTTCATCGTTTGTAGTTGACGAGATTGAGGTTGGGGTTGGGCAAATGTTTAACAGCAAAACGGAGCTTCGTGAGAAGTTATCGAATTTGACACTAAGACAGAACTTTCAATTCAAGGTGAGGAACTCTAATGCAACAAGGTTTGAGGTTGCCTGCCGTGCTGAATCTTATAAATGGCATTTACGTGCCACAAAGATAGCCGATTCACATTTCTTCCAAGTGAAAAAGTATAAGAACCATCACACATGCTCCGGAGCCGGACTTCATCTAAATCACAAACAGGCAACTGTACATGTCATTGGCAAACATATTAAAAGCAAATTTGTTGAGGCATCGAGAATATATCATCTAAAGGATATTTTGTCTGATGTTCAGGAGTCATTGAGTGTTAATATCATATATAACAAGGCATGGAGGGCAAAGGAGACAGCTTTGCAAGAACTTCACGGATCTCATAAGGAATCATTCACACTACTCCCCCAGTACATGTACATGATTGAGAAAGCAAACCTGGGGACCAAAACTTCTTTAGAAACTGATGACAACAACCATTTTAGATACTTTTTCATGAGTATGGGGGCCTCTATTATTGGATTTGTATCATCAATTAAGCCAATTATCGCAGTTGATGATTCTTTTTTGAAAGAGAAATATAGAGGTACAATGTTTTTGGCTTCTTGTATGGATGAAAATAAGCAAATATACCTCTTGGCATTTGGAGTTGGGCATTCTGAAAATAATGACTCCTGGACCTAGTTCATGAGACAGTTGCGTGATCATGTTGTACAAAATGTCCGAGGTCTTTTCATTTCTGACCGTCATCGGAGCATTGAATGAGCTATTATAGCAGTTTTTCCTTATGCACTGCATGGATTATGCACTCATCATCTGAAGGGTAACTTGAAGGTAACTTTCAAGGACAAGACTTTGTTAGATATATGCCACCGAGCTGCAAGGACATATCACTGTGTTGATTTCAACTATCATATATGGCAAATTAAATCGTATATTTCAGCAGCAGTAGCTTATCTTTGAGAGATTGGAGTTGAGAAATGGGCACATTCACAGTTTCATGGTCGACAGTATAACATAATAACAACAAATATAGCTGAGTCGATGAATAGCTGCTTGCGACACCATCGATTCCTCTCGGTGACATTGTTAGTAGATTATTACCAGGCCAACTTGTAGTAATGGTTCTATGAGCGTCGACAATTATTTGCTAACTTGGAATTACATCTCTTGCTGTGGGCTAACAAGTTGATAGAGGAGTGTTTAAAGGAGGGAGAACGTATGAGGGTTAGTGGTATCTCTCTTACTATGTATAAAGTTAGAGGCAACGATCGTGTTAGCATCATTGACATGCACGCTCATACATGCACGCTTGTACATGCACTTGCTAGGTATTCGATCTTGACCAGCTTCTGTGTGCACATGTATTAGCTGTTTGCAAACGTATGAATCTACTAACGTGCCACAATTATTATGCCCATTGGTATACGACTGAAACATTACTACATGTATATGCTCTGCCAGTTGTTCCTGTTGAAGTTAGTGAGGATTGGATGTTTCCTGAGGAGGTTCACAGTAGAGTGGTTCTACCACTAGTCATGAGGAGACTAGCCGGTCGTCCTTGGAGGAATCGAATCCCTTCCGTCGTTGAGTCTAGGTTGTCTCAAACTTGCGGGCGATGTGGAAGTTCCAGGCACAATCATCAAACTTGCCGAAACCCAGTTCCACTTCATGATAGGGGATGATGTCTACCAAATGTATGTAGGGTTTTTTTGTCTATGTTACATTCCATAATCAACCACCACAAAAAAATGAGGTAATTTAAATTCAATAAATTTCAGCTTCACTTCACTTCTTTGAACGAGATGTGCTGGCCTGACCATATTTATCTTTAATTGTTTATTTTATTTCATGCACATTTTAAGGGTAATTATGTTGGTAATTATATTATGGCAGTTTCTAATCTTAATCGTAAGGTATATTTTTAAACAAAAAATATAGAAGCGACATCTCTATGACATTTAGCCAAAAGATAGGGGAGGTATATGTCATTATCCCATTATTTTTTTTTTGCTAAGAATTTATATGCTTTGTCATTGAAATAAATATTAGTGTATGACACACTCATTTATGTGCTTCATCAAGGTATAACACATTCTTGTATAAGTATTAAGCCTTCATGTATGAGACACGAATTTATATGCTTTGTCAGTGTATAAAACATGAAAAGTATTGTGCCTAAACCATTCATGTTTAAATGTACACGTATATGTTCACGTATGTACCATTACATCCGAGAAAAAATGTATTTACAAGTTTTCGAATCCCTATTCATGGAAAACATTTGCTACTAAACAAAATATGACACTATACAAAAATTTGTAAATATCCACAAACTATATATCCATAAAAATGCATAACTACACAAAATATATACACGACACGAAATTGATAAGGCGTCGTGCTGGGTTGCGGCTCCACATCCGCTGAAACGACATCGACATGGCCTGTGGTGGCCGTAACCTGGGCAGGTCCTGTGACGCTCGAGACTCCCTCCTCCGCCTATCGAAGAACGCGATACGTCCAAAGCTGTACTGCCATTCTCTATCACTGGACATCCTCCGTGAATGCCTTAATGGCTGTCAGTGGAACCCCCCACTAGGAACTCAATGTACCTCAAACAGTACACACCGCATGCTCCTCTCCCAGCCTTCTGCTATGGCACCTATGATGAATCCTCGATGCGCTCAATTTCAAATGGGGTTGCAGGGTAGTCAGGACGACCATAAACAGCCATTAACACCATACGGGGTATCAACTCTGCCAGACACCGGATTGTATGTCTAACTATATGGGTGAAATTGTTTACCATAGCTGAGTCATATATGACTACGACATGACGAATCAAATCCACCTCGGCTGCCACCCTGTGCTCGTCTCTGATGTTAATAGGGACATAGAGCTGAAAATGAAATTGAGAACATAAAAATCATTGACAACATTTCAATTAAAACAGCACGTACTAACACATTAAATATTAATGTACTCACCCTGTCCACATCGAACTATGGTCGACCACTGCCCTAAGACATACCAGACCATGTTATCCTCGTCCATCCAGTCAATCTTGTCCAGTCTATCCGAGTATCATTCCCATATTGAGTTCACTTTTAACTACAATTTCATGAGTACGGTTAGCACATTGAAGGAAGAAGAAATTAACCTACAACGAAATCACATGTTTAGCAAATACCTACCCAGAAAGTGATGTCCAGGAAAGCACACCTCTGGACATCAATGCACCCATCTTGCCAGCTCTACGACGTAACACCCACATATGTAGCTATCCATGTGCTGCATATAGTAATAGTACTCATTAAATAATGCAATTATATATCGCACTATTGGAGGAGACGACAAGGAAGGAAACAAACCTCAGATGCTAGCCATGATGAATTCTTCATCATTGTCGTGAAGAACTCATGATCAGCGGAGCAGATGTTAAAATCAATAGAACCTTGCCCCCTCTTCTTCCATTCCTCGAAGCTGATGTAATCAGCAACTGGTATGGGGGCAAATGGGTTAAATAGTGGGACCTGTGTCGACGGCTCCGTACGAGGTAGAATGTCTACATCCTGTGTCGCGGTCTTGCCACGACGTACAGTGGGCTTTTCGGGGGGCTGAATATACAGTCTCTCTGCGGGCTCAACAATTGGAGCCTTTGGCTGTACATGCTGCTCGTCAGAGGCTTTTTGCTGCGGCTCAACCCTCGCCTTTTTTCTACCCAGTGGACTGACAAAAGGGCTCCGTTTATGCTTTCCCGGGAATTGACATCGACGGAGGAGCGAAACGGAGGCCATGGGAGGAGGATCGGCGGGGCGAACACTCATGTCCATGGGTTCAGGTTCTGTTGGCTTCTGACCTTCACCATCATCACCCGAACCTCCATCCGATTCCTGACATTCACCGTCATTATCGAAACCTCCATCCGATTCCTGTATTAAAGCAAACCATAACATCAGGTTAAGCGGTGTGACATCATGGAAAGCACTAAATCCGTGTACTAACTCGTGCAATGTACCGTGTCAGTGGATCTGAAATGACCACCCAATGGAACAACAGCATTACGCAGACGAACAATCTCCCCTTGCATTTCCTTGTTCTCACCCCGTAACATTAGCGTCTCCCTCTGTAATAGTATCATATGCTCTCGGAGTCCTACAAGCTCACTCAAAATTATGCTCTCGAACCCATCATGGACTGGCTACGCTTGTATAGCATTATTCATGATCAACATGACAAACTAACCAACCAAAAATGTAAACAGATAAGTATACGAATCTAAATTCTCAATACTTACATTCGAGCTTGAAGGGACATCATGCACAGGAGGGAAACCGTCAAGATAGGTGGTCGCGCGACCCGACGAAGGAATCGAATCACATCCAGGACCATAGATGTCAAACCTGGTAGGCGCAGGACTGCTGAGGGAAAAGGCTCTGTCCATGTCTGCCCCCACATCAGGACTATCGACGGGACTATATCCAGGGGGATGAGTTCTGGAGGATCCTTATGACCGTGTGCTAGATGTATAGGCAGGGAAGCAGGCCACAGAGATCGTACACGTTCACCCGCAAGACTGGATGTGGCTTCGGCTGGACCCACGGGTATAATAAGGGAACTCTGAACAATAGGAGGTGGAGCACCTGTAGGATCGGCTGTGTCTCTGGTTCGCCCCACATCAAGTCGAATAGAGGAACTCTTGTTAGCCCTAAGGCTACATGATAATTTTGATGATAACAATACAAATTGATTCATAAGGTGTTACTAATATATTTATTTATGTGCAAGAATAAGATTCAATGAAATAATTGTAAAATCAAGAGGATGCTTATTACAATGCAATGTTGAAGCTAAGAAGATGACTACATGTTAAAGGCACCAAAGTTGAAGAACAAGGTTTGATTTAAGGAATGTGATACTTGAGCAATATTCAATCAATTAGTCATATATTTCTCTACAAATGTCCAAATGATATGATTCTTAAGCATTTGGAAAGCTTAATCAATTTATAACATTTCATATGTTTTAAAGAAATTCAAATTTCAAGTGCAATATTGTCCAAATCATCATGCAATTTGAAAGACAAATGAAAGCAGCTGACATGAGCACCAAATACTCTTTTGGATATATCTTGAGCTAAAAATATCAAAATGACTTGATTCTTATGGCATTAAAAAGAGGACTTAATGAGGCATATTTCATATATTTTGAAGAAATTCAAATTTCAAATGGAAGGCCGACATAATTGACATACAATTCGGTGGACTGACACAAAGAAGAAAAATCAACTCATATGAGCACTGAATGATGTTTTATCCATATCTTATGCTAGAGATATCCAAATGACTTGATTCTTATGGCATTGAAAATATGATTCAATGGAGAACATTTCATATGTTTTGAAGAAATTCAAATTTCAAATGGAAGGCTAACATAATACACATGCAAGTCGGTGGACTGACACAAGAAAGAAAAATCAAGTCACATGAGCACTGAATGATGTTTTGGCCATATCTTGAGCTACAGATATCCTAATGACTTTGTTCTTGATGCGTTGGAAAGCTTATTCAATTGTGTAGATTGTTTATGTTTTGCAGATTTTCTAATTACAAACAGAACATTGACAAAAATGATAGACAAAATTTTAGTTTTTCTAGTGGGCAGAAAATTTGGAGTTGGTGTCTTCACTTGATTAAGTTCATCCCATTTGCCTATAACAGGAGCCCTTCTCCCATGCATTCAAAAAGAAGAAGAGAAGAATCTATCAAGCCACAAATAAGAGAAATATCAAGTTTAGAAAGCTTTTATATTCTTTATCTACTCTTAGAAGAGAGTTGTACTTTTATTGTAAAAATTTTCTTTGTTCTTGTATTTTGGTGAGAGTGAGATCTACTTGTAAAGGATAAAAGTTATCCTTGAGAGAACTCTTGCCTTGGTAAAGTTGTTCATCAAGAAGAACTCTTGGTGTGGTGTTATCAAGAGTTGAAGGAAGTTGCCTTGGTGAGTTTGTTCATCAAGAAAAAGTCTTGGTGTGGTGTTATCAAGAGTTGAAGGAAGTTGCCTTGGTGAGTTTGTTCATCAAGAAGAACTCTTGGTGTGGTGTTATCAAGAGTTGAAGGAAGTTGCCTTGGTGAGATTGTTCATCAAGAAGAACTCTTGGTGTGGTATTATCAAGGGTTGAAGGAAAAAGTCTTGGTGAGGTTGTTCATCAAGCAAGTTGTAAAGATTTTTACAGCTGAGTGGAAAGCTTAGCTCGTGGAGCTAGGAGCCCGTGGATGTAGGTAAGGTTTGCCGAACCAAGTAAATTGAGTTTGCACTCTCTCTATCCCTATCCTCTTTATGTTTACTTGCACTTGTGATTGTTCTTTATTGCTTTTCTCTTGATTGCTTTCTATTTTTATCTTCTTCATCTTTATTCTCAAAGAAAGAGTTAAATAGTTTTGATCTTTCAAGAAAAGTTTTCTAAATCTGTTTTTATAAATAAAAACCCAATTCACCCCCCTCTTGGGTTGCCATACCTGGGTCAACAACTCTGACCAGCAAGAGGTGGAGCTGATGGATGTTCTGTCGGAAGTGGCTCAATCCTCTCATCGGGCATTAAAGGAGCATCCACAGATGTCGCCCAGGCTACATGTTCACCTCTCCGGATGCCAACTACTTGAGCAAACCTAATATACCATTATGTCCTCCGCTTCGCATCAGATGGCTCCAAAACGACGAGTGGATGAGCTTGCGTCAACAAATAATCCATCAAATTAAATAGTGATTCGATAAAATTAAACAGTGATTTGCTGTGACCGAAAATAGGAAAAGTTCATAAGACAGGGAAACTTTACATACCTGCCTCCTAACCAGTAGGATATCACGTTTGACGATGTCCTCCGACGGGGTCTTCTTTGTCTCTACCTGGCCTGTTTTCGCTTCAGCTTGCTTCTTGTACTTTTCTAACCTCCCAACCAAAGCGTTTTTCATTCCTTTAAGTGTCTTATCAAACGACACCGATCCCCATGGATAATTATTAAAATCATCTAGCATGTTGACAAAATTCAACCACACACGGGAGATAATTCGGCGTCGATCCCATGCCATAAAAAACGTTCCAGCACGTAGTACAAGACCAACTTCATAACATCCTCGTCTGGCATAGCTGAGACATTTAATTTGCGAAGTCTCGCATAGAATTCCTTGAGCTCCATGTTCTCGCCACCAACAAAGGACACGGATTCAAGACAGTCGGTATTGGTGCCATGGTGAAAGCAAAGGTCAATCCGGTAACCAAACCAAACCAAACTCGTGGGCAGAAAAATGAATCAGTATAAGATGCTAATAATGGTAACAAAAAAATAACTACAAATAGCATATGCTCAAAAAAAGAAATTTTATTTTTTAACTGCATTGTAGTTCAAAACTATATTTTGACCTTCATTAAGGAACCATATCTCTTCATCGTAGCCCATTGTGTTAACCTCCTATAGAAGCACATTGTGCACCAATTGAGATGGAAAGGACAGCTCCTGAATGTCTAGAAGAAACCTAAAACATGTATTACGAAATATGTCTTGTTGCCTCGCACTCAAATATGTGTGAATCCATTGTATACAGTCCAAACTTGTCAAGTTTGTGATCACCGCATGGTAGTGCTCATCATACGATATCTTCAGGGTGAAGGACAATCCAAATTCACTTGCCATTTGCTTCAACCTGTAAAAACAAAATTATTATAGTTATATATGATGCAAAAAGGCCAAAAAACAAGGCTAAAACAAGAAAACTGTCTAAACGCTCGATACACTCGACAAAGCTCGACAAAACTGTTGGACCCTATAAATTCTTCGGATGATGTATCTGACATCCGAATCCAACACTCGACAAAATTGTTTTCATCGGACCGATCAAGTGTCAGATGAAAGTGAAAACAATTTTGTCGAGTGTCAAATACACATCAAAGAGTTTCGAGATGTGTCGGATAGCCGACACTCGACATGTCGGATGAAAGTGAAAACCATTTTGTCGAGTGTCGGATGAAGAATCCGACACTGTAAACTCTTCGGATTTTTGCATTCGACACACGACAAAATTGTTTTCACTTTCATCAGACCGGTCAAGTATCGGATGAAAGTGAAAACAATTTTGTCAAGTGTCGGATACATCATCGAAGAGTTTTGAGATGTGTCAGATAGATGACAATCGACATGTCGGATGAAAGTATAAACCATTTTGTCGAGTGTCGGATGAAGAATCCAACACTGTAAACTCTTCAGATTTTGCATTCGACACACGACAAAATTGTTCATCCGACATTCGACATGTCGGAGAAAGTGAAAACAATTTTGTCGAGAGTCGGATTCGAGTGTTGGATACATCATCGAAGAGAGATTACAGTGTTGGATTCTTCATTCGACACTCAAGATGTGTCGGATATCAGACACTCGACATGTCAGATGAAAGTGAAATCAATTTTGTCGAGTGTCGGATACAAAATTCGACACTATGAACTCTTCGGATAATGTATCCGACACTCGACAAAATTGTTTTCACTTTCATCCGATGGTCGAGTGTCGGATATCTGACACATCTCGACATATCCGACACTCGACCATTGTCTACCTCGCAACCGAGTCCGTCGGTTTTTACAGTTTTTCATACACATCAAACCACAAAAATCAACTAATAACACTAGATTTATCCCTAAAAACACAGAATAAGTTCACAAATCCGACGAAAACACAAATCCCTAATTCAAATACCCTAAAAACTAACACAAATCTAACGAAACAGAAAACAACCAAATAAATCACTAAACTACGAAAAAACCGACGAATAAACTTACCACAGTGTCGATGGATGCTTCTGTCTGTGTCGTCTTGCTTCTATCCTCAGCCGATGATCGTGTCGGTTTGCATTTTGAGCGATGTTGAGGGGTTTCGGTAATTTTTGTGTGAAGAAGAAATAAGGTTTAGGGAAAAAATTGAATATATAAGGGTAATTGAGTCTTTTTGTTGAGAAAGTATTTATGGTATGAAAATTTTTCAGGATGTGTTCAAATTTCATCAAATACCCCTAATTATATCTATTTTTTTAATTTTTCCTCGATTTTATCAGGGCCTAACCTCATGGGCAAATTGGCTTTATCCCATTCTAGTTAGTAGCTATACGGTCCACAATTACGAAGAAGATGGCGCTGGAGTGTATCTGTTCTGCTCAGATTGTCAGCCGAGAAGGGGAAGTGGCACACATTGTTAGCTGAGAAAGGGCAAGTGGCACACATTTTTAGCTGAGAAGGGAAAGTGGCATGCACTGCTCGTCTAGTCAACATTTTAGAAAGCTGAACGGCGAGTCGACAATGAATGGTTTCGGTATGTCCCATAGAAGTGCATGGATTCAAGGGCCGTAGGGAGTTATGCACTAACATTTTCTATGTATGTAGCATCTTAACTATATATATAAGCAAACTAAGATATTGAAGTCATGAAAGTATATCTATAGACACAAAGAGAAGGAGAGCTGCTTCAAAGAACAAAATGGCCCGTGAATCAACTCATCATCAACTCCATGTAGTGATGTTCCCATGGTTCGGACTCGGTCACATAAGCCCATTTGTCCGACTATCCAACAAGCTTTCTCTTCATGGAGTTAAGGTGTATTTCTTCTCAGCTCCTGGTAACATTTCACGTATCAAATCCACACTAAAGCTTACACCAACCGCACAAATAATCCCTCTTACAATCCCACATGTTGAAGGCCTCCCTGAGGGCGTTAACGGCTCCGCCGAGCTCACAGGTGAGACAGCAGAACTCCTTAAGCCAGCCTTAGACCTCATGAAACGGCAGATCAAGACACTCTTATCAGAACTCAAACCCCACTTTGTGTTCTTTGATTTCGCCCAACACTGGCTACCAGAACTAGCTTCGCAACTTGGCATCAAAACTATTTTCTTCTCTGTTTACGCTGCCGCCTCAGGTGCTTACATCATGGTGCCCGAGAGGCGAGATAAGCACTCCGTCGAAGATTTGATGAAACCTCCAAAAGGGTTCCCTGTAACTTCTATCACGTCCCTAAGAGAATTTGAGGCCCGAGACTTTCAGTACGTATTCATGAACTTCGGTGGCAACCCCAGCGTTTATGACAGAGACGTTGGAGGTCTCGATAGCTGCGATGTTATCGTTATCAAAACATGCAATGAAATGGAAGGTCCTTACGTGGATTTCAAGAGGACCCAGTTTCAAAAACCGGTTCTTCTAAGTGGTCCACTCGTTCCCGAGCCTCCCAGTGGGCAGCTCGAAGAGAGATGGGCTAAATGGTTGGATAAGTTTCCAGCAAAGTCTGCCATTTTTTGCTCTTTCGGAAGCGAAACATTTCTCAACAATGACCAGATAAAAGAATTGGCTCTGGGGCTGGAACAAACCGGTTTACCATTTTTGTTGGTTCTAAATTTCCCAAGAAATGTGGATGCTCAGACCGAATTGGTCCGTGCTTTGCCAGAAGGGTTCATTGAGAGAGTGAAGGACAAGGGATTCGTGCACACAGGATGGGTGCAACAGGAACTTATTTTATCACATAATAGTGTGGGATGTTATGTTTCTCACTCAGGCTTTAGTTCTGTGATAGAATCTATAATTAACGAATGCCAATTGGTTCTTTTGCCGTTAAGAGGGGACCAATTCTTCAACGCCAAGCTCGTAGCTGGGGATTTGAGGGCTGGGGTGGAAGTGAATAGAAAAGAAGATAATGGATATTTCGGAAAAGATGATGTATCTGCAGCAGTCAAGACAGTTATGGTGGATGTCAACAAGGAGCCAGGTTTGTCGATAAGGGCAAACCACACGAAATGGAGAGAGTTTCTGTTGAATGAAGAGATTCAGAGCAAGTATATCGGAAATTTGATCAAGGGACTTGAATCTCTTGCCTGAACAGTTGGACTAGCTGCTTGTTTACTCTCCTCTCGTAATAAATTTTGTTTGTTGTTATCTCGATATCTCCCGACCAATGTGTGTGCATGCGCTGGCTCTTGATTGTTATCCTGCAATAAAGTAATGTGTGTGTGTGTCCCACAAATTTGTTAGTTCGTAAATTATCTCGATATCTCTCGATAAATGGAGAGAGTTTCTGAATGAAGAGATTCACAATATGTGCGGACGCTTGTATCGAAAGATCAGCTTTCTATTAACGTTGCCAAGTCCCACTGGAAATAAATTAAAAGAAATTAAATGACACGTGGAATGTCTTCCATTGTTTATAATAATGGAAAGTTGAAGCTTTCAAATTTTAACAATACAATTGAAAGATAAAATTAGGATGGAAGTACGTAGTTCATATCAGTGGTGAGTCTGGTGACGAGGATGGTGATGGTCAATTAGTAACACAAACAAACTTGGAGAAATATTGCAATGGGTGAACAGCATCACATGCTTGCATGCTGATTTTGTGATATTTGTAAGTGTTTGAATCTTATTCACGATTATATACATATACACAAGTTTGTTGCTAACACTCCCAGATTATGAAAATTACAGTATCCGTCCTTCCCCTTGAGATCATGTGTCTGTAAAAAATAACACAATTTAAAAACAAATATTATTCCATGATCTAATAAATATGAATTATACAATATTATTTTAAATTTATTTTGTAAAAAATATTTTTAAATTTAATAATGATCATTTTACAATTACAATGGTGTTATGCATTTGCCGTATTTGCATGAACAGATGTTATTCCTGAAACATGAAAATATAAAAATTAAAAATAAAATTCTATAGAATATTCAATACAAATGCATTCAATTAAAGAGTAAATATAATATTATCATGAGATCATAATTCTATTTTAATTGATGAAAGCAAGTGAAAGCATATATTTGAATAAAAAAATTTAATATTTTTTACTAATATTTACATACATATCATACAGTGTTTATGTCTATAATTAATAAAATTTTTTATATGCCAATTATTTTTTAAATATAGCTATCATAATAAAAAATTGGAAAATGGCATCATTTGTAGACCTTACGTTGATTTGATAAAATTGTGTTACATATATAAAAACAAATAAAATTAAATTAATCATACTAATTGATCCGGAGATACACCGAACCCCCAAAGTTTGAGCTAACTGCAAGGCAAGCCGGCCGTTTGGAAACCGACATTTAGACCCCACTTTAACGGAGCTACTTAACGGCGTTAAGAAAAATAAAGGGTATTGGAGTCTTTTTAATATTGAATGTGTTAACAAATCACTCAAACAAATTAATATAAACTTGCAAATTATTGATACATTAAACAGAAAATAAAATCTATTTTTATTTTATAATTTTTTAAAAATTAAAGTTATGATTAAATAATGTAAATTAAATAATAATAAAATTATTAATTTAAAAAGTAAAAAATAGATTAAATGATGATAAATATATAATTTTTAATTTTAAAAGATAAATTTTAAAATTTATTATTAAAAATATAAGAAATATATTATTGATTTAATATATATTTCAAAATTGATATTTATAAAGTTAAGAATTATTTACTTTATCATTATTTTAAAATTTGTAGATTTATTTATATTTCAAAATTTTATAAATTTTAAATTAATCATTTTACTTGATGTTTTAATGTTATAATAAAGGTAGATTTCAAAATAAAGGTAGATTTTGTTTTAGTTTTAATGATAACTAAATGTTTTTTAGCTTTATATTATCTATCATTACTTTGATTGAGTGGTTAACGTTGGACATGTCAATCGAATAATCTTAGGTTAAGTCAAGGTAGTGTTATATGTTTTCTCTATTTTATCCTATTTTAACATTAAAAAGATTATAATATTATCTCTTTTTTTTTAATGTCGTTAAGTGTTTTCGTTAAAGTATGGGTTAAATGTTACTTTCCAAATAGCCGGAGTGGCACACCCTCTAATTGATCTAATGGAATCATAATTAGAATAAATTAAAGTGTATGTCTACATGTGTGGCTAAGGATGATTTCGGACAAGCTAGGTTGGGGCAAGGAAACCCTCCCCTCTCTATTCATTTTAACCTACATTCTCTGCCCCATCTTCCATGCTTTTTTATATGAAATGTAGATCAAAAATCTTCACCTGGGAATGTTATAATAAACAGAAAAATTTTTATTTCTTTCTTTTTGTTCTCGTTCGCCTCGGGCCCCTCCTGTTACCGTCAATGTCTCTGTTTTTTGGCTGTCTCTAATTTCCTTGCCTTCCTTTTTTGGAACTACTTCGAGAAGCTCAAGCCGTGCTTCCTCCCCTCTGAGCTTCGACTCCAATTCTCTTATTATCCCTTGCACAAAGCTTGCTACCCCCATAATTGGTTGGCTTCAAGCTTTTACTCGCTGATTTTTCTGTAGTCATGCTTCTAGAATTTTGAATTAACTCCATTGTCTTTCATCCTCAGCCCGCATGAAGCCCCCCTTCTTGTCTCCCTTGACTTCTTATTTTATTATTCTATTACGATAAAAATGAGTGATGCAGCGACTGGGCTTGGAATTACAACTGGACATAGCCCAACCGTGGCTAGATCTCAATGGGGTGTCAATTAAGTGAAGCTTTGGGCTGGGCTTGAGGGCCCGAATTTTCTCCGTCACCAACATTATCCCATTTCTCATACGAGGATATTAAATTAAATGAAATAAGATGACAATTAATAACTACCAAGATTATTTAAATAAAGAACCATTATCAATATATGATAGTAATCTCAAATTCAAGACTAATATATTTAAACAAGTTACAGTGCTAGCAAAAAAAAAGTTTGATGAAAAAAATATAAATAAGAGAATATTTATTCAGAAAAAAATTGGAACCTTACTAATTATGAAAGCAAAAATATCATTAATTTTTTTTCACTTTGTTTCAAAAATTTCAGCCTGCATATATACAAGCTGCACTCTTGATTGTTACAAAATAAAAAAAAAAATAGAACAATTTCCTACTTTATGCTGAATTGTTTGGAGTGACAATTATACTTTAGATTGTTAGATGGATTGTGTGATGTTTTAGTTTTTACTTGAAGTTGGAAAACCAAATGGTGTGTTTAGACCGAGGATTTTGTTTTGAGGGAGCCAAAATAT
This sequence comes from Boswellia sacra, assembly GCA_013180625.2. Lineage (NCBI taxonomy): Eukaryota > Viridiplantae > Streptophyta > Magnoliopsida > Sapindales > Burseraceae > Boswellia > Boswellia sacra. The sequence continues at coordinate 199,786 of SNVD02011837.1, read as the reverse complement.
ACATAAAATTATACTATAAGTTCCAAGTATAAGAAAATATATTGAATGATTGATATTTAAAATTGCAAACAATGATTAAACATAGACTTGTATACAAGTTTTGAAAATAAAGTATTAAAAGTATATATAGAACTAGATAAATCAACAAAATATAGGAGTGAGAATTTGGGTTCGCGGGTCATGTTTATGTCATGTTGAGCTATAACACGACAAGGATTAGTCTAACTCAAACTTGACCCGTTTATTATTCTTGTTAAGAAGACTCAACCTAAATATGACCCTATTTTTAAACGGGTGACACGACATGATATACGAATACGAATAATAAACATGTCATTTTCGTGTTAGACACGAATATGACCCGTTTAACATGATTAACATGAAAATGACCAGTTTAACATGATTATGATACGTTTAAATATTTGACACGTTTTACATGCACGATTACAACACATTTAAATGATTAACATAATTATGCCATGATTAAGCATTTTAATTTCTAACCTATTTTAGTATTTTTAAATTAAAAAAGAAATAATAAGAAAATATTCAAAATTCATCCACAATACAATAAAAAGTCCACAAAATATCAAGTTTCATACAAACTTAAAATGCAATTTAGCTTAAAAAAAAAATCCATTGCATCTTTTTAGCTCTTAAGTAACTCATAAAAAAATATGTTAAAAAAATTAATGGTAATTCAAGATCATATCAAAATTAATAATAATATAATATTAATATTAATAAAAATACGACATTGAATTTAAATATCTAATAAACATATAATGAATTTTAAAATTAATTTGTATTTATAATTGTGTCACTATGAAAATAATTGTGTCAATCCGTGTTAGTCGTGCATGTTTTATTAGTGTTAATCGTGTCATAAATAGGTTCGTGTCACCCGCGGGTGTAATCTCCCAACCCAAACACGACCCATTATTAAACAGTTGAAAATTTCAATCCGAACACAACTAAAAAACGATTAAGATTAACCCAAATCTGCTAATTTTCGTGTCGTGTCGTGTCGTATTAGGTTCGCAGGGTCGTGTTGAAAATTTCCACCCATAACAAAATATAATAAATAAATAAGTTACCTAAATAAAATATATGATAAAAAGTTGAATAAAAGCTAAAGTTTCAAATTTGAAACTTTTTTTATCTCAGGAAAAATTTTATTAATGACCCTAAGGTTTGGCCTAATTCTACATGACCTCAACTTTTTGAAAATTATAAAAATAACATTGCTTTTTGAGAAAATTTCACAAATAACCCTGGGGTTAAATAACTTTGTTACAATTGGATGAAATGACTATAATGCCCTTTTAATAACTTTTTGAAAATGAATGGGTGAGGGCAATTCGAACCCAGCACCTTAAAATTTCCATTTTCATGCACTATCACTACACCAACTCCCCATTTATATTTAGCATTCACAAAATTTTATTAATGACCCTAAGGTTTGGCCTAATTCTACATGACCTCAACTTTTTGAAAATTGTAAAAATAACATTGCTTTTTGAGAAAATTTCACAAATAACCCTGGGGTTAAATAACTTTGTTACAATTGAATGAAATGACTATAATGCCCTTTTAATAACTTTTTGAAAATGAATGGGTGAGGGCAATTCGAACCCAGCACCTTAAAATTTCCATTTTCATGCACTATCACTACACCAACTCCCCATTTATATTTAGCATTCACAAAATTTATCATTGAAGTTGTTTTTGGGACTGCTGTGCTGTGAAAAAAAATTATATAGGAAGAATCTGCTGTTGGTTGTACTATCTCAAAAAGTCTAAAGTGCTTGATAAATTAGCTTTGCAAAATTATCGTGTTGTCAAAAAGCTACGAGGATGTGTTTGATAAATTTGATTTTAAAATCTAAATTTCATCAAAAATTCCTAAAATGTACATAATTTTGATAAAAATAACTATTATAATATCTAAATAAATTTTAAATATAATGTAAAAATAATAAAAATCAAATAAAATAAAAAATCAAATGGAGTCGCCAAAGTTACTATCGTGGGCCGCCGGTTTAGTGCGTGAGACTACACCGTTACACTAGAGAAGTTGCCAGAGGACGCTTTCTCCATATCCATCATCCTCTCCTCCATTTATAGTGGCTATTGAGGGGATCAAGTGATTTAAATTTTGACCATCGTAAGTTCAACCGCCGAATCCCATCAATAGCCACCATGAATGGAGGAGATGATGGCGGATATGGATAGGGCTCCCTTCCACCAACTTCCTTAGTAGTGGTGGTGTCGCTTTACATGCCTGACAGATGGTAATCGACCATCAACGACAATAAATTTAGCGCTGTTTCAATTTTTAGAAAAAAATTTTAAATTTAATTTCGAAATAAATGGATAGTGTAATAGGTGGTGTGGTGGGGGTATATTTGCAATTGAAGGGAGATTTAGGGAGTGCTAGGCATGCTGTTGGGGTGTTCATGCAAACTTTATATCTTAAAATGTTCATTCAAAATCTTTAATTTGGATATATTAAAATTAAAATAAGGATTTTTTGAATGATTTTAAATGTTGATAAGAATTTACCAATTTACCTTTACATTTATAAACTTAAGTGCACAAATAAACACCGGGATCATTTCTGCTGATTTTAAAAAAGGTAGGGTTGTTCATGTGTTTAGACCAAACCTCAGGGTCATTGGTGGGATTTTTCATTTTTTTTATAGTGTGGTTTTTAAAAACTTATCGAAAGTTCTTCAATTTTGGTAGAAAATTCATTAAAATTTTTACATATTTTATATATTGAATAAGCAAGTCATGTTAGAGAGAGAGAAATAGAGAGAGAAAAGCGGATTTGCCTTTTTATAACTAAAAATTTCAGGAATAAAAAAAAGTTTGAATATAAAAAATTTAAATTTTGCTTAAGAATAAAATAATAAGAATAATAAAATATAAAGGAATATAACATACTTAAAATATAAATTATAAATGTAGCATTTAGTAATTAATTAACATTTATATGAATATGGAAAATTTAGAAGGTTAATATGTCGAATCATAATTTATTTCACTGAAAAATTATATTTTATCTTTCCTACTTTTTTTTGGGTAGAGGAGTCAATATGCCAAATTTTAATACATATGGTAGTAAAAATTTTTTTGTTATTAAAGACCTACTGTTTAGGCTAAGCCCTGAGGTTAAGGTTCACTATCGATCTGGAATAAGTTTTATGGGCTATTGGTTTTCTCTACTTATCATTAAGTTTACAAATATTTAAGATTTAAGTGATTATTTTTTGTTTGTTTTATAAAATTATCACTTAATTTAAGTGATAAATCATGTAAATTCTAGAAGTATGGAGTTATAAATAATATAACAGTAAACTGTAAAGTAAATCGGTACAGGAGGATTTTACGTGGTTCGGTTATAAAACCTAAATTCACGGACAGCTTTAGAGCTGCAATTCACTTAGTTCTTGTTTGTACAATCTTTAGGATCGTTTACAGTGCTGACTCACTCTCATACACTGACCTAATCTTTGTAAAATAAAATCTCGCCAAGATCTTAAACTCTAGTGACACTGCTCATTCTCTGTCGCAGATAACTTAACAACACACTGTTAAGTAAATCTTAACCACGACATCTGACACTGAATTACATAAACACTTAACTCGCAAGTTCTCTAAAGTGTTGCTAACTTAAACAGATTCGATCAAGGATTCATGCACGATTACAATCTCTCATACATGAATAAAACACTCATAAAATCAAATCAATGAAATTTTAATTTGCATTGAAACTCTCTTTTCAATTCTGGAATGCCGTGACATAGACTCCCACAACCAACAGACATACTTTATGAAAACATAACGTTATCTATACATTGGGATATATGATTGATATCTCCTTAAAATCCTATAAAAATCATAATCAAACTCTTATTAGGATAAAGGCAAATATAATAAAAAGTGATATAAATAACTCGTAAAGGAATTATGATACAAATAAATATTCTCCTATTTTCACTAGGATACATTAAAATAATGTCCTAATCTAAGAGGATTTTTATTATGAATGAAATACTTCCTAAAATATACTTCTAGAAACAGTAACATAAGAAATAAACTAATATTCTTGTTTTATCACAAGTTGGATAAAAATATCATGTGCATGACATATGCACGTTGACACCAACAATCTCTCTCTTTTTGATAACTTGTGATGAAAACACTACACTGTTTCTGATAAAAAAAATCACACAGAGATAAGTCAGACATCACTATAAAGAATCATGATCTAGTAAACAGAAATATCATGCTTAAGAAAATAACAATAGTATGCAGTTATAAAGCGTATAACAGAACAAGGTCTGAATGTGTTTATCTTGCAAAAACAATCACAAAGTGAGGTTAACAAACTTGTCAAACAACACTTCAACCAAATCATGATTAGAGCAAATAATAAAAACATACATCAAATGAAATAGGTAGAGAATAACACAAAACACAGTAAAAAAATAAGTTAAAAACACAGAGGAAAAAATAGTTCGAATGCATACAAAACACAAAAAGTCCTTACTCCCTCTTACTTCTTACATACTGCCCTTGAGAAGAAGAAGCAACAAAATAACAGAATATCAAACATGATTAGAATTAGTAATATCAAACAAAATAGAAAACTAAATAGAAACAAAACAAAGTTATGTCAGATCATGAACTGCTTATCCCCCTTAGTTTTAGAACAAGTTCCAAAACAAACTAACAAAGTAGTGGAGACTTGCGAACAGGTGGGGAAGAGAAACTGCCAAAGCGTTTCTTATTCTTACCAACCTTCATTTTGTACCGTTTGCCAGTAGTAGTGGGTGTAGGTTGCTTAGTGGGCACAGGAGTGGGTTATGCTTTAGTTGTCTCAGAGAAAGTAGTAGTAACTTCAACCACAATCTTGCGAATTTCCTTATCAAGGCGTTCTGCACTGGTTTATGTTGTCTGCAACTCAACAGTAGGATATTGAGAAGGTACCAGTGACTTTTCTGCAAGTGTAGATGGTAGTGGTGTAGTTGTGTCTACAGCAGGAGGGAGTTCCTGAATGTGTTCTGCATGTGGTGTGGTTGTGGCTTCATATGGTGGTGACTGTGTTGATGGTGGAGAATCATGATGTTCTGCTTCAGGGATTGGAGAAACATGAGGTACTTCCTCGGCAAGTGGTGAAGGCAATGTCATCTCGGGTTCTGCATATGGTGGTTCATTTGACACGGACTCATCCCTCAGTTCTGGAGCTACTGATTCAATTTTCTTCTTCCTATTATCAGATGGTTTCTTCACCAATTTGACCTTCTTCTTTTCTTTCAATCCCTTCGCTGTCGTCTTGAATTTCTTTTTCTTTTTCTTCTTCTCTGCTGTTATGTCTATTTCAATAGCAGTTTGTTCAAGTGGATATTCTACAGGTATTAGCTCAATTGCTTCAGGCAGTGGTGCATCAGTTTCTGGTATGTGTTCTACAGACTTTTTACGAACCACATTGTTAGTTTCCATGGGCTGTGGTTCTTCTGCAGCACCAGATTGTCCTGCAAGCTTGGCCTCTAAAACAGATTGTTTTGCTTTGATGTCTTTATGCACAATATCAATCAAGACTGAATTTATCAAAGCAAGTTGTTCTTCTACATTGCTTACAAACTCTCCTGGGTTTTGGTTCTAGTGCAGGGAGATCAATTTTATCATGCAAACGATGTAGAAAACCTTTGGTGATTGACTTCGACAGAATTTCAGTGTGTTCCTTGGGACTTTTAGGGATACCATTTTGTACTAAAATCCCTTGAATTAAATGAGGAAAAACAAGTAAATGGTAGTCATATTTATATGGAGCAATTTGAACAATCATTCTATAAGTCAATAAACCAAAATTAATTGGTCTATTGGTGCCCAAACAGAATAAAAAATTCACTCTATCTTCCTGGACTTGGTTTTGGTATGATGAGGGAAGCCAGTTAAATTGTGTAATCTTATGCATCATCTTATACTTCTTTTTGAGATATTGTTGGTCAATTCCATCCCTCGGATTCCAGTCTATGTCTCATTTAGTCAACTCTTTAATCACTACAACCATATCAAAATTCTCATCTAAAGAATGCAAACTTCCTATTGGTATATCAAAAAATGTGTTTATGATATTCAATGAGAATTTCACAAACTTTCCTTTACAATATACTCTATGATAATGATAACTTTTTGGATCATCAATGGAAGTAGAGATATTGGCACAGAAATCCTGAATTAACGACTTCACAGGGGATAGAAAATTGTTTACTGTACGAGTCTAGTATATAGACTCAAGAAGCTCACTCAACCCATAGTTGTTAAAGTCTGTCAGCTTCACTGGCCTTTCCATCTGTAATTTCCTTTTTGAAGTGTACTTGAAGAATTACTGCTTAACGGTTGTTATAAGGAATTTGTTGAATTTCGTTTTCATCTTGTCTTTCATCTTCTTGAATGGAATCAGTTCGTCTTCTCTCATGGCAGGATCAATCGGGATCTCTGCTTGAGGTTGTTGCGACTGAGACAACTGTACACTGTTGCTACTATTATAACCAGAGTTGGTTTGAGAAGATGATGAACTGTGTTTTTGAAGAATCTGAGGTGGTCGCCATTCTTAGGGGCCGTTTGGTATGAGGGTTTATTTTGATTGGAATGGGATTCAGATCACTGGGAAAGTGATTATAGTAATCTGATATCCAGGAAACTAATATTACTGTGTTTGGTTATCCAAAGAAATCTTATCTTTATAATCATATTGCTGTGTTTGGGTACACATAGGAATGAAATGTGGTAATTTTATTTAATATGATAATAAATTTTATAATTAAAATTTTTTCAATAAATAAAGGTGTTAATTTTATTTAATATGTTACTAAATTTTATAATTAATTTTTTCAATAAATAAATGTATTAAATTTATTTAACAGGTTAATAATTATATATATTATTATAAAAGTTATATTATAAATAAATAAATAAACTTTTTTTTCTCATTTTCTCGGTTGAGAAAAAGTGGTCCGGTCAAACTTTCTTTTTTCCTTCTTTTTTGCTTTCCTTTCTCTCTTCTTTTTCTCCCTCTCCCTCTGTTTTCTCCATACCCAACACCTACAACACTCATAATAGCCATGGCAGCCACCACTCACAGCCACCACAACCCATAAATTCAACAACGCAGAATTTCCAAACAAAGCAGCATTCGGCTTTCCATCACAAGCGTCGCCACCGTTGCCATCCAACCACAAGCGCACCAGCACCACAAGAAAGCTGCCTGCACACCACCGTCATAAGAAGCCGTTGCCTTCACCACAACCAGCGCTGCTAAGAAGCTAAATGCTGCATACACCATCGCCTCAGACCAAGAAATCGAAAGCCGAAAGAGAGACGGGTACCAGATTGAGAGAGGAGATTGAGAGACGAGAGATGAGAGGAGAGACAAGTGAAGGGAGGGAGAGGAGAGAGAAATGGGGGCTGTGGTGTGTTATGCGGGATGGGATAGGATTATGATTCCCCGGAATTTGAAATCCAAGTTGTGGACGGGATTGAGATTACCTTCTACAAACGGTAATATGAAATCAGTGGGAAAATGACATGCCAGGGGTTATAACAGTAATAAACATACCAAACACGGGAATGTATTCAGATTCCCATTCCTAACTTTCCCACCCCTCATACCAAACGCCCCCTTAGGGTTTCAAGTCTGCTAAAGTTTTCTCAGAACAGAGAGAAGCAAGACGAGAGAGAGTGGTGAAACTGTTGATTGAGTATGGTATAAACAGGAAAAACTCTAACTGTTTTCGTAATATACTTGGCTGAATTTTTAACATATTTTTATTTCCCACAAAATTTAATTTTTAAACCCTTTCCAAAACCGCTTAATAAAAACCATTAATGAATAGGAATTCAAAATTTGATTTCCATCAAAATAAGGAATTCTAATAGAGTTAGGATTCCCGCCGCTAAAACTTCTCCCTATCAATTCAATGCAGCTGATATGACATTTTGACACATAGACACACCAGAAAAGTCAAATTTCGGATTGGCACAAAGAGTATCATATGATACGAAAAACATAACATAAAACAATTAAATTTAATATAACAACAATATCTGAATATCATATGAATCAGTCTAAGACAGCATGTTTCAGAGCTGTTTATTATTTTCACATGAAAGCTATTTTTCATTTTTCCTTTCAATTGATTGAGATGTCAAAAATATTATTTTGACATATTATGAATTAATCACATTGGATTATAAATACAGTAGCTTTCATACAATATAGAGGCAACTCTTTTCATTTGAGTGAGTGACCTCAACATATTTCTTAGATACCCTGAGGATACTCTCAATGATGGCTTTCACACATCATATATTGGTAGCCCTCTCTGTATTTTCTATTTTAAACCAATATCTTTATCACTCACACAATTTTTTATATCACAGCTCACACATGGTAAATTAGAAGAAAACTTATGATATTGCAGATATGATTAACATAATAGCAAGCAATGTTTATTCAGATAACTGACAGATGCCTCAGGCCTTTATTAGGTTCTCAAATCTTGTTATATCCAATGCCTTAGTGAACAAGTCAGACAATTGTTTATAAGTAGAGATGTGTTCAATGTATATCACCTTAGACTCTACAAGTTCCCTTATAAAATGGTATCTTATATCAATGTGTTTTGTTCTAGAGTATTGAATAGAGTTTTTGGAAATGTTTATAGCACTAGTATTATCACAAAACACAGTTATGGGCTTTTGTTCAATACCATAATCACTTAACATTTGCTTCATCTATAGTAGTTGTGTGCAACAACTTCCTCTTGTTACGTATTCAGCTTCAGCAGTAGACAAAGAAATAGAATTTTGCTTTTTGCTGTGCCAAGTAACCAAGTTAATACCAAGATAAAAACATCTTATTGATGTGCTTTTTCTGTCATCTGCATTTTTTGTCCAGTCAGCATCACTAAACCCTACAAGATAATCATTTGTATCTTTAGAAAATCATATACCATAATCATGAGTTCCATGTACATACCTGATGATTCTTTTAGCTGCTGCCAGATATGATTCTTTGGGATTTGCTTGAAATCTTGCACAAAGTCCTACACTATAGCACAAGTCTGGTCTACTTGCTATGAGATATAATAGGCTGCCAATAATGCTTCCGTATAAACTTGTATTAACATCTTTTTCTGCATTGTCTTTTAAAAGTTTAAGGGTAGTATTGATAGGAGTTTTCATTGGTTTTACATTCTCAAGCCCAAATTTCTTTACAAGATTTTTAGCATATTTTGATTGAGATATGAATATCCCATCATTCATTTGCTTAACCTATAATCCAAGAAAGAAATTTAATTCTCCTACCATGCTCATCTCAAACTCTTCCTGCATCAACTTAACGAACTCATTAGTTTTGCTTTTGTTAGTTGATCCAAAAATAATGTCATCAACATATATTTGAGCAACAATAAAATAGTTAGATGTATGTTTGATAAACAAAGTTTTATCATTGCTGCCTCTTCTATAACCTCTGTTGATTAAAAAATTTGTCAACCTTTCATACCAAGCTCTAGGAGCTTATTTCAATCCATACAAAGCTTTATGCAATATGTATACAAAATCAGGATGTTTAGGATCTTCAAAACCCTTAGGTTGTTCAACAAAAACTTCTTCATTGAGATAACCATTCAAAAATCTTGTTTTAACATCCATTTGATATAGCTTAAAATCAAGCAAAGAAGCAATTGTAAGTAGTAATCTGATTGGCTCAAATCTGGCTACTGGTTCAAAGGTTTCATCAAAGTCCATACCTTCTACGTATGTATAACCTTGTGCTACTAGCCTAGCTTTATTTCTTACTACTTGACCACTTTCATCAGTTTTATTTTTGAATATCCATTTAGTTCTAATGACATTTGCATTTTTTGGCCTAGAAACTAATTCCTATACTTCATTTCTTTTAAACTGATTAAGTTCATCTTGCATTGCCTGAATCCAAACATATTCTTTTAAAGCTTCTTTCAAATTTTTTTGGTTCAACTAATGAAACATAACATGCAGACCTTACCTGATTTCTTACCTTGCTTCTGGTTTTCATCATGTCATCTGATGTTCCAATGATAAAGCTGGTTAGATGTGCCTTCTGAATCCAAGTGGGTGTATCTTTTCTTTCATTTTCATTATTGATTGAGTTTTTGTTTCGATCTGTGTCGTCAGTTATCATTGTTGTGTCTGATATAATAGTAGTTGTTTCCTCTTTTATAATTGAATCATCTTTATTACTGTTCTTGTCAGAATCTAATTTTTTTGTATCTTTTGTAAAGTTGGTTATGCTTTTCTCTTGTGAATATTCAGCATAATCATCCAGATAATCAAATACTACGTTTGCAGATTCCATAACTACCTCAGTTCAAAGATTGTAAACTCGAAATGCTTTGTTGTTTTGTGCATACCCACAAAAACTCCTTCATCACTTCTTGGATCTAATTTTTCTAACAGCTCTCTATCATTTAAGATGTAACACATGCATCCAAAAGCATAAAAATATTTCAAATTAGGTTTTCTTCCTTTCAAAATTTTATAAGGTGTCTGGTTAGTGCTAGGTCTTAGAAAAACTCTATTTGAAATGCAACAAGTAGTGCTTATTGCTTTAACCTATAGCCTTTTGGTCAACTTTTTACTATTGAGCATCACTCTAGCCATCTCTTCAAGAGTTCTGTTATTCCTTTCCACAATGCTATTTTGTTCAGGGGTTTTGGGAGCTAAAAATTCATGATCAATACCATGATATTTGCAAAAATTAGCATAGCTAACAATTTCAAATTCATTGCCCTGATCACTTCTTATTCTCACTATCCTACAAATGTTTCTGTTTTGCTCATTTTCAAGCTTAACACAAAGATTCCTGAAAGCTTCAAAAGTGTCAAATTTTTCTTTAATAAAATCAACCCAAGTATATCTAAAAAAGTCATCCACACAAACAACTATATATCTTTTACCTGTAATTCTTTTAATTTGTATAGGACCTATAAGATCCATGTAAAGCAAATCAAGTATTTTGGTTTGCTAAGATGTGGACTGGATTTGTGTGAACTTTTAATTTATTTTCCCATTTGACATGGTCCACAAATTTCATTTACATTGTCATCAAATTTAGGAACTCCTTTTACAGCACCTAACTTAGTAAATCGAACCAAGTCTTTTTAATTTAAGTGTCCTAATTTTTGATACCACAATTCCAAATCTGAAATCTTTGCTTGAAATGCAATTTTTACAAAATAGCAATTATTCGAAGATCTAAGACCATACATTTGTTTTGTATGAAATTAACAATATATTTTGTTGACCCAGGTATGGGAACCCAAGAAGGGGGGTGAATTGGATTTTTATTTATAAAAAGGGATTTATAAAACTTTTTTTGAAAGATCAAAATTATTTCACTCTTTCTTTGAGAATAAAGGTGAAGAAGATGAAATTAGAAATTATCTAAGATGCAATCAAAAGAATAACAATAATGAACAATCACAAGTGTAAGTAAATATAAAGATGATAGGGATAGAGAGAGTGCAATCTCAATTTACGTGGTTCAGCAAACCTTGCCTACATCCACGGGCTCCTAGCTCCTCCACAAGCTAGGCTTTCTACTAAGTTGTAGAATTCTTTACAACTTGCTTGATAAATAACCTCACCAAGACTTCTTCCTTCAACTCTTGATAACACCACACCAAGAGTTCTCTCAAGGATAGCTATTATCCTTTACAAGAATGATCTCACTCTCACCACAATGCAAGAACAAAGAAAATTGTTTACAATAAAAGTACAACTCTCCTCGAAGAGTAGATAAAGGATGTTAAACTTGATATTTCTCTTATTTGTTGCTTGATGGATTCTTGTTGAATGCATGGGAGAAGGGCTCATTTTATAGGTAAATTAGATGAACTTAATCAAGTGAGAACACCAAATTCAAATTTTCTGCCCACCATAAAAATCGTAATTTTGTAGGCCATTTTTGTCAATATTCCGTTTGAATTTTGAAAATCCGTAAAACAGAACATATTTGCATATTTGAATAAGCTTTCCAACACATTAAGAATCAAGTCGTTTGGATATTTCTATCTCAAGATATGGACAAAAAGACCATTTAGTGTTCATGTCAATTGATTTTTCTTTCTTGTGTCAGTCCAACGACTTGAATAATGATTATGTCAGCCTTTCATTTGAAATTTGAATTTCTTCAAAAATAAAAGATCTGTGTATTTGAATAAGATTTCCAAAACATTAAGAATCCAATCATTTGGATATCTCTGTCTCAAGATATGGATAAAAGACCATTCGATGCTCATGGCAATTGATTTTTTTTCTTGTGTCAGTCCATCGAATTACATGATGATTATGTTGACCTTTCATTTAAAATTTGAATTTCTTTAAAAAAATGAAATGTACTTCATTAAATCATCTTTCCAACGCCTCATGAATCAAGTGATTTGGATATCTCTAGCTCAAGATATATCCAAAATAGCATTCGGTGCTCATGTGAGCTGATTTTGTTTGTCCTTTAACTTACATGAAGATTTGGACAACCTTTCACTTGAAATTTGAATTTATTTAAAACATATAAAATGTTATTAATTGAGTAAGCTTTCTAAAGGCTAAACAATCACGTCATTTGGACATTAATAGAGAAATATATGACCAATTGATTGAACATTACTCATGTGTCACATTCCTTGAGTCAAACCTTGTTCTTAAACTTTGGTGCCTTTAATATGTAATCTTCTCCTTAGCTTCAACATTTCATTTTAATAAGCCTCTTTTTGATCTTACAAGTATTTCATTGATCTTATTCTTGCACATAAATAAACATATTAGTAATACTTCAATGAATCAATGTGTATTATTATCATCAAAATTATAATGTAGCCTTAAGGCTAACACATTTGTCATCAAATATCTGATTAATACTAATTAGATTAGCTTTCAAACCTTCAACCAACAAGACATTTTGGAATTTGGGTATGCCTTTGACATTTAAAGTGTCTTTGCCAATTATCTTACTCTTTACTCCATCTTCATGAGTGACATTTCCTTCCTTGAATGCTTTAAAATTTTTCAAAAACTGTTTATTTTTAGTCATATGCTTGAAACAGCCATTGTCAAAATACCACAAATCATTAGAAGATTGTTTAAAAGCAGTAAGAGCAACATTGCATACTGTCTTCTCTTTCTTAACCTACTACAGTTATAGCTTTGGTAACAGTTTAAACTGTTTTGATATTTTATGCAAGAGATTCAACAATTTAAAGTATCTAGGCCTAATGTGTCCCTTTTTACCATAAAAATAACAAATTGGAATGAATTTTCTTACCTTTTCAGGATTGGATTTCAAAGAACTCAGAGAAGAAACAAATGTTTCATTGCTTTTTGAACTAGGACTTGACCTTATTGAGTTAGTTCAGAATTTTTACCTGATGTTGAAGTTTTTACAAACACTGTTTTTGATGAGGATGCAACATTACCTTCCATGTATCTCAATCCATGTTTGTTGGAGTTGTCTCTTCCAAGACTCAAGACCTGATCAAGTTTAGCTGACCCAATTCTGAGTTGATCAACACATCTTTTGCTCTCAATAAGTTCTGTTGTGATTTTCTCAATATGTGCTGTTTTGTCTTTCAAAATAATCTCCAGTTCTGTGATACAGTTTTCAGTATATGATTTTTCACATTTCAGAACTTCAATCTCCTTCGTCAAAGTTTTGATTTCTTCTTTCTGACTCAGCCATTCACTATAAAGTGCATTGTAAGTTTCTTGCAACTTTAAGTTTCTTGCAACTCTTCATAGTATTTTGGATCATTTTCTTCATTTGAATGATTAGTATTAGTTCTACAGTGTTTTGTTATGTCAGTCATAATAGCTTTCCCTTTATCAGATATTGATGCTGTGAATGCAACAAAATTACTCATGCATTCTTGATCTTCCGAATCAGATTCAGATTCATCACTCTAGGTAACTGTCAAGCCTTTGTTTTTCTTCTTGAGATTAGCACATTCAGATTGAATATGCCCATAACCTGAATATTCATAACACTGAATCTGTCATTTCTTGTCAGATTACTTCAATTTCTTCTTGTCATTCTCCTTGTTGAATTTCCTGAACTTGTCTTCATTTGAGTTTGATGGCTTTCCCTGACTTTTTTTCCTGAAATTCTTTTTCATGAACTTGATATAATTTTTCGTTAGAAAAGCAATCTGTTTAGAATCAATTTCATCATAGTTTGATAGCATCATCGTGTAGTTGTCAATTTTTTTTTTTTAACAGAATTGCATTATGAGTGTGTTTTTGCTTCTTTTTTTTTTGGGTTCAACTCATTTTCTCTTCATTTCGTAGGTTTAGACATGGAGCCCTCACATCAGTCGATCTCTTTTGATCCCTAATAACACCAAAATTCGAGCATTACGACGTAACAATGATGAATATGACGAGTTTGGAGTGATTCAATTCATGAAGAACACTCTAAAGAATCGACAATAGATGCTTTTCAAGAAGCACACAGGTTTCAAATACCTCTTGGATATAGGTGACTTGATTTTTCCTGGCAAGCTTGTCAATAACTTGTAGTTGCAAGAGGTGAAAACCCACCACCTAGAGGATGAGGAGTTGTGGTATCTTGTGTACAGTAAGTACTTCAACCAATGATTAATTATGTATGTGGTGATATACAAAGACTAGCTTCAACCTTTGTTTTGGTGTGTAGGCAAGACGATTCATTTCTTAGCCCATGAGTTCAGGTTGATCACTGGACTTAAGTTCGGATCATTCCCAGACATCCAAAAGGAGTTAAAGAAGGTTGAGACACTGAATCGTTTGTGTGACAAGTATCTAAACGGTGAAAATGTGAGGTTGTCTGAATCAAAGACCATTTTGAAAGATTTGGATATGGATAAGGTTTGACAACCTAGATATGGTGAAACTGACATCATATTGGGTGTTAGAATGCTTACTTTTGAGTTAACTTCAATCAAGACATATCCACAATGAGTATCTCGACTTGATGGACAATCTTGAAGCTTTTAGGAAATATCCGTGGGGATCCATCGCAAAGAATGCCGCTTACGATGACATGAGGACATGTGTGAGGGATCACGCTAAGAAGTACATGCAACGAAAGATGCAAAAAGATGTACACAAGAGGGAAACGTATAACCCATATAGTTGCTCATACAAGAGGGAAGCGTATAACCTATATGGTTGCTCATATGCTGTGCAGGTAATTTTATCTATTTATTTACTTGTATTTGTTAATGTGCACAGTTTATAGAATTGGTAACAATTAATTATGTTCTCTTGTTGTAGGTTTGGTTGTACGAAGTGATTTTATTTGTGGCGGATCGTATGCAAAGAAAGCGAGAGATTTTGGTACATTGAGACCACGATACTTTGGTGGAAGACCAATAGGACGCCTTTTCAGTCCAAGGTGTTAACAGACATATTTGGTGCTTACAGACGATTATAGTAACAATTCTTGACATAGATTTTTTTATTAGTTAGTTGATTGATTGATTTGTTGAGTATGTTGCACAAGGCGAGCTTTCACATGTCGTTCTCCATCCCGATAACCATGACAATAATGACAAACATTATTGACTGAGCAAATAGTGGCTCCCAATTATTGGTGGCTCACTTGTTGATTGGGCTACCCAGAATAACCTACCCATTCCATTGTATTTTGGGGAGGTTAAGGATTCAAAGGGTAAGGGAAAAGTGGGACCGATGCCATCTCACTTAGAGGGCAAACATGTCGACGGAACTAGACCTCTGTCTCCACCACCGAAATCGTATGTAGAAGGCCAGGTACATTTTAACAATCACATGTGTCTACTGTTTTAGTGTACATGATAGTTTTACTAACAAAACCTTGTGATGCAGGTAACTAAGGGTCCATTGGTCCTTGTCAGTCTCTTGGATGCGATTTGGGCTGAGTTAGCTCCGTATCAGGCTGAGTTACTAAAGACAATTGGGGAGAAGTTAAGGCTCAAGCCAAGCAAATCCAAGGGTTGGAAGTAGAGGTCCGAGAACAACGAAAGAAGATTTGAGAGATTAAAGAGATTCTGATTTTAGAGGTCAAGGATTTAAAGGTATCACATTAGTTTAATGAATTATTTGGTAAGGTCACAATCTTTTAAGTAAAAGAATTCATGAATCTCGTTTTTCAATACAGGAGGACGCTAACCATTCTGCGCCTATTCTACAGAATCATGGTCATCCTTATCCAAAGGATGTGTAGTACTTACAAGTTGTTGATGATGTCATACACTTATCCTAGAGGAATAACGCAGACATAGGGGTCTATAAGGTCCATAATGATTCACCGAATAAGAGCATACGTATCTTGGGGACATAATCCATTTTATATCAAGTGGAGAACGTTTTACATTGGCCAAGTTTATAAGAGGTCGCTCCTGCTTCTCAAACCATACACCAACCCTGACCAGCGTGAGAAGTGGCAGACGATGGTCCAGCCATCACAGGATATGGCAGTTGTTGCCTCACTGTCATTGGCTATTACTGGACTATCAACTTACAACTGGAGATCCCTTATCGATTATCACTTTGACTCGCGCTTCAATGCTTGGTGCGATGCGCGCCATGTTCGAATCTAGCTCGGACCTGATTACTTCGATTCTAGAGCTAATTTTTTAAAGAAAATCACCTCACAGAGATCATGGCTTAAGGACGACATAAGTTTCTATTCATGTACATTTTTAACTTCAGTCCTGTCAAATTGTTATAGTGTTAACCTATGTTGACATTTTGTTTTATAACACATCAACTCCTTTATGTACTTCTTATAGATCAAACAGACACATAGTCCTTATGAGATACCCAGGACTTCACTACCACTAAACACAAGTTCCTCGTGAGTATTCTGTTTGTTTTGCAAAATTTAACAGTTTTCTTGGATGTTTAGTTATTGAAAATGGACTAATCATATATTTACCTAATTTCTAGACAGGTTTGTTTAGCCAACGCCTATGACAGGTGCAAAGAAGACATGGATCATATCGCCTAGGACATAACATGCTTCAAATACGTGGATAGTCTGTATACTTCTCATGGGAAATGTGATCAGATGTTGGCATCATAAGTAACATTGCATCAATTAACTAGAGCCTTTTTTTCTGAAGCGTTTTTAACATAAAATATAACTTATCTACATCTACTATATGTTATAGGTATACGCTCCCATCAACATCAAAGGTTAACATTGGGTCTTGACTCAGATCTCCTATAAGGACAAAGAGGTGGTACTCTACGATTCCTAGATACCTGAGGACGTAGTAGATCGAGCCAAGTTACTGGAGTTCTGCACACCACTGACAATCGTGGTCCATATGCACAGTTCTTCCCTGAGCATACGCGTGCTTCACATAAGGTTATCCCTTAAAGTTTACATAGGATTATAGAGGATGTGCCTCAACAGCCGTCAGCTAGTGGATCTTATGGTGTGTATTATGCCACTTATACAGAGTTGTTGAGTTCTGGCGTAGGTGTTGATGCCATAACTGATATGGACAAGGACACCATCAAAAAGAAAATGGTGATCAAGATATAGCACCTGGGAGGCATAGACCACCCATCTTGATTTCTGGAAGGTGTATTTTGAGGAGGGTCCAAGAGGGGAGAGATGTTGTCATGATGTTATATTTGTTATGCCAGTGACATTCGCATAGTTGTCTTTTGTTAGCTAATATGTACAATATTGATTTTTGTCTATATTGTTCTTTTATGTTGTCGATGTTTTTTCTTTTGTCAATAGAACATGTAGTACATTAATATCATACCAAGATTTCCAAATAGATTCCACTGATATCCATGAATACAAATGCAAAGATCCACAATATACATTGACATTGATATTGATAATAACACGGGAGACAAGAATATGAAACATGAAACGTGTAACCCTGCATAATGCATAAATCACTCAAAAGTTCATGAATCAAATGACTACAAAAATGGAACCACATCCGTAAACAAGAAACAGTCAATGCACCAATAAAGGGCCCGCTTTTATATTCGATGAAGGATAAAGAGGTACATGATTCTAGCATGTTTGTTGGTTATGACCAAGATGCCTACAACGTCCACACTTACATTGCCTAATAGACTCACTCATTGAAGGAATACGCTGTGTACGTCTACGTACAGTCTATCATCGATTGATCAGTTGTAGTATAACCTTTGCCTGAACCTCATCTAGGACCACCCAATCCTTACACATCCCAACAGGAATCACTAGTGTTGCACAAGCAAGCAATAAGTATTCATTTGTGTACATCAGACTACAGTAAGGTGTAAGCGATTGAAGCTTAGCATAATGGCATGTAGTAATTACATGTCACATGGTAGCTAGTCAAGATCAAAAACCTTGCAGTAATATGTACAGGCATTATGATCAACGACATCAACACTACTTTCGGAATACACTTGGTATAAATGCTTACTGATTAGAGATACTCAAAGTGTGTCCGACTTCTCTTTCCATTCCTTCAAAAGTTTCTCAACCCATTTTGTCAACACTGTAGTAGACTTGCCTGCCTCAATATGCCTTTCATGGAACCACTATTGCAAGACTTGAGATAAAGTGAACACAAAGACCATTATTTTGAATACGGAGATATATCTATAGAAGATTTGTAGATAGAATAAGATAACAAACTTGCCATTAGAATTCGCATATCAAAGTAAACTCTAGGTTCTTAGACTGTTTCATCCTATTGTTCATAGACTCAGCAATATTTATTGTCATAATGTTGAATCTATGGCTTGAAAAATGGTTACGGGCCTATTGATGCCTCTTGCTTGTTCAAAAACACCATTGAACTTCGCTTCCCAACATGCCTTTACTGCATTTACAAAAGCTTACTTATCCTTGAACTTATTCTTCATGTTGCATTCAAGATGATACATGCAAATCCCAAATGTGACGTTTGGGAATATGTTAGTTGCGGTCTTTTCGATGCTTTGTGTCGATCAGATATGATAACGAAGTTCTCAACCTCACCAATAATCCTATAAAGCTTGGACATGAACCAACCCAAAGACTTATCATTTTCAAATGACCCAAATCCGATTACCAAGGAAATATTTGGTTGTTTCCATCCAAGCTTTGGGCCAAAAATATTGTACTTTTATATTTACCTATAAAAAATGTGCCATCAACAGCTATAACAGGTCGGATAGAAGTTCGAAAACTAGAAATTGATGCTCCCAATGTCATAAAATAGTGTTTCAAGTGATTATCTTTATGAACTTCAAGCACGATAACTGTACCTAGATTTATGGTCTCCACCATGTAAGAATATGAAGGTAATAGGCCAAATGATTCCTCAGTAGTCCTATGAAGTTGGTTTAAAGTAGCCTCTTTTCCCCTCCAAGCCTTTAACTAATATGTGCAAGTCTTTTTGAACATTCTCAATTATTTTCCTTGGTCGATAAATCTTACGGTATTAACGAACTTCTCTTTGATGTGTTTCCCAATGAGTTTGATACTTCCTTATCTATGGTCTGGATGTAGTCCTGCAGTATCACGAGTGTGATTATTGTTAAACACCTTAACTTGGAGGAAATCGATGTTTCCAACCTTTGTTGCTCTTAAGTGCGATTTACAACCTTCCTCTCGACAACCAATGTCATACCGAACCTTTGTAGATCTAGTCACTTTAAACTCAAAGTTATGTTGCAATGCCATGTTTCTTAGCTTGTGTCAAAGTTTTATTTTGTTTGAAAATACATGTCATCTAAAACTTCTCCACTTTCAATTTCGTTGGTGTTGTTCTAAACCAGTGTCATGGATGGTGCTATTGGAGGCATGAACTGAAAGATATCCTTTGCTCTTTCAAGGATAGAATCATTTGCAACATCGTTGTATTCATCGTGTACCTTTTCTTCGAAATGTGTGGACGATCCAGCATCCCATAGCCTTAACAAAGTCATAATATGATATGACAATTGTAACTCCATATCGTCATTGTCCACACCATCACTATCCTTCACAAATGTTCCCTTATTCGCTGCCTCATGCATATTTTATTTTACGGAATCATCTCCATTGTCTCCCTCATTTTCTGTATATTTACCCTCAAAACTGTCTCTAACTTTTGACACCGCTTCAAATTCTTCTTTGATGCTCTCAAGGCCATGAACATCTTTTGTAACTTCAAATTGTCGCCTCAAGATTACCACAATACCTAAGATTACCAACATACCTAATATTACTAACATCACCTCCAACATTAACATCTCCAACATTAACACCCCCTCTACAACGCAATTATGTACAAGATCATCATGCATGCTAAACGATGGCGCATTACTGTAAATAGGCTATTCAGGCTGCTCAGATGTTTAACGGTTTGAAGTTTCAACATAGATTGTACGATCAACAATTCTAGATGAAGGCTTCAAACATCGCTTAACCTCAATATACAACGGTGTGTATGATGATAAATGTTTCAAACTATCTGCAATGAGAAATCTATATTCACGTTGACATTGGATGGGGAGAGGCCTCACACAATTTGTTTCGTTAAATTGGGCACTCAATTTCAACTTTGTTCGATAGCCATCTAACCCAAGGATTTCACATATCAATTGCAAAAACCCCTAGTAAGAAGTATCCATTTGAATCGACAATGAAAAACCATCTCTACCGATCTAAACAACATCTCCACTAGCAAGTGCCTTGAATTTTCCACTATAAAACAATGTGAATCCGATATCCTCCATTTGGGCAATCAAAAATGTGTAGAAATTAGTGAAAATACAAAAAAAAAACCCCAAAAAAGGTGCTAAAATTGACTACAAAAATAAGTCTGCGAAATAGTTAGACAGTTAGACAACCATACTGTCTAACTGTAGAAGTTCACTTTGATGCCACTTCGACAGTTAGACGATTGCTTTGACAATTTTTTGACGATTCTTTGACACTTCAATGACTGATACATTGCTAATTCGATGATGCTCATCAGGATTCGACAATACTTCTACAATTTGATAACACTTTGACAAGGTTCTAACTATCGGATAGCTATCTAACTGTCGAAATTATGGGTTTTCATAATAGATACGAGTGTAGAAAACATTATTTATAACCATAAAACTGACAAAACCTATTTAGATTCATTTATTTCAACTCTTTTTGCCTATATCTACGCACATGATATGAGTTCTATCGTTCTAATCATGCAAAAACTTAAATGAATGAGTTAGAGTTGAGTTTCAAAGTTACAATACCTCTATTTTTGACCACTTTGCAACCCGAATCAGCCTCTTTTTTATGTTTTTAGTGTACTATAATGTGTTTGATTGCTATCTTTTATTTTTTTTGTTCATTAGGGTTCTATAGCCATAGGAGAGTTAGAGAGTTAGAGAGAGAGAGAGAGAGAGAGAGAGAGAGAGAGTTATGGTGGTGGTTAGTGTTAGTTAGAGAAAGTTAATGTAATAAGGGCAATTAGGTAATTTAGGGGGTTGGTGGCTAGTGGCTTAAGAAGATTATTAGGGAGGGCTAGATATAAAAATTTGGTTTTAGAGAGGCCTAGTTTTGAAAATTTTTCATTTTTTAATTACCTATAAACTCTTCTCAAGTAGCATCCAAACAACTTCAAAAAATTTTAAAAGAGTTTTTGATAATAAAAAAAACTCTTTTAACCAGTAGAGATTAGAGAAGTCGACACTACAAGAAATTTTTACATATTTATTACTTTGTATTTTTTTTATTTGACATTTTTTTAAAAAAAGTGAGAAGTATAACATTAATATGAAAGTCAAACCTATATTTTCATCATACTTGTCACTTATTATTTTAATTATATTACATATTTCTCACATTTTTAGATAGTGACAAGTAATTAACAAGTAATTAGGATACATATAAAAACAAATAAAGTATTTAAACTTAAAAGTAATTTTTAGGGGTGATTATGATAAATTATAATATATTAGAATCTCATGTAATTTTTATAGCCTATATAAACAAAACCCCAACTCCCCAAAACCTAACCCTAGCCTCCATCTCAACGTCTTTATCATGCTCGCGGCTCGCCCCCACTTCACCGTCTCTGTCGCACTTGCGGCTCACCTCCACTCCACCATATCTCGCGCTTGCAACCGCCTCCACTCTACTCTGTCACGGCCACCTCTATCGGCTCTCCTCCCTTCGTTTTGTAAGTATAAATCTTTTCGAGCTGCTGCTATTCTACTCGCTTTGCGTCGAGTCTCATCTCGCAATCTTTTCCTAGGTTTCAGTAGACTTTAACGGTGATGGAGACATGGCGGATAAGGCAGTGGCCATTCGTACCAGGATGTTCATGACCAATCGTCTTTTCTCCAGGAAGCAATTCGTCATCGATGTTCTTCATCCCGGTAGGCCTAATGTTTCCAAACCTGAGCTCAAGGAGAAGTTGGCGAGGATGTATAAGGTGAAGGACCTAAATTCGATATTTGTTTTTGAATTCAGGACTCATTTTGGAGGCGATAAATCTACTGGGTTTGGTTTGATCTATGACTCCGTTGAGAATGCAAAGAAGTATGAGCCCAAGCACCGGCTTATTACAAATGGACTTGATGAGGTAGAAAAGTCAAGGAAGCAGTTGAAGGAAAGGAAGAACAGAGCCAAGAAGATTCGCGGTGTAAAGAAGACTAAGGCCTTAGATGCTGTCAAGTGGAAAGAAGAAATGAGTTTCTGGGCATGATTTGCTAGTCTTGAAGCCAATTTTTTCTACTGGGGTTTCTTTAGTATTCTTTTTTCTCTTTTTTGTTTAGTTTCTGAAATTGAATCTATTGCATTGTGGAATTTGGTGATATGCGATGGTTAGTTATATTGTCAAATTTTGAGTAAGTCGCGAGAATTTTTTTTTTCTTTTGAAATATTTAGTAGCAATACACTGTTGTTTTCCGTCCAATTTTTAATGGTCTTGTGATTTTGAATTATTGTTGACTACTAAACTTATAACTTTGGAAACAAAGGTAGGTAGATAGAGACGTAATTGTATTTCCTCTGTTACGTTGGAAGCTATAGTTCATTTCTGGATTCTGTGGAAACTCCCCTGTTTGTTGCTACCCTTTAAATTGGGAGAGTGTTGGTTTATAGATGCTGCAACATTAATTAATTGTTATTGTATTGGAAAAAATGCAAAGACTAGCAATTCTTGGGCCATTTTAAGAAATCATAAGCGTTTTATAATTGTCTAAAGGGTTTGAGTTGTTCGGTTGGTTTTGTCTTAAGAAAGCCTTTGAGAAGCTTAGCTGTTAAGGTGTCAAGTTATTGGGTGATGTTGAATGTTTGTTGAGTATTAAATTTAAGTTTGTATTTTAGAAATTGAGGGTAAACCTCGAATTTTATATATCACATGGTGAAGGTATTTATAAATTTCAAAAAAGTATAAATCTTATCTTCTACTTTGGTTACCAAATTCGTGTTACTTAAATAATATGATTTCTAAAATAAGGCTGTGTTATTAGATGTCATCTTACAAGTTTCTAGCAATTTTTTGTTTGTTTTTAAATATTTTCTGGATGTTTTACACTGCTTCACCTTATCTTGTTTTTGTTTTTTCCTCTGTAGGCTCTGAATTTTCTAAGGAGAATTTTGTTTCTAAAATAAAGATGCAGATTATGGAGCAAAGACCAGGGAAAAATGATAATATGTCTAATAGGTGATAACTGAAGTTAAGATTTATCTCTTTCCTTTAATTTTATTATCCTTCTTTTTTTGTTTTTCTCTTATTGGCAGGAAACCCAGAGAGTAAAGAGAAAGAGGGCAGTGTTGCAAAACCCATGTGCCATTGGAAAGTTTTGTTGCTCTATTTTGCTTCTATGACTATGGCTATTGCTAGGACTATGAACAACTTGTCTCCTGTTGAGTATGCCTTCCAAGGTACATCAAAACATGCTTATGATTTTGCATGAAAAATTCTGATTTGTTTGTATTTACTTTTTTATTTTTTTGGGTACTCATTTGGAGTTTGAAAAGTGGGGTTTAACCATAAGGGTTCAGTATTAAAATAAAAAAAAGATCTGGATTCATTCAACATAGCAACTTTATGTTAGTCTGTTTAAAAAAAAAATTCCAGCTCATCTATTTGTAATGTTGGTGCGTATGATCTATGATTCTTCTTTTTCTTCTTTTCAACTCTAAATATTCTAAAAGTTTGCTAGTTAGTTGAATTGATGTTGTTTTATGAGTTATTTTTGGTTTTATTTATTCCAAATTTTGCTAATTAGATCAATAAGTGTATATTTGTTAAATGCTAAGCAAAACAGGTTTGATCTTGAGTTCAGTGGGTTTTCTCTGGTGAAGAATATAAGTTTTAATCATCTTGCAAAAACAAACCAAAAGAAATGAATTCAAGGGAAGGGAGGGGCTTGGATTGAACTACCCGTTAAACTTGCTACTTTGGTTGAAACTATAGTTTAGGTACTTGCTAAAATAATATACTTAGTTATAAATCTATTTATTGATGCTATGTTTTTATCATTTTCTTATAAAAGAATTTAAATAATGTGTAAATTCTCTTATAAAAATTAAGGAATTTCAAATTTCAAATAACTTTTTTGAAATGATATAATATTTGTTCTTACATAAAAATATTATAATTATTTTAAAAATTAAATGAAAATAAACAGTGCTCCAAAAACTTATAACGCCTAGATGATGTCGTTTAGGTTGAAGAGTGCAAGAAAACCCTCAAACACTCCTTGTTTCTACTTTCTTCGACAAATTCTCAATCTTTCTTCTATTCTCAAACCCTAACTTGTCTTTCTCTCCTTGAACTCGTGATTCTAAATCAACAGCTTACCATCGAGTCATCACTGTCATCAAAAAAGGCATAACACATCCTGGCTCTCATTTTCTCTCTTGATTGTTTTGCTCGACTCTCGAAGGTCATGTCCCCATGCACACTCAAGCGGGCAGCATCCGCCCTTATCTGCTTCCTTTGTTTGATCTGTAACTCATCTATTACACTTACAAATGATTTCTCTATAACTATCTCTCTTGCTGCTCTTCTACACTTTCCAAAATTTTTGTTCGAAGCTGTGATTTAATGGATGGTTTCAGGCATTTCTATTTAATGGATGGATGCTTTTGGTTCATGGCCATAAATTAATGGGAGAAAAATTATTGTCATTTGATATATTTTTATTATTCTGATTCCTCTTTTGTTTATTGTTTGTATTAATTTCTATATAAACATTCTTTAGGATGGGAGTGCATCTGATGAAGGTAGTGGTGAAATTGATTAGGAGACTGAAGATGAATAGGAAGTTGCTAATTATTCTTTACCATCCTATTCTAGTGTTAGCCTTTATGGTGGCGAGGCAATTGCAAGCTTGACAAAGGTAAATGTTTGAAGTTTCCTTTTTGTTTAGCATTAAATTATAATTGAAAGGAAAAGTAAAATTGAAGTATGGTATTTTCATGTGTGACTGATTACAAAAATGGTGCATGAAGGAGATTGTGAGTTTGAGTCATCATCAAAGGATTATTTAAGTGTTTTATCTTATGGATTGCTTGAATGGTAATGAATTGATGATTTCATATAGGTATTAATTAAAGTTGTCTACTGTTAAAGCGTATATAGAGTTTTCTACAATCAAACTTCTTCTGGTAAATTAGCAATTTACTAGCAATTTCTTTTGGGGAAAATTGCCGTAACTTTCCCATGTTGTTTTGCTACTTTTGTTTAATGGGTCTACACTAAACTGCTTGGGGTTTATATTGACCAAAATGTAGATGCCCTGATCTGTGGAGCTAACCCTTTAGACATGCACGGATAACTAACAATTATTATATGTCTATCATCTTATTAACCAATTTTAGTTCCTTTTATTTGTGCCTGTACCAAATATGCAAGAGGATCAACCTTATGTAAGTCCTGCTACCTTCTTCTTATGTGAAATATATTAACATCTTTTTGCCTGTTCTGCTATAACAAGCATTTGGTCGAAAAAGTGAAAAGCATAGACTGTTTGTATTTTCTGGCTTTTATCTGCTGCTCTTTTTTTTTTTTTCAATTATTCCCTATCAACGTTGAGAGAATTTGTTCATGTTTGTATGTTCTAGATCTTTTGTTACATCCCCATGCCCAATGTTGATTTCACCATCCTAACCCTTTAGGTTTTAAAAACAATTTATTAGATTGAATAGAGCAAAATTTGATTCCTACATGAATATGTTTGCGAATTGTCCTTGAGATATATAAATGTAGCCCTTGTTTTATAACTAATTCTTTAATTGCCTTTACCACCTTGAGTCAAGCTTATCAATGGGTTAATCCACCTCAAAGAGATAATTGATTTTGTAGGGATGGGTTTTCCTGAAGAAATGGTTTCCAAAGCTATTCTTGAAAATGTTACTGCTTCTATTATCTTGTCAAACAACACATTTTTATTTCAAGAGCTTTTACCTCTATAATTGCTTGATTATTATTTAAGAGAAAAAAAAGCATATTTAATACTTGAAACTCTCCTCAAAGACTCGGTGAGTTAATCTGCACTTCATTCTATGCTGTGAAATGCTTATAACTTGATGTACTGAAAAGATGTCTCTTGTACTGAAAATGCTGCTAATGCTACCTTATTCAATTTTTTATTTTGTTCATTTTTTATATACACGATCAATAAACTATTTCCTTTTGACTTAGATTCTGCTCTTGTTTTATTTTTAGTATTTTTGTGGTGACTACAAGCTTAATTATTTTAACGTTTAACATCTTTTTTTATTATTTTAATTTTTTTCCTCACGTAACTATTCTGGCTATGGTTGCCATTAGCTATTTTAAATATAAATGCCTTCCATGTGCTTTACCCTTTTTTATTATTTTTCTTAATGCCAACACTTCTTCTCACGTTACTTTGTGTGACTTGCGTAAAGAAGTCGAAAATATTAGATATTCAGTTTCCAATTCTTAGAAGAAATCCTCTACTTTTCAAATAACATGATATAGAAATTTGTTAAAAGTTTTTCAATTCCAAATAATAATTGCTTCTTGTATTATGTGCAAGTAAAGTCAACAAATTGTATAGTGAAGAAACTGCATAATTTTTTACTCTTTCTTTTGGAGTCAGTAAAGTAAATGTAGAAAGAGCTTTCAGCATATAAAACTTCAAGATTTGCATGTTGGTTAATTGTGTTATGTATTATTTGTTAGGCTGTGTATAGAGAATTTTATGCTGAAAGACTTTGTTCAGTTGGAAATTAATAAGCAGCGGAAAGTTGCAAGATCTTCAAAGCGAAAGCAATTTGTAAAAGAGAACCTGAGAAGTTTAAAGGAAAGATGATATAGGGCAAGTTGTCAACTGACTTTTGGTTTGCTTACCAAACAGGTTAGAAATGAAGTAGTAACTCGAAAGAAAATTTATAAGTGGTTATTTTTAAATAAATTAACAAAATATTATGAGATACATGAGAAAAGGTCTTTAGTCTTCTAAATAAATTAACAAAATATGAGATATATTATTTTTAAATGGGTTTGAGCTGCCACTTGTGTCTATTAAATATTAAATTAGTTTAGATATGTTACCATGCATGACTAGTACTATCACTTCCCTTTTAAAATATAGGAAGACATTGAGATAATACATTCTCTTAGAGTAAACTTACATCGATTATCAATTTCGTGGGCTAGAGATGCCCTTAAAAGTAGTAAATGGCATGGTGATTAATATGTTTAAATCATTATTCAACTACTTGATACTAATGTTCTTGAGCTGTAACAGAAGGAAAGTTTATAATAACATCTTAGATAATCTTTTGCTCAAAGGTAAGATCTTTCTCAAGACTAAATTACTAAAAACATTTGCTTTTTCCTTTTTAGAGTTGAAGAGAAATGAATGCATAATGCAAGAATTGAGCATTTTGTGACCATTCATTATCATGACTTACCATAAGAATTCGAAGACAGGTAAGAGTCTTTTCTTAGTCAGGTATTATATAGTGCTTCTCTGTTCTCATTTTGTGATATCCACATATGCCATCAAATTAGCTAGATAATTTGTGAATCTACTTTATTTTTAAAGGTTTCTCTTTAATTTGGACTACTTGGCTGCTTGCAGTTTACAATAGAATTTTAGACAATTCATGCGTTGCATTAGGATTGGAAAGACAAGTAAGCACTATATCTATAATTTTGTATTGTTTTTTATGGCTTAAAGAATACAAAATAATCATATTAAAACTTGACTTTACAAGTATTATTAAATAATCACATGTTTGAGTGTCAACAAAGTTGAACAAACTTTTAGTTCTTGTTTTATCAGAAATCTCCCTGAATTTTGAAGCAATCTGAATTGGTACTTTTGATGCATGGTAGAGTTACCATATACCTAGAATTTGTTTTCCAATCCATGGGAATCCATTGTCACTAATCTCCTATGTCTTTTGTCCCCTTTCAATGAGTTTGATGTTTGTTGTGCTGGCACATCACTTGTACATTTGGGTCTTTGATTTTTGCTCATATTTCTTATCTTGGATTTTGCAGCCGGGAGTATGTATTATTGCATGAGAACTCAGTTTAGTGAAGGCTGCTTCAATATGTTCCTCTCTGCACATGAAAGACACTAGGTTTATGCATATCAGTCTAGAATTCCTTGTGTTTGCTCCAATTAATTATGACTTTGTCATATTGAGAGTTATTCATTCAAGGATAGGTCATTGTACATAAGTTGCTTTCTATCCTTGTGAGCTTTATGCATACTGTTACTATGAAGGCTTCTTTTGCATGATATGTATCTATTATTTCTCTTCTCGATTGATATTCAACTTACCATTACAACTAAAATTCTTTTGGTTTTTAGATGGTTTTATCTTGTCTGAATGTTATAGCTATTTTGTTTTAATATCATTTTTCAGGTCGACTTTGTTTTGATTAAGACTAAACTTGACCCTTTTTAGGTTATAATCAGATCAATCCAAATTGATATATATATATATATATATTTTCAAATACTTGGTGTTTTAAAAACTGCCAAGTATTTTTTTTTTAATTTTTGGAACTATTATACTTGGCGGTCAAAAACCGCCAAGTATATTTTTTTTAATTTTTAAACATACTATATTTGGCGGTCAAAAAATGTCAAGTATTATCATATGCATATTTGGCACTTTGACCGACCGCCAAATATAGTCAAATTGATTTTATTTGGCGGTGCCATTGGTAACGCTTTTAAGACCGCCAAATATATACATATTTGACGGTCAAAGACCGTCAAATATGATCATTTTTCTTGTACTGCGAAACAAACATGCTCTAATTACAGTATTTGAAAACTAATTTAACTTACTATCCCAACTTCCAAAACTTAATAGGCACAGGTGAACACAGAGGCGAACCTACCCCTAGGCCCCTCCTAAATTTAGAAAATTTTTAAAACCCCCATTTATTTTATAAAGTTGCTTGATCCTTCTTTATTTAAAAAACAACTAATTTCAATGTTTTATTGTCCTTTTTTATCTAAGTGCCGAGCTGCTTGCCCTTGACCACTTCATGCAGCCACAAATACAAAATATGAGTTTATATTATATTTTAATTATTTTCTATTATTTTATTCATAGATAGAATTTTAGACATTTTTAGTCCTTATTTATGTTGTTTGACATAAATTATGTGAAACTTTTACTATGTTTTGAAAAAAAAAACAATTCTTATTAGATGGGTACAAAATTGAAGTACTTTAGTGAATAACAATGACTAACTCTTTTAATAATTTTTCATAACATATTATTATATTTGTAAAATTGTACAATGTCTTTCTGTTTTATTATTGATTTTTTTTTAGGAATTAGGAAAAAAAAGTAATAAATATCATTAAAAATTATGTTTGACAAACTTTTCAAAATAGTAAGACTCATTATGTCCTTATATTTAAGTATTTTTTAATTATTTTTTAACAAATTTTCTTATATTATCCATATCTATCAAATAAAATTATAAATATTAAAATATAAATAATATCTCCTTTAGTCAAAATTTTGGGTGCGCCGTTGGGTGGACGGTAGTGAACTGTAGCTGCACCATTTGTTTTCGTACAGTGGCTATGGAGAATTCTTTGCCAAGACAGATGGCAATTGGTGCAGTCGCTAGGTTGAGCTAGTGACCTGTCTTCACAGTCTTGAGTTCTCAATGGAGAATTTATTACGCAAACGTGGTAATTTGTACGTGTGATCACATGAGTGCAAATTTTATAATTCAATGACCCCATCAATGTAATTTATCTAATTGCGGTCCCCAAAATCAACGCAGGAACCTGATCCCTTTCTCCTTTGTTGATTCCTCATCGGCAGCATCAGTGAACGTGGATTACGCTTCTTGGAACTATTTTCATTACATGAGTTCTTTTAACACAATGAATTTTCCTTCCTGCTACTTATGGGTATGGATATAAGCTCTGAGAATAATGACATGTTGGTCCGATCCTTCTACAACTTCTTAACCTTTCTTTATTTACTTGCATTTTTAATCTTCGATCAATTCATGTGGCAGTTCTTCCTCCACAGTACATGTATGGTTGATCATATGCTAATAATGGACTATTGCCAGCTACTTCTGGCCTATCATTTTATCCATTGTTCAAGGTAATTAAATGAGGGGTCATGATACACGACATACTTTCAATCTTGTTACTGCTCTCACATTTTAATAAAAATAATGTTCTCGTAACATATGTATTTACGGTGCTAATTAAAAAGTTTAAAATATTAAACATTTAATATAATATTATTAAAATGAAGTTAAATACATTTATTAAGATGAAAATATTTATTAAAATTATTTAATAGTATTAATTATAATATATATATTTAATATTTAACTTTTAAATTGTGTCTTAAAGATATAAAATTAATATGACCCGTATAAGAAGTTAAAAATTATTGTTTGAAATAATCCAATATTTATTTCTCAAGGAAAAATCTGAGAGCACACAATGCTATAGATGTTTTATTTGTCTGATAGCCAAACGTGAAAGATGAGAGATAGGGGAAGAGTGGAGTAAGTCTGACGTAAAAGTGCTGTGACACGACCCCCCCTAGCTAACACGAGCGAATCGTGCCTAAAACTGTACTAAGAAAATTTGACTTTTTTAAAATATGCTAATTTATGAAAAATTTGGCAGAGTTTCCCCTATATTTTAGACTAATCCCCCTGCCAAGTACACAAAATTCAACACTTCCAAAATATTTATATAACCACTAACTTCCTTTTCGGGACCTTAAGTCCATCTATTAAAATAATTGTATCTCCAAAATAGTCTTTAGAAGAAAATATGGCCTCCGGCCTCAAATATGATTAATTTCGATTCAAAAAGTTTACAACCAAAATTTTAAATATAAGTTTAAAAACTCAAACATGATTGAATAAACAAAAATGTCTAAAAGAAACTAAAACAAATCTTTGATACATATACGATATCAAATATTTACATATGCAAGAAAACCATCTATGATAATACAATAAGAGATAAAAAAGAAAGCTCTCAAAACATCATCAAATGGCCAACCTCAAGCAGCTACTGGCGCTCCGACTGAACACTGCAATCTCCTGGGAAAAATGGTTTTAAAAAAATAGGGTGAGTATAAACTCAGTGAATGGGATAGAGTTATTAAAATAGATAAAAATTTGCATAAGATAAAATAATACATCATAACAAGTAATTAACTAAAAATTCTGCTTTACTAACATTGATTAGAAAACTGCTTCTAAAAGATACAAAAACGAGCTAATCTTTAAATAATCCATATGCCTTTCACAAAAATCAAAATTTTGATATAAAAATATTCTAAGGCATTTCCACTTGTATTCAAAATTCAATTTGATAACCGTATTAAGGTTCTAAATCCCGTAAAACTCATTTCGCATTTTAAATTTCTAAATCATTACAGTTTCACTAATCAAGTACCCAAACTAATCTGACTGATCATGACCTGGCGGGGCTAGGATCGCTCAGGCCAAGATATCTCTATACTGATCCTACGCATGCGCAGAGCTGCCCCCAAAGGGCTAAACATCCAGATCACACGGCCCAAAGCCTCTATGTGTGCCTGAATGGGTCCCAAAGACCTCTATACTTTCACTATCTGAATGAATTAGGTACTAGCTTAGTAAAACATAAAAATTCGATTCTGTACTTTTAAATCTCTAAAACATTAAACAATTCTTTCTAATAACAACATAGATAAAATTTGATAAACCATGAAATATGCTTCATATAAAGGAATATCTGTTTACTAATATAATAAAGTTTCGCTAACAATTATAATAAAAATAGAAATTTAAAAATTATAATTCAATTATTGGTAAAAATGTATGTTTTTCCCACTCACTATCTTGCGGATTAACTTGCGTGGCAACCTCTTCTGCGATCGGATCTCGGTATGTATTAGGAACCACAGTCTCACCTAAGGAGAAAGTCAAATAAAATTCTTTAATAGCACAAAACCGTAGTCTCACCAATAACATATTAATTCTTCTAATTAACTCCATTTCCACACTTCATAAACAGAGCAATTCTGGTTCTCCGATTTTTAATAATTAATTCACTCATCCAAATGGTCTAATATTTTATAAACATCTTCTACACATATATGTCTAATACCATGTAGAATTTCATAGCATTATATACTCATTAGATACCTCAAATCCTTCATTTTTCCAGATACACAAATTCTGTAAATTTCCTTCCAAATCTGACCTCTCTCTATTCCAAAATACATGATAATTTGTACTAAATTTATAAAATCACAAAAATCTCCAGTTTTAAACTAGACATACATACAAACTCATATCCCAAATTTCATAATTTTTGAAGACCTCTAGATAACTCAATTAACTTGCCCAAAACTGATTTTCTGCAGAAAAACTGAATTTCCAGTGGTGAACAGTAAACTTCGAAAATTCATAATAAATTGCATACTCCACATTTTTCAGTGAATCCAACTTTAAACAAATCCTTAAGATGTTTATTTTAACATATATAAATTTCAGAATTAAATTCAAATCCAACAGATTGCTATAATTTTCGAAATTCGTACTGTTCATAGAATCCCTAATTTCCCATAATTATCATCAAAACTTCAATTCCTTCAAAATACAAGAAATTGAAGCTTAAATAAGCATGAAAATCTCATTTCTCTCTCTAGTTTCTCTCTCTATTACATCTCCAAATATCAAATAACCTCCTCCTAATATTGATCTAGAGATAGGATTGAAATTATATAATCTAATTAAATGAAGAGATGAAGAAATTACCTTAAAATCTTCAATTTCCTTAGAAAAATTCAAAATCTTCTCTTGCTTTCCTCTCCCTCTATCTCACGTTTTCCCCTCTATCTTCCCTTCTAGATTTTCTCTTTTCTTTTCTAATTAAATCCAATTAAATGCTTAATATAAATGTAAAGAAAATAATTGAGTTTGTGGGCTGGGTTAAAATAAAATTGGGCTGGTTTGCTAATATAATGGGCTAGGCTTAATTAAAATATTAATGGGTTTTAATGGGCTTTACACGCTGCCTTCTCCAACCATCCCTTCATAAATGAAAGCTATCAAATGGAAGTGCAAAGAGGCACAATAAATTTACTTAAAGTTGGAAACACTCAGCTTAATTTACTGCAAATGTTAAGCCCAGAAAACATTAATTATATCTGAGCCAAAGTCGCCAAGATTCAACCTTAGATCTGGCAGTACAGACTACCCAAGGAAGGGAAATTGGCAACAACAACTTCTTTATTGATTGAGTCCTTCTACCGTACAGTTACCGCAGCTGTTTATTTTATATAAATGTTTTACAATTTTTATATATCTGTTTACTATTTTTATACAAAATAAATGGTTGCTGCGACTGCAAGCCATTTGCTTATTCTTCTCTATCTTTTTTGAGTTGACACATGTCTTCAAGATTTAGTCTTAGATCTATAAAACAGGCTACTAAAAAAGAGGAATACTCGCAACACTTCTTTATCGCTCTCTAACTTCTTACTTTCTATAACTTCTTGTGTTGATATATATGTAACATTAATGCGTTACAGTATTCAAAGCATACAGCTCCATAAATCTAGAAAAATTACCGTGACACAGGAAGAAACATTAACAAAAAATAATAATAATAATTCACCTTGAGACATTCATAATTGTGTACTTTGATAACAATTCATGGCAATAAGGAAAAGAGAAAAAAGAAATTTATAAAATCATGCTCCTCGATATCAAATTTAAATTCATTGCACAACTTAAATAATGTTAGAATTCATTATCCTAGCTGTACGTTAGCATCTTATCAATGGTACGTTAATTAAGAGATATGGTAAAGAAATCAGGATTGTAAATATTATTTTTATCTATTAAGAGATTTATCTTTATGATAATTAGATAATATGAGTCAAATGAGGGTTATCTCGATATGCAAATAATAAATATTTCTAATTCATTAATACTTATACGTTTTTAACCTTATCGCACGTTGTTATCTCATGTTTTTTTTTTTTTTAATCTGATCTTTAGCGGGAGGGTTTCTAAAAGAAGGTTATATTTATCATGATATCTTCTTCATAGGCTAGCTACCAGGTCTTAATTTGATATAATTAATTCAATTTGCTGAAAAATGAAGTGCTTGTAAATAGTCTTCCCATCCCATGCATGCCAGTGGCTTGCACATTTAGTTTGTCTTCTAAACCTCTCTTAGTTTCTTAATCCTCATCTTCTCTCTTCTCCCTCAAGTACAAATCATTTTGAGCAATTAGTTGAGAGAGAAGAAAGAGGATGAGGATTAAAGATTTAAGGGCAACCGGATGCTGGAGGAGGAATATTAAAGGAGCGGCTGGAGGACGTGATTGGTTTGCAAGTCTTTTGATGATGGATAGACAACGATAGTGGGACGAAGCCGTTGGTTCAATGGTAGGACCTGCTTTGTATTAGGTTTATTTTGCTTCGTTTTATTTTAAGTTTCATCACTTAAACCCCAAGAGAAAGACATAGATTGGGAACTCAATCAATACTTTTTCTAAAGATATTACAAGGACCAAGATGAGAAGGAAGAATACATTAACTTAAAAGCAGAAGGGGCAAAGTCGAAGGAAAACTAATCATTATTGAATTCTTCTACCCCATTGAACAAGCAATTGTGATGTTCAAGAGTTGAAGGCAATTAAGCAATAAAATCACTCCTCCGTTCTGGTCTCTCGATCGGCCGAGTATTTCTCTTATTTTATTATTACTCTTGTGTTCTTATGTAGCTCTTATATTTAACTTATAAATTCTATAATACTTACATCTCTATTTTATTTTCATATCTTATCTCCAGATTTTTTATTTTTTCTTATCTTCAGTTTTATTTTCATATATATTTTAAGATTTTTTATTTCACTTTAATTGGAATATACTTAATTAGTTTAACTGATTTTCGTTTTTTATTCCCATTTACTTTTTATTTTAATTTCAGCATAAAAACGCTGTTCTTTAATTGTTTTGTTTGATTTTTTAGTATTTTAATTAGTTTATCCTTTTTTTTCATATTTATCTTCTTTCTTTTAAATGTTTATTTGTCTAAAAGGTTTCTTATAATATTTATTAATAATAATGCTAGATTTATAATATTTATATAACATAAACTCTACAGCATGACGCGGAAGTAGTTTAAGCGATAAAACCCTATTAAAAACGTAACTTTCTTTATCCATTTTTATTATTTTCTTCTTGAGTGAATTTTCAGTATGTAGACTACCACGTCATATTATAGAATTTATAAAGCGTAAATATTGTAAATATAGAATTACTTATTTATTAATTAATATTCATGTTGGCCTATCATCACGAATGCTAATATTTCCTGTATGTTGGATGTGAATCTTGATTTTACAACTCCATACATATGTATGCAATTGTCCATATTACCCATCTGTTTCATTAACCTAAACGGCCACTAAGATAAAAAATTTAAGAATGGATCACGTGTCAGGTGGTCAAAGTTTTGACTGTCCTTGACGGTAAATACGTAAACTTTTGGGGTGTTTATTTTTTTATTTTATCCTTCGCTTCACTTGGTTGTATGGAGAGACATTAAGAGAGAAAGGAGCTCGAGGGGACAAACACGTGCCAATTTACCTTGTTTCTAAAAAAGCATGTACCGCTAAGATTACGGGATGAGATCGACGTGTCGTGTACGAGGCTGGTATATATTTAGGGTTATAAAATGAAGAATAAAGTGCTCACTGACAATGTGGTCAGATATATATGTTTTATAAAATTACCTAACAAGCATATAGCTTGATTTGTGCTACGCTTGTCCAACCAAAAACGAAAGACGACTAGGAAAGACAAGTAGTCCAACGAACAAAAATGGCGAATGAATCAGTGTGCGAGCTTCTATTTAATTAGAAAGCAAAATTTACATTTTCTTAATGGATTTTAAATATATGACTTTTCTTTTTCTTCTATAGACAACGAGTCGTTAGAGAAGAGGAACAGGAAACTAGAAATTAAGATCATTTTCTCCCATTTTCCTTCCTTGCTGCTACTTATGGTGTAGATATATAAGCTCTGATTTAGGGAGATGGTCTGATCCTTTCACAACTTCTTAACCTTTCTTTTTTCACTTGCATTTTTAATCACCGATCAATCAATTCATGATGACGTGGCAGTTCTTCCTCCCTATTACACAATAGTACATATCGTTGCCAATAATTAATGAGCCACTATTCAAAATTGTACATATGCCAGCTCCTTTTACCTGCCTATCATTTTCTCGATTTTTCAAAGAAAATGAGTAATAATTATAATATAAAATGTTATCTATGGTGTTAAAAAGCTAAAAATATTAAACATTTAATACAATCTTATTAGAATTAGATTAAATTTATTTATTAAGATGAAAATATTTCTTAAAATAGTAAAATAACATTAAATATATACTGTTTGTAACTTTTAACTTATCTCTTAAAAATAAAAGATATGATCGGACTTGAAAGTTTTTCAACTAGAGTTAAATGCAAAATGATCGGACCTCCAGAAATTTTATCAACTAGGGTCAAATGAGCAAGATTATGACATTTAATCAAAACTTGATCCCACATGGTCCCACATGCTTTAACTTTCGATAAAGTGACAACGATATTTGATAAATATTTCAAAGTGACACAAAATTTTGATAATTTATTATTTTAAAATCCATTTAGCCATAAGTTTTTTATATTTTAAAAAATTGTCAGACAATGAGACAAATCTGTCAAATCTGTTTAATGTTGTCGTACTGTCTGTTTTGTGCCGGCGAAAATGACACAGTGGTAGAATTGCTTTGACAAAGAAATTATTTAGGAGCCGTTGATGATAATGATCGGGGTAATGATTGTGGTTAATTAATTGTTTTTTAATAGATGTAATCTAATCAATAATAATTTTAAATAATTAATAGTTATAATATGAAAATCAAATATATATTTTAGATGTGATATATGTTTTGTAAATTATCAAGGATGAGATTGAATTCATTTAAATATAAAGGAAAAAATAAACGAATTTTAGAAGAATATTTTGAAAAAGAGTTGAATTAAGAAAAAAATTTTATTATTTTGAGTACGGCCGTTTTTAAAGGGTTCAATGAATGTTGTTTAATTTGCCCTTTTACTGAAAGGGTAGCTGTATTTATTGTGAATAGTTCATTGTTGATTCATTTTCAGCAAATGGCAACAGTTGGCGGTTGTTTTGCATTAAATGAAGAATAAGTGCTCCGGATGGTGGTGAGTTATATTCTTATAAAATTAATAATTACGTGAGAAATTAATTTTATTAGTGGTTGGTTGGCATCTCATTCTCATGCAACTTTCCTCAAAAAAGCATATACTTATTTATTCACGCTATGCTCATGTTCATGTAACGATAGAAACGCAGAAAGACCGATCGAGAGAGATCGAGAGAGAGAGAGAAGCACTGAAAGAGCACAAATGGCGAGTGAAGTCGCTCTTCATGTGGCCATGTTCCCATGGTTCGCATTTGGTCATATAAGTCCGTTCGTACAACTATCCAATAAGCTTTCTGATCTGCATGGAGTTAAGGTGAGTTTCTTCTCAGCTCCTGGTAACATTTCACGCATCAAATCCACTCTAAAACTCACTCCCAAAGCCCAAATAATCCCTCTTACAATCCCGCATATTGATGGCCTCCCTCCTGGTCTCGACAGCACCTCCCAGATGACACCTACCATGGCGGAACTCCTTAAGCAAGCCTTGGACCTAATGCAACCACAAATCAAGACACTCCTATCAGAACTCAAGCCCCATCTTGTGTTCTTCGATTTCGCGCATTACTGGATGCCGACCCTAGCTTCACAACTTGGCATCAAAACTATTTTATTCTCCGTTTATTCTGCCGTTTCATTTGCTTACACCATGGTGCCTCAAAGGCGAAACCTTCACACCATCGATGATCTTATGAAACCTCCGAATGGGTTCCCTGTGACTTCCATTACCTCTCTAAAAGAATTTGAGGCTCGAGACGTCTTGTATGTGTTTATGAGCTTCAATGGGAACCCAAGTGTTTATGACAGAGTTCTTCAAGGCCTTAATGGCTGCACTGCTACTGTCATCAAAACATGCAACGAAATGGAAGGTCCTTACATAGAATACGTAAGGACGCAGATCCAGAAACCGGTTCTTTTAAGTGGTCCGCTTGTCCCCGACCCACCATCTGGTGAGCTCGAAGAGAGATGGGCTAAGTGGTTGAGTCGGTTTCCGGCCAAGTCTGTCGTATTTTGCTCTTTTGGCAGTGAAACGTTTCTAAAAAGTGATCAGATTAAGGAATTGGCTCTAGGTTTGGAACTTACTGGTTTACCCTTTCTTCTGGTTCTAAATTTCCCTGAAAATGTGGACGCTCAGACCGAATTGGTTAGTTCTCTCCCAGAAGGTTTCATGAAGAGAGCGAAGCACAAGGGAGTTGTGCACACAGGATGGGTGCAACAGCAGCTTATATTAGCACATAATAGCGTGGGCTGTTACGTTTCTCACTCCGGCTTCAGTTCTGTTATAGAAGCCATAATTAATGATTGTCAATTGGTTCTTTTGCCGTTAAGAGGTGACCAATTCGTGAACGCCAGGCTCATAGCTGGAGATATGAGGGCTGGAGTGCTGGTGAATAGAAGGGAAGATAATGGACACTTTGAGAAGGAGGATATATTGGAGGCTGTTCAAACAGTTATGATAGGGGTTGACAAGGATCCAGGTATGTCCATTAGAGCAAATCACAAGAAGTGGAGAGAGTTCCTGTTGAATGAAGAGATTCAGAACAATTTTATTGCAGATCTGATCGAGGGACTCAAAGACCTTGCTAATTAGACATCCATATATCCTCTACTATTTTGTTCTGCATAATTAATTAATGTTAAATTTCGTGGAAATAATTAATGGCCTTACTGTCTTT
The DNA here is from genome assembly GCA_013180625.2 of Boswellia sacra. NCBI lineage: Eukaryota > Viridiplantae > Streptophyta > Magnoliopsida > Sapindales > Burseraceae > Boswellia > Boswellia sacra. Next base: position 160,316 of record SNVD02011837.1, on the reverse strand, counting down.
TGCATTCTATGTTTTTTCATATTTCTACTTAATAAAAAAAAAAAAACACCTCTAATTTGCAAGCGTCTGCTGATGATCATAGGCCATATATATATATATATATATATATATAACCTCTCCTAACACCTTAAAATACTCCAAAATTTTATGAAAGATATACTAACTTAAACAATCTGTTGATGAAACCTTAATTAAACTTGAAGAATTTATATGTAGAGCCACTCAAATGGCCGGGGCACAGCAACCCTCCAGGCCTATATCTATCGTGGCACTGCCGCTTTCAGGCAGACTAATGTTTAATTGAACGATATCATTTGACAATCACAACCATGAAGGCCCAACACCCCAATACAAGGATTGGAAAAAAAAAAAAAAGTGGTGATAATCAAATATACAGTTAGTTACAACTACTATCCAAGAACAAATACCGAGTACGTACATAAAATTGCAGAGATCATATTTAAAAGCTGAGTAAAATTCTAAAGAGAAGAGATTTCTTTTCTATTTTCCAATATTGATATAACATAGAGCTGATGTTCTGTTATGGTGAGATTTTAGAGAAAAATCAGATCTGAGAAAATATGGCAGCACTAGTGTTGCTAGCCCTTGTGTCTTTCATTAATATTCTACAGCTGTACGAAACTATTTGTCATTACAAGATCTAGCCGGAACAAAGGCCATAGATAATTTGTTCTTGCCTTGTTAAAGAGATTAAAAGGCTAATTACAGTGGTTGGAATCTATTAGCGACCGTCCTAACTTCTAGAACTTGGTAGGCACAGGTGAACAGTGGTCAGCTGTAGTTGGACCATTTGTTTTCGTACAATGGCTCCGGAGAATTCTTCACAAAAACAGGTGGCAGTAGGACCATTCGCCAGGTTGAGCTTGTGAACCATGTGAGTCCTGCGTTCTCACTGGAGAATTTATTATACAAACGTCGTTTCATACATGTGAGCCACATGAGCACAAAGTCTATAATTCAATGACTTGGTCAAGTTAATTTATTTCTAGTAGTGGTCCTCAAAATCTACCCAGGAAGGTGGTCCTTTTCTCCTTTATTGATTCCTCGTTTGTAGGGGTAACAATTCGCGTTCGCGGATCATATTCGTATCGTGTTGTATTATAATACGATAAAGATCGACTCAATACAAACACGACCCATTTATTATTCATGTCACTATGACACTACACGAACACGATACGATTATTAAACAGATAACACGACACGACACGCTAACATGAATAATAAACGGGTCGTAAAGACACAAACACGACCCGTCTAACACGATTAAAACACGTTTACATTATTGACACGACCCGATTGACACGATTATGATCCGTTAACACGATTATGACACGTAAACACGATTAGATTTTCAACTTTTGTTAAATGACAAAAATATCCTAAGTTTTAAAATTTATTAGGTTTTAAAATTCTATTTTTATTTTAAAATTTAGATACATGTAGGGACTAAAATGTCTAAAAAGTTTAGTATTTTTAAATTTAATATGTAATCGTGTCAATATTCGTGTTAATCATGTTATCGTGTTAATCGTGTATAATATGTATTCGTGTTATTCGTGTTACTCGTGTCATAATCGTGTTCGTGTCAATATTTGTGTTAATCGTGTCATCGTGTCAATCGTGTATAATATGTATTCGTGTTATTCATGTTACTCGTGTCATAATCGTGTTCGTGTTGTAATCGTATCGTATCATAATCGCGTTCGCGTGTTGAAGACTCTCAACCCGAACACGACACGATTAATAAAGGGGTTGATATCTTCGACACGAACACGACACAAATACGAATATGCCAAAACTCAAACCCGCTTAAACCCGTGTCGTGTCAAGTCGTGTTCGCGTATCGTGTCAAAAATTGCCAACCCTACTCGTTAGTGGCATCAGTGAGCGTCGAATATGCTTAGGACTCTTTTAGTTCTTTTAACACAATGAATTTTCTTTCCTGCTACCAATGGCTATGTATATAAGCATGATAATGTTGAGATATTGGTCTTATTCACTTGCATTTTTAATCTTCGATCAATTCATGTGGCAGTTCTTCCTCCATAGTACATGGTTGATCATATCCTACTAATGAACTTATTATAAAATTTGCACTATTCGCGAAAAAGTTCAATCCGAGATCTTAACAAAATTATTATGAAACAACGAACAATAAAATCAAATAAGAAAAATAGACAAAAAAAGTGACACTGAATTTATAGTGATTGGAACTGTCAAACTTACGTCCATTTTGAAGATCTTTGTAGCAACTTTATTCAATAAAAAAATAAAGAAGAATTACAAGAATACGAGCAGCAATTAGAAGGATTTCAAGCCTTACAGCTATCACATGCATATATCCCAAAATAATCATCAATTTATGATATATGCTTCTAATAAAAGACTAACCAAAAAGAACTTCCAAGGGCATCAGATCTCTCTCACAATTAACAATTCCAAATCGCATATTTCCAAGATCACTCTCTCATACGTTGCCAGTCCTTGTAGTCTTTCAACATGTCTAAAGCGTTTTCTTCTGTCTTCTTTCTTCCACCACTTTCGTAGTATTTCATAGTATTATTTTTTCACTTATATGATTAAGGTTTATATATAGGCTTTTGAGTTTCTTTCCTATTCTAACCATGATTCTTAGATCAGAAGTATAATCAAAAATCCTGATTTTAGTTTCCTTTTCAAACTATATGAGTATCCAAGATTATCCTATTAAAATAAGTAACAGTCAAACTTAACTTCCTAGTTTGATATAAATTCTAATTTGTTTTAATTCTAATCTAGAAACAAATCTTATATTATCTAATATTATAAAAAGACAAAATCACAAATAACAATTTCCATCTTGGTTTTGTCTTCAACTATGTTGATTCCCTGTTAAAGAAAGATTCTCAGTTCATGACATTGCGCATGTGCACAACTAATATTGTGTAGGTTTCTGTCAGAACTGTATCTACTCCTCGTCTCTTTCGCAGAAGCGCAACCTTTTTTTGCCAGACTTGCTCAGGAGTGTAACCCACCTTGCGTAGGAGCGTAACCTTTCTATTACCTCTCTGTTAGACTTATGCATGAGCGCAATCCACCTTGCATAGGAGGGCCACTAGGTCTGATATGATTCTGAACCTTTCTTCCTTCCTTCTCCTTTCCAGCTGCTACTCTCCACCAGCCCCTCAAGACATTAAGCGCATTTGATTTAGATCAAGTCCAAGCCTTGCTTGAACTTGCTAACTGTCCTATCAAACCATTCCAACACCTTTTCCATATAACTCTTTTGTCGTGCTTCATCTATTTCACTAGTTTGTGGAACATGAACTGATTTATTTGTCAAGGACTCCAACTTAAGCTCAAATTGCTCTCTTCCATTACTAGCATCGGATGCTTCATCTTTATCAATCATAGAATATAAACCATTTTCAAGTTTATCCTTCATAACAGTTACTATATCTTTAATAATTTTCATGTTGTCATTCTCTATCTTGACCACATATCCTAGACCATCAAGCACACCAAAAGAAATCAAATCCCTTTTCAACTCAGAGACATACATCACATTACTGAGGACACGATCACATCTATCGAACATCTTGACTTTGATTGAGCCAATCCCAATTATCTTACAAGCCTTGTTGTTATCAAGAAGAACAGTTCCCTCCAACTTGTCATCAAAAGACTGAAAACATCCTTTATGTGGACACATATGTAATGAACAACCGAAATCAAGAATCCATCCCTTTTGGCCTTCAATTAACGAATGTACCAAAACCTCACCAGATTCATATTCTCCAAAAGCCACAACAATATCTCCATACTTAGACTTCCTATCTCTTTGATGCCTTAATCCTTTCAGATACTTTTTTCGAAAATGCCCAAAGTTCTTACAATAGTGACACCTGAACTTTGTTTTGTCAAGCTTCTTGACGATTGATTCCTACCCGTATTGCCTTTAACGATTAATGCTTCATTACTACTACTAATATTCAATATCTTCCTTTCAGCCTTTGACTCTATGTCCTTGGACCTAATTGTAAGATCCAATTCTTCCATGGTTAAAGAATCACGACCATACCTGAAGGTATCTTTTGACTGTTGCTATTGGTAAAGAATTTAGCAAGATGACAGCTTGATTTTCCTTATCGCTTTTCCTAAATATTTTTCAAATCATTCTATTGAAATCATCAATATTCTCCTCAATGCTCTTTTCCTCTTGGATCTTGAACCCAAACAGCTTTGCTTTCAAATATATTCTGTTTGTCAGAGATTTCATCATGTACAGACTGTCTAACTTCAACCAAATCTCTGTTGCAATTGTCTCCTTAGAAACCTATCTCAACACATTATCACTCAGATGTAGAACAATGGAATTATATGTTATATCTAACATCTCTTGTTTTTTGCTCTTCAATCAATGTATCCGATAGTTTAATCTCACCACCCAAGGCTTGAGCCACCTTCTGCTGAACCAGCATGGCTTTCATCCTTCTACACCAAATACTGAAGTCACTGTTGCCATTAAACCGTTCGTTCTCAAATTTTGTCATAGTCATCTCAGCTTCAAGAACCAAAGCTTTGATACTAGTTGTTGTGAAATTTGTACTGTTCACAGAAGCGTCCGATTCGAGATCTTAACAAAATTATGATGAAACAACAAGCAAGAAAATTAAATAAGAAAAATAGACATAGACAAGATAAGCGATACCGGATTTATAACGGTTCAACCAATCAAGGCTACGCCTACTTTTGAGATCTCAACAGCAGCTTTATTCAATCAACAATAAAAAAAAAATTGCAAGAATAGGAGTTGCAAATTGCAATTACAAGGATTTCAAATCTTACAACCTTTTCATGCATATACCTCAAGATAATCATTAATCTATGATATATGCTTTCAATGAAAGACTAACCGATAAGAATTTTCAAAGGCACTAGATCTCTCTCACGATTAAGAATTTAGAATCCAAGATTTCCAAGATCACTCCCTCATATATTGCCAACCTTTGCAGTCTTCCAAGACACCTAAAACATTTTCTTCTAGCTTCTATCTTCCACCACTTTCGTAGTATTTCATAGTATTATTTTTCACCCAGATGAACAAGGTTTATAAACAGGCCTTTGAGTTTCTTTTCTAGGCTAACCATAATTCTTACACTAGAAGTATAATCAAAATTCTTCTTATTTTAGTTTCCTTGTCAAACTATGAGTATCCAATATTATTCAAATGAAACAAACAAAAAAAGACTACCACGAGGGCTCATAATCCATAATCAATACATAGTGTTTGATCATAGCTATTTCTAATTTCAAATGAAACAAACAAAACCTGCCCTTAATCAGCACAAATCCCTAAAAAGACTCATAACATAAATAAAACCAAGCTAGCTTAAACACAGCCCAGAAAAATCTTAATAATGGAAGCCAAACCAACTTAGACACAGCCCAGAAAAAGAAAGATAGCAAAAATTGAACAAATATACAATTTCTATCCCACCAAATTATTACATATACACTAATACAACAAGCAATTAACTAAGAAGCAAGGCAGTGAACAATAACCAATTGAGGCACATACTAACAGAGAACAATATTGAAATCAAATCTGAGCATTCAAATAATAGGGGTTAACATAATCCTATCAATCATTGACCAAACAGTATTCATTTAATCAACTATGGCAAGTAAGTTTTATTTCCTATCAAAAAATCTATTCAAAACTTGAAATATCAAAACTAAAAGTTAAAAAACGGACCATCCATGAGCTTGATCGAGCCCTTAAGCCACAAACAGAGAAAGAATGGTGGAAGGGTTCGGTTTAGAGGACTGCTGGATCGACGGCCATGAGCAGCTAACCTCATAGAGGAGAGAAGACTTGTGAAAGATCGACGTGATCTGCCGATGTAGGGCTAGAGGCGACTGGAACTGAGGATGCAAATGCCGCGCTAGTGGTTAGAGTCGTGGAGGAGTGACAACCTTAGCTAGAAGTGAGGACGAATTGGCTATAGGTGGCGGATTAGTTATGGTTAAAGCTTGAAGGTCTTACTTCCAAAGCCAATTACATGTAATTAGGGTTAAGAATTTGAGAAAAGTTATATATATATATATGGTTGATTTAGTAAGATAATGACCATACTAAAATTATGTACACAGCCAATAAATAAAGACACATAGAAAATTAAACTTTTTTAAAAAAATTTCCATCAGTTCGGGTTTTCTTGGGTTGTAAATGATAAATCCAGTTAAAAACGTGATCTCCTGAAATCCGATTTAATTGAACCAATTTTGGGTTTTTTATCGAGATAACCCGTTTATAACCGGACAAAACCTGGGTCAAGTTGGGTCAAATTGATTTGAACACAGTTAGGTTAGGAGCAGGCAAAGCAAAAAGCTAGCCATCTAAAATTATAATTTGATAGAACGATAACGGTCTGAGGCGGAAGAAGTGCTTCCTTCCAACAGTCAAACCGTAGCTCTACATTACGCCACTCACCACCACGTCAATTGCATCCACGTTGTTTTGCCATTAACTTTGCCTCCTTTTCCTTCCCCAACTTTGTCCAGAATTTTGGATTAATTAATAAACATGACTACAGTTAGGTACCATTCGAACTGAGGTTTTTGGTTGTGGTATAATTACTGGCCATGGCGGCTACAATGTTGAGATTTCAGCGAGGAAGAAATGTCACGATTTTGTGAAGGTGGATATATGATGGTTAGGTTGGTGCATTGAGGCATTTCGAATGGTTTTGGTAAACGGTAACGAAATGTCTCCATGATTTGGCCTTTGGATTAATCATAACAATAATCAAACCATAAAATACCCAAAACTCCAACCACAACCATGGGAATAATCGAGAATAAACAGTTGTTGCTCGTCTTCTTCATGATCTGGTACTCGATCTCGACACCAGATGTTTCGAATCTAACACTCGATGCTTCGAAATTTGACACTCATAAGTGATTGTCGAGTGTCAGTTTCATGTGTTCGACACTCTAATACATGTGTCGAGCTTTTGTCGAGCATAAAACTGATAATGATCGACATCTTTTGTTGTTTATCGAAAAGTGTCCGATAAGATGCTCGACACTCGAAAGTTTTGATTTTTTTTTTTCGAATGCTTATATTCTTTGTCAAAAGAAACAGTTGTTACTCTTATTTGATAAGAAAGGTACCCAAGTAATTTCATAGTTAAAAGAGTCATGGCGTCAAAATTTTTAAAGAGTTGATCATTTTTCAGTTAGATTCCTTAATTAGCGTCATTTTTTGAATTTTCCTAAAAAACAATAAACCCTGGCATTAGTATCAGTACAAGTTGTTATTATTATTATTATTATTATTATTATTATTTGGTTTACAACGTGATGTGGATCTAAACTCCAAAGTATATACTTGGAGACAAGAAATTTATTAAGACAGTAAATCTGAGAGCTAAAACACTAAATTGTAACAAAGGTTTTAGAGAATTAATAAAGTAATTTTAAATGGGTAATTGAGAAAATTAAGAGAGGCATTTTGTTGAGAAAAGATATACTCATAAGGTTTTTCGATCAATTCCACTTACATAACCTGAGGTTTAATGAAATTTCACATAACATCTTGTAGTTTTAAAAATTTTACAAACCTCTCCTCTCTATTAAACCCAATTAGAAATCAATTCGGAATTGATCCACATAATATCCTATGGTTATATAAGGGAGGTTTGCAGGATTTTGACAACCACACGTTTAAATGAGATCTTGATCAACTTCAAGGGAGATGAGTGGAATTTATCCAAGGTTTTTTGAAGTTCAGAAGGTCAAACCCCGTCGACCCTTCTCAACTCCATGACTGATAACAATTGATGTAAATAAGAATAGAATTCTAGAGAAATATTAAAGTATTAATACAATTGAGACCAGACACTCGATCCAAAGTAATTATAACAATTAAAGTGGTTTTATGTGAGCCATATGAGCGCATATTTTGATAACTTCAATAATTTATTGTGATAGGAAAGGGAGAAGAGAATGGAGCTCTACCAAACCTACTCCAGATGAGATTACACACATCCCACTCCTTATTAAGGATGGTAAAAAAATATATATATATGGAAGAATGCAAGTACTCCATTTTTACTTGAATTAGGGTGCAATTTTATCCGGATTTGTGAGAATATAATGCGGGGCGGACGGTGAAGCTAATTTTTGACATCTAAACATGGTATTTACCTCCCGCACCGGATAATAGTATTAAATATTCTAAAAATTTATATCTATATATATATATATATATATATAATTTATATTAATATACTAAACATAAATTTTCTAAATCCCTGGCCTACCCTAACTGAATCGAATCCTTCACCTCCCTTTCACTGCGATCGCCTTAGCTCACTGCTCACGTCACCGTGATTGCCTCCGAACTCCAACGAATCATCTCTCCAGCTATCGCTTCCTCTGGTCGCTGCCCTGCTTACTGCTCACGCCCTTTCTCTTCAAAAATCAACTATGGTCGCTCAGCTCTGTTTCAGGTACTACTCTTTGCTTTTCACTGTCACTGATCCTCTCTTTATTTTCTCAGTTACTTGTTCTTGATCTTGGTTTCTATGGGTTTTATTTATTTATATTTCACATGGGTTTATTTATTTTTAAATAATAGTATGAATAATGCTTTGGCTTCTAGGTTTTGTTTTTTGCGGTGATTCAGTTTGGTTTTTATTGTTGAATGCAGGCAATTCTAGGTTCCGTTTCTCTTTTTTTATTATTTGAAAATTGGAATGTGAATTTGGACCTGATTTTTAGTTATGCAAACCCTGGTTGATCCAAAATGCAACAGATCTTTACCCCCATCTCACCAAAGGTTCTTTAAGTTTAATCTTCCTTATTAACACCAATTTTTATGCGTAATAAATATTATTTATTTTATTTATTATCAATGTTGCAGACTTTGATTCAAAACAAGTCTCTGAGCAGTTATAATTGGAGGCTTGACAGCAAGCAATTTTTGCTTTAACATGAATTGAAATAGGGGAAAGTTACAAAATCAATCATGGAAAATCACAAATCGGGGAATTTCCAGGGGATTTGCAGGGATTTGATCTTGGTGAAATACGGGGAAGGGGAGGGAATGTACAGATTCGGAGAAAACCGCACCCACACCACACAAAAAAAAACCGGATGTGATTGGGGACAGCATCAATGATGTGCGGAAATGCAAAACTCGCACCGGATTTTGTCATCCCTACTCACTACACAAATGCAACCCATCCAAATCCAATGCTTCATCAAACGAGAGAGTGACCATCTAATTGTGAATTCATTCTGTACCAAAGCTACGGGACGAGAGTTGCAAAGTGGAAGCTGCCAGATCCAGTTTGTAAATTGTAATATATGCCACTCAATTCATACCACTCCATTCATGTCATTCAAGCCACACATACATTACTCCATACATGAATGATGCTACACATAGGCACATGCCAACAATGATTTGGTTACATGGGTGGTGGTGGTTCTCATCTGCATATAGAAAGCCGTCACTTTTGTAACATTAACCTCGAGTTACAAATTGCAATACAATTTGATGAGCAATATATTGCTCCCACTCTCATTTTTATCCTCTTCATTCTTTTTTCGTCTACTTTCACCCCTATGTTTTGAGCCGTTATTTGCGTAACACAATCTAGTTTACTGGTTAGGACTCTTTCAGTCCTTTTTGAACATAAACACATTGGTTTTTTAGATAAGGAAGAAAAAAGTCGTGCATGGTTGGTTTAAGAAACCAAAATTCACACTTTTTATCTGACATGCACCTGAATTAAGTCAAATAGCTTCCAAGCTAGATGGCATCTAAAGGTTTGATAGACAACAAACTACATAAAGCAATATTACCAAAGTAATTACTTGTAGGCACCCAAGTATGAATCTTGGCTCTTTTCTTAATCTACTTTTCTAGAGCTAAGAATCATATTCTGAGAACAGAGATTCCAAATTGAGTATGACAAAATCCAATAAAAGAAAAATGAAATCCAATTAAAGTGGCCAGCGAGGGCAACCCGACCGTCCCGGCCAAATTGCTTCCAGTACTCAAATATTCATCTTCATATCATCTTCGGCAAATTTTGGTTACCACTTTTCAACCCACATCCTCAGAACGAATTTGTTTTATATCCAATAAAACTTGTGGAGCAAAATAAACAAAATCTTAAATTGATAAAATTAACGTCTAGATTCAAATCTCAAATTCTACTACACAAGAAAAATTCTATGTAAATTAAAGCAGCTTGAAAGAACAAACATTAATATTGCCACTGATGTAACATTAATGTTACAGCATCGAAAGCATACAGGTCCATAAATCTAGAAATAAACGTTTCTCCACCATGACAGCCCAAAGTGACACGGGGAAGAAACATTAAGAAAAAAAAAAAATCACTTTGAGACACTCATAATTTTGTATTTTGACAACATTTCATGGTAATAAAGAAAAGAAAAAAAGAAATTTATAGAGATATGCTCCTCAATATCAAGTTTATCTTCATCGTATCATTTAAATAATGTTAGAATTCATTATCCTGGCTGATCCTAGCTGTAAGTTAGCTTGCTATTGATAGAGTTGGTATCTTACTGAGGGTACGCTAATTAAGGATTTGGCAAAGAAATCAGGATTGTGAATAATATTTATATCTATCAAGAGATTTTATCTTTTATGACAATTAGATAATGTGTTAAATGAGAGTTATCTTGATATATAAATGGAAACTATTTCTAATTCATTAATAATAATCTTAAAATCGCACGAATCTATCTTATTGTTCTTTTTAACTTATCTTTAGCCGGGGTTTCTAAAAAAAGGTTGTAGATATCATGATATCTTCTTTGCAGGCTAGCTGGCAAGTCTTAATTTGATATAATTGATTCAATTTGATGAAACAAGAAGTGCTTATAAATAGTCTTCCTATCCGATGCATGCCAGCGGCTAGCATCTTCAGTTTGTCTTCGAAACGAAACCCCTCTTAGATTCTCAATCCTCACCTTCTTTCTTCTCTCTCAAGTACTGCATGTACTTGAAAGAGAAGAAAGAAGATGAGGATTAAGATTTAAGGGCAACCACAGGCTGGAGGGAGGAACATTGAAGGAGCGGCTGGAGGACGTGATCGATTTGCAAGTCTTTTGATGATGGATAAACGGCGGTGGTTGGATGAAGCCGTTTTCGTTCAATGGTAGGACGTGTTTTGTATTACGTTCGTTCATTTTGCTTCGTTTTATTTTAGGTTTCATCACTTAAACCCCATGAGAAAGACATAGATTACGATCAGGGACTCGATTAATATTTGTTCTAAAGATATTATGAGGACCAAAATGAGAAGGAAGATTAATACATTAACTTAAAGAAGAAAGGGGCAAAGTTGAAGGAAAAACTAATTATTATTGAATTCTTCTACTCCATTGAACGAGCAGTTCTTATGTTCAAGAGTTGAAGGCAATCAAGCAATATATAAAATCGCCCCTTCATTTTGGTCTCTCGATCGGCTTAATATTTCTCTCATTTTATTATTACTCTTGCGTTCTTGTATTGCTCTTATATTTAACCTATAAATTCTATATATAAGCTTACATCTCTATTTTATTTTCATATCTTGTCTCCAGATTTTTATTTTTTTTTCCTTATCTTCAGTTTTATTTTCATATATCTTTTCAGATTTTTTTATTTCACTTTAATTTGAGTAAATTTAATTAGTTTAATTAATTTTCAGTTTTTATTCCCAGCTCGTTTTATTTAAATTTCAGCATGAGAAAGTTGTACTTCAATTGTTTTGTTTGATTTTTTAAAATTTTTTTTTAGTTTATCCTCTTTTTTTTCATGTTTATCTTCTTTCTTTGAAATGTTTATCTAAAAGTTTTCTTATAATATTTGTTAATTGATATTCTTGTTGGCCCATGATCACGCATGTATTTCCTGTTTGTTGCATGTGAAACGTGAATCTTGACTTTACAGCTCCCATAGATATGTTTACAATTGTCCATATTGCCCTTCTGTTTCATTAAACTGATTTAAGAGTGGATGTACTAGGTGGTCAAAGTTTCGACTGTCCTTGACGGGAAAAATCTAAACTTTTGGGGTTTCTAGTTTTTTCCTTCTCTTTACTTGGCAACAAACCTGATATTAAGAGAGAGAGGCGCTCGAAGGGACAAATACGCGCCAATTTACCTTATAAAAACGGCTAATGAGCATGGACCGCTAGGATTAAGGGATGAGATGATTTGCAAGGTGAAGATCTAAGGTTCAGTTTAAGGTAGTTATTTTTGGCTTTTAAATTTTAAATCTATGCCTCCCAACGGCTATAAAGCCGAGCTGAACGCGCTAAATGAACACCAAACTGGAAATAACAGATTATAATTATCGGAGGAAACAACGGCCCCTTTTTTTAAAAATACCTTTTTCCATTATTTTAGGGACTTCTATTCAACCCCTATAATTTTAAAAGATTCAATGAACTCCCTCAATGTTACCTTTGGCATGTAATAGAATTTTAAAACTCTATGAAAAAACTGTTTTACGTCATTATTTAATAATATATATATATATATATATATATATATATATATATATTTTAAGACCTTATAAAAATTTTGTTATTAAATCTTTAGATATTTTAAATTTATATCTTAGTTGTCATAAAACTAACAGAACTTGCTTCTAGACATTTGATTAGCATTTTAATTTGTTAATTTTCATAAAATTTCATAAGTTAAAAGATAAGAATAATTAGTCATTAATTCATTTGAAATTTATATATGAATTAGAATATGTAATTACCAAAATAGAATTTAAAAACTCTAATATCCTTTAATAAACAAGAAGTTAATAATATTAACGGGATAATGAAGAACAGAAAAGAGGAATTTTCTATATTATCTAAAAAAGAAGCAAAGATTTCAAAAATATATTTTTCATCGAACAGTTTTCTCGAAAAATAATAATCAACATTAAGAAACATTAAACTGGAGTACATGGAAAATTTATAATACCATTATCCTTATGTTAATTAATTTTACACCCCTCTTGGCACATTGCTTAATTGATATTAATTTTACACCCCTTATGTCAATTAATATCACCAAGGTCATTTATATTGGCGACTTAGTGTATTATGGCAGGTTAACAAAGACTTTATAAAACATGCTTTCAATATCAAATATAAACTAATCTCATAACTTCAATATTAGGATTCATCATCTTAATTAACTTTAGTATCCTATATTGATGCAAATAATGATATTCATCTCAAATTATATCCGAAATAATGTGTATTCAATTAATGTTTATCAAGTAGATGTATTGATAATATAATGACTTACCATATGATCTCATGATCCATTCAAGAAATGACACTTCATTTATCATATTATTTGAGATGAAATTTGAGATAAACATTTGGGGAAGTGTATCGTTACCCCATTGATAATCTTGGCATCTTATTGATGGTGAAGAGATTTTGCCAAAAATCCAGGATTGATAATATTACTTTATCTACTAAGGGACATATCTTTTATGACAATTAGACAATATCATGATGTCAAATTAGTTTGGGTTATCCTGATATTATTCAAATGAAAAGCATGAGGCTTATGAAGATAATTGTTGTTTATCTGATATGAAAGAAGTGCGATGTCTTTGTCTAACGTCCATTATCAAGACATCTTTTTTACTTATAATCTGTTTATAGTTACCTGTTTTTAATCTTATCCCCCGAAGTTATCTTATGTTTCTTCTTACCTGTTCTTTATCGGGGTTTCTAACAAGGTTGTCATGATACCTTCGCGGGCTGGCAGGCCCTTGATATTCAATTGATTTTACACCCCCTTTTGAGATCTGGTCCGCAGATTGAATAATTGTTTATTGCGGTTTTCATCACGCTTTTTAAGTCCTCAAGCACATTAACATGTGCTAAGAGTGCGATATTTAATTTCATAGCTTTCCTCCCCTAACGTAGAGAACAATTGTTTGACAACCTTGTTTTGTAAAGAAAAATTTTTTTACTGTTCTTTTTTGGGTTCACCCAAATTCTTTTACCCAGAATTTGGGTTTTGCCTCGACAAATGCTCGCAGTTGGAGCAAATAATAGAAACTATGACAAGTACTAGATGGCGCTTTACAAGTAAGAAATAAAATAAATTACAAATATTTTCTACAAGCCCTCCTTATTAGATCATGCCAACCATTAAAGTCAAAGGCACCGACCCTGCTGCAAGGGGGAAGACATGGCCAACAAGGGACAATCTAGGATGTTTGGCTGTAATGATGCAATTGTGAACCCAGCTGATTGAGGTACTCCAATCGATGGATGTTGGATTGAACTGCCAGGGAGAGTTTAAGAGCCTCAAATCTCAAATCATTCCAGCTAACATATATAAGTGGGGAAAAAAAAAAACAACTGCAAAGGCGATTGTATTTTCAGGTTATGTTCATCCAAGAAAGCTCAAATGCTTTTTCCCAGATAACAGATGTTGAAGAGAGGTCATCAGTTATTACAATTCTTTTGGTCACTTATGTTGTGATCAACGGTGTTAATTGAAACATATATAAGTGAGATTAAGGGCATGCACTAACTAACCTGAACGACAGAGACAATGAAGATTCAACAGGTGTGCGAATTCCATTTTGACCAGGAGATAGCAAGGACCAAAATACTGGAATAACAGAAATCATAATCCGTAAGTAGTGATCAAGAAGCAAAGAGTTCATAGGAATTTGTTTTCTTTCCCGAGAAACAACTGAACTGAACTAAGACAGTGACTCCCAGAAGTCCAAAGAAGTTTGCAGTATATGCCTTCAACAAGTTATCTAGGCTTTAATTCAAAACATCATCCAGTAGCCATTAATAAGATAATTTGGATGAAGTGGTCTAAGCCTGGCCCCGTATTGCTGTTTTGCTTTTTCATTAGGTTCTTCTCTACAGAGTATCTTTCACGATGAAATCAGCCAAAATTAAAAAAAAAAAAAAAAAAAAAAAATTGAGGAAGCAACAGATTCTCCCCAAGCATCACAATAGAAATATCCATCAAGTGCATGAAAGCCACAATATTTCAAAAAGTTGTTTTACACAAAAAAAAAAAAAAAAAAATCAATAACAAATATACTTGAGCTTAAATTTGTCATCACTTTCCTTCTAAAGGTCCACTTAATCGTTAATCAGGTAGGAAAGAAATTACAAATGAAACAAATAGTTACCTGACTGATCTGAATGCTCTTTGAGACCAGAGCAGAACAGTATATCCTGCATCATGAAGTTCAAGTATGTTTCAGAATATGGACACATCAAGGAAAAACTATGTGACATCAACCAGGTGAACATATGAGCAATTTCATGTGTGTGCAGCGCCACATTTCAGAATAAATTCTAGCTCACCTCCCTCATGCCTCGAGATACATTATGGACCATTTCTGCAGGAGAAGAATCCAGTCAGATTTTGATTAAGAGTTACAACCAAGTCTTTTATGGTAGACCAAGCAAAATAAAATCTATGTATAGAAGACACACAAGGAAAGTCCATGTCCCAAAAAAACAAGAGCATAACACGCAATATAGGAACCAGTTCTTTGTCCCTTGACAGAGATTATTTGAGGTTCTTTGCAAAAAGAACAAGGATTTTATTCATATATACTCGAAGAGCACATGCAACATATTCGTCTTAATCATAAACAAGATATTCATATTAATCTTCTAAATATTCAACACCTTCCACAGAAAAGTTAGTTAAAAATAAGAAATAACAAATGTTATCTCTTAATTTAAAGAAATATTGCAAAGAAAAAAACTTAATTTTAATATTCTTAACCTTCGCCTTAGACATCAAGTTGTCTTAAGGTTAATAGCAGAAACATTTTTTCTGCATTTATTACCTTCAAATTTTCTATCCATGAATCGAATAAGAAAAAGAATCGTAACTAAATGACAAGCCAAGTTGGCAACCGAAGCAGGGACAAGCAGAGGTTTCAAGGCCTATAAAATACTTCAATATTTATTTCTCAAGCAAAATGTGAAAGCACCGAAGATAAACTAAATGTGTCCAAACCAACAAGTGGGGGGCAGGGGGAGTCTGTCTGATGCAAAGTGCCGCACTGCCTTCTTTACCCACACCTAAAATAATGACTCAACGCAATCAACTCTAAGTACCAAAGGCCCAATAATATTTACCCAAGTTGGAAACACTCGGCTTTACTGCCAACGTTAAGCCAAGAAAACAATCATCAGGTTCTGTGCCAAAGTCCCACAGATTCAGCTCAAGATTTGGCTTAGCCCCTGCAGTACAGTAGTACCCAACGAAAAATGTATTTAGCCCAAAGAACTAAACTAGTAACCGGATCACATGTTTCATGGAAACCAACTGCAAACTTAAACCAAATAACTTACCCAAGTTATTTAGCCTCAACTCAAGTGGATCATGAAGCGGGTAAGGAACCCATGTACCAACCTATAAAGCACATGTTAGTCAATCATTCTAACATAGCAAGAATGCTAAAAATACAGCTGATAAAGCATACTACATTGAAAAATGGATGATGCAATGCTTGATCAGCAGTTGGCCTCTTTAACGGGTCCCACGAACAAAGTTGCTATAAAAAGTCAAAAAAATAGAAGTAATCAATTACAGCAACATTTACTGGAAAAAGCAAGCCATTATTATTCAACCATTCAATTAAGTAGTACAGGGAAAATCTATTTACAACACACCTTAATTAAGTCAATAGCTTCCAAGCTAGCATTAGGAATGACATCAGATATGTCAACAGGTGAAATCTAGGGAAAAAAATGATGATTAGAGATCACTTAAGCAATGTTTAAATGGTTAACATTTGGAAGAAAAAAGACGAAAAAGAAAAAAAAACTAGTACAAACAGGATCTTACGTCTGAATAACTAACACTGATCAATCGAGAGATATTTGTTGCTTCCGGAAAAGCAGTCCAATCTGGAGCACCAAGAACGCAGCATATCTTGTACAATTGATCAGCTTCACTGCAAATGGAAGAATTGATTTTATAAGACAAATATTTAAGACTGATGCCAGATTTCTTTCTTACTGCATAACATTCAATTATTAAATGGTGCATACTCTGCTTCTAATAAATTCAAGTAATTTCAATTAATTTTCCCACCAAATCGGGGAATAAAAACACCACGTATATAAGAAGTAGGACAAATATATGGAGTATGCAAAGAAATGTTAAACAAATGACCGGGAAAGATTACAAAATATGTAGATGAAGACATTACATCCAACCATTCTTAATTTATTGAAGCTTTTAGTCAATAATTTATTATCCTTTGATCTAACACATAAAAGGGGACAACTTTTCATGCTAAAGTGCATAATATAAAAGAAGGATATAGATTATAGAGGGTTGGTTCAGAAAACTAACTTATAGCTATGTTTAAAAGCAACAAAGACCTCACTCAAAATCTTTTCCCACCTTACAAGAAAAACCTGTTAAAAGCCTTAGGATAGTTAAATTACCTTTCACCAGGGAAAATAGGAGATAAAGTGAAAAGCTCAGCTAGTATTGCACCAACTGCCCACATATCTGCAACACACTTTCAATTTTCAGTCATAATTCACCAAGGACATAAATCTGGAATGGGTAAATCTCAAGCAAACGTGCTAAATAAATCAACTTTGCATTAGCAAATATGTACCGTTACCTAAATTACTTGATAAAAAGTTCAACAACCATGTGCTTACTACACAGTAAAAGCAAACTTGCACTCAAAGAGACAGGAGAGATTTAAGGAGCACCATATATAGGATGGAGAAACCCAACACTGAATTATTGTATAGTGGTTGGATTTTATTTTTCCATTAGAACTGTCAAATTATATAATCTTAAGATTTTAATATAACAGAGTATAAACTAACTTTTGATGTAAGGGGCTTCATAATAGTTTACAGTTTCTTCTAGCTTCATTGCCACTCTTTAGAAGATAAGTCATCAACATTCTCACAAACAATGAATAGAAAAGATACACTATATACCTATTGCAGGAGTGTATGATGAGGACTGCAGCAAAACTTCAGGAGCTCGATACCTGGAAACATAATCAAATCAACTAATTAAATGTGGAAAATACTCCTCAAAAGCATCAAATAATAGAGTGATCAGTGAAATAATAGCAAATATAAATTAGATGTGATGACATTAATGAAGATGACATGAATGAAGATGACTCACCAGCGTGTGGAAACATATTCAGTGTATGGAGGCATTGACAAAACTTCTCTAGCAAGTCCAAAGTCAGCAATTTTAAGGACATCGTTTGTTACCAGCAAGTTCTCTTTAAAGAGGAAATAAGTCTTTATTATGAACTTAATAGTAAATTCTATAACTGGCATGGAGATGAACAGAAATCGTAGAGAAAAAATCAACAAGTATGAACACCACAACTGTAATGTAAGGAAAGGAAAATAATATATTACCAGGTTTTAAATCGCGATGAAAATATCCATTTCTGTGCATATGAGAAAGTCCTTGCAGCATCTGAGACATAAAATTGCGAATCTCCCCTTCAGAAAAAGGTCTTTGGCGTTCCCTCATTATATGGTAAAGATTGTGTTCCTGGTAAGTCAAAGACCAAAATCAGGCGCTAACATCCAATCTTCAGCTTCAGAAGCCAATATTCCATTTCATATGAAGATATCAGAATGTCATCCCAATTCTGAATATGATAATTTTGTAGTGTTGTTTTTATTTTAAGTATTTTAGAAAGATACTCCCGTCGAGAAACAAGTGGTTTTAACAGTACACAACTCCTTCCATCCTTACTGGCAAATTCAACATCAGCTTATTTAAAAAGATAACTGTACATAAATAGGTCATAACCAGGCCCCAAAGTAAAAGCCCCACACAAGAGAAGGCATCATCAAGAGCAGAGCGCGGTTTCAATTGACTTTTGGATTTCTGTGAACATTGTTTAAAGAGGCAACAGACTGTACATCAGAAAGAAATGGTGTATTGTTTTAAGTGAATCATGATATGCAAACATCCGATCTTGGGTGTTAACAAACAGGGTTACTTCATAGCATATAAAAGAACAATAGAGAAAATATCAAACATAAAGATAATAAAAGTGGGAACAATGGCACCTCACCATGTATTCAAATATGAAGAACAATTCATTGTTTTCCCGCACAACCTCCTTCAACTTTATGATATTGGAATGATTCAATTTACGTAGTGCCTGCACAAAAGAGTGTCACTGCACTGATATGTGGATGAGACCTATAATCCATGGAACCTGATGGATTCATACCCTAAAAATATTCTGCAGTATAAACACCATTGAATGAATAATATAACACATACCTTAACTTCTCGTAAATTCATGCATTCTTCCCAAAAATAAAACTTCCTCTTCATTCTCTTTACAGCAACCTAATATCAAACAGAATGGCCAGAAAATATTCAAATGACCAAAAAAAATAAACAAAGCCTAAATATCCATCTTGCTAAAAAATTTGGTTGCCTAATGTCTGATAAGGGAGAGTTGCATTGTAGCTGTATGCATTATTTCTCTGATGTTTTTCGATATCAAGCTGCTTTTTAGATAATTTAGTTGCTTCCTAGGAGGCTTTCTCCTTGTTCAAGGGGAAAAAAAGAGCCCTCACTAAGAAAGAAACAATGCTTCAAAAAAAAAAAACAATCATTGTCTTTCCAAGGGTATGCTTTAAATAAAGTATAATCATTGAATAGAAGTTACTATTATTTGCCAGCAGTAGAATTGGGTGATCTAATACCTATGAATTTATCTCCAAGAAAGAATAAAAGAATAAATTGTTGCACTAATCCTACCTAAGTTCCATCGAAAGGTAACAGTTATACTTTGATAATGAAGAGGATAAGCAACAAATTATTAAGTAGGCAACTAAAAAGAACAAGAAAATGTTAGAAGCTTATTTATGGAGGCAATTCCTTACAATTTCATATGTTTCAACATTGAAGGCTTTATATACACTACCACATGTACCGTCCCCAAGCTCTTCCAAAATTTTATACCTGTGGGAAAAAAGTAGAAAAATCAGAATTTAAAGCACAATAGTTGTCAAAAAGAAAAAGAAAAAAAAAAAAAAAGCAAGTCACCTTTCCATTTTTGTTCAACTTATATCAAACAAAATTTGTCACTGAACTTCTAACAACCTCCAAATATGGGTGTTTACTGTATCAACACAATGTCGCTCACTAGTTTGCACATGAGGTTTAGAGCTAAACTGTAGCTTGAGATGTAAGATGTTGACAGGAACCCGCTTCTCATTGTAGGAGTGATTGAATATCAGCCAAAAATTTATCAACATTCTTCAATGCAGCTTCTACAAGCTGCAATCAATCCGTATCATCTAAAAAGCACCAGTCTATATGATTCCCACCAGATCTCCAGCAGAAGCAGAATTCCATTTATTGCAATAATCCATTTCTACTAAATTCTATCCTTTAAAAACAAGGACAGAGCTGCAAATGTGAACCAAGAATCAGTGAATTATTAAAACCTAGATTCTTCAATATAGGCAAACAAATCAAAACTCAGCAAGACCTTAAATAATCATCTAAAATGAATATGCTACCTTGACATTTCTACTAAGGAAATACAAAACAAGAAGAAAATTTGAACTCTTTTTTATTATCTCATTTTGGTTTATAAATACAGAAAACCACCTCAATAAAAGTTTAGTTACAATACATTCCAAAAAAAAAAAAAGAATGAACAGATGAAACAATCTAAATCAAGATTTCCAAGTATTCTGTCCATATGAACATCATCAAAGCAAAGCATAGCAGAAAAAAATAACCTTTACTTTCAAACACAAATATCTGCGTTGCTTTAGTGTCCAAATACAGAAAAATACACCTGAACACGCATATGCTATTTGACCCATTAACGAGGAGGTGCTTGGTTTTTGATCTTCAAAACAAAATATATTGGATGAACAAAAACTGTGGTGACGACAATCTTAGCACAACCTTCTCAGACATTGAAAAGGCGAATTGAAGATCTGGAAAACAAAGAATCCAGCAACTGGCTTCTTATCCTTTCCTATCCGTCCCACCATCAAAGCATAACAATAAAATGGGTTTTCTAGATTTGCAAATACAGGACATAAAAGTTGATAGTTACTGGATGTAAACCATTGACAGTCAATTTACAAATATGATGAAATCATACAATAAATAATAATTCAACGCCGATAGCTTACCAAGTCTAAGTCCTTAAATTTCCAAAGAATTTAAATAAAATTGCCAATTAAAATCCGACAAACGACGAAAATACTGTAACAGCGTAGGGAAGGAATTAAATAAAAAAATAAAAATAAAAATAAAAAGAATCCTCACTTATTTAAGCACAAGTTTATATCTTCTGGCAAATAAGCAAGTGCACAATTGAAAGCATCAACAGACAATTTCACAAAACAATTAAAAAAATTACAGAATCATACACAGACCCCAAGTTTTCATCAATCGAACACAAAAACTCCGTTTGGTGCCGAGAAATTGGTGGAAAAGAGAACGCAACTAAAATACATAACTCAAACACTCAACTGAAAACTCAGCTTAATCAAATTAGTATCTTTTTTTCTTCAAAAATAAAAATCCTCTTAGCTAAAGAATCAGAAAACAAAAACTTTTTAAAATATTTTTTTATCTTTCTCTCCGCTTTCTCGGCAACCAAACACAGAATTAGACTCAGAACTCCAGCTGCATTCCACCAAGCGAGTAAATTACAGCTGGAACCAAAAAGAGAAAAAAATCAAACTGAAACATGAAAACAAAGAGATCGTTAAGATTGAACTTACCATTGATTATTAACAGATGAAATCAACGATCTGAGGAACAAGAAACAGATCACCAACAATGTACAAGCAAATTCGTTGAAAACAAGAAAAATGAAATGAAATAAAATAAAATTTATAGAGAGAGAAGTTTTGGATTACTGGCTAAGCCATGAGAGGGGATTCCGCAGAAGAAGCGAAAGAGAAGAAACCAAATAATGTTTTATAATTATTAAGAATATAAATTTAAATTATTTTTTTAATTGCCACAAAATTGAAACGAAGAAATGCTTGGCTGTGGTGGGGAAGGGAGGTGGTCCCCGCGGTGATAAATTACTATTTAATCCGTCGTGACTGAAATATCCTTCAACTACTGCTATATTACAGGAATACCATTCTTATTGACGATTCTAACCCTGATTGTTGGATAAGGATGAAGCGCCACGCGTCGATCGTTGTAGGTGGACGGAGATGGGGGAATTCAAGGGTTATTACGGGATGAGCTTATGGGTATTTTCGTCAATGGATTATTATTTTGGTACCCTTGGTTATTGGTTCGGCGAGTGGTTGATGCGGTTCAGATTGCGGGCTATTGACCTTTAACGCCTTATAATCGGGTCTCGATACCAAAGCGGATCAAGGGGAAGTTGGGTAGAAGAAACAAGGAAATACAGAATGTTCATGCTTCCGTAGTAGGGAGCTGACACGTGTAAGACAAAATCTTACCAAATTTCTTGGTTTCTGGCAAGAAAATTCATGTAAATCTTTCTATGAATCTTATGAAATAAATTACTGAATTTGGTATGTCTAAGAAGTTTGACTAAATCTCTAGATGTTTTAAAACTCTTGAATTGAAACCAAGAAGCGTGAAAGGTAAAATAAGAGCCTTTGGACATGGTTAATGAAGGGATCAAATTGGGTATCTTGGTCTTGGCCCAAATTACAAAACTTTTATGTTAGGTATCTCTTTCAGTGTCTATTTTACAGCACTATTCTCTGTTGAATCATAAATGAAGGGGTCAAATGTTTTGAAGTTCTCAAATCCATAAACTGTTTTTCCTTTTATACTATTTGTCCTCTTGGAATGGTATTGTTGGCACCATGAAGTTGAACAGGTCCAATCCTCCACCAAGGAAATGATAGACAAGGATCTTTTCACTGTCCTCTAATATCCAATATAAGGATTTTGGGTTTGTGAGTGGAATGCCGATAGGAACTAAAGCTAGGAGCATCTCTACTCTTAACAATATGTTGGCTCAAAATAAGATCATAGGAGCTATATTTCTGGGTTAATAATGTGTATTGACATAGAACTTATGTTATGCAAGATCAAACTAACGTCAAACTATTTACTTATCAATTAATTTTGAGAAAATTGGACTGAACAAGCAAGTATCAAAAAGTTGAGCTTAATTTACAACAATGAATATGTTCAAGTTCCCCTCTAATTCTGAATCTTACCTCACCTAGCTGGTGGGATGGACTTCTACATTCCTCGCTGGCAAGTGCATGATTTAGGAGCAAAAATGTCGTGGATTACATGCTAAATAACTGGCCTCTCTCTGCAATGCACTTGCTCAAATAGATTTAGAAGATCCCTGCATTTGTCAGGTTCATCTCCCTTCAACAGAAACTCTACATAAGGTAAGACTGCACTTTTCTCCCCAATGTCATTGTATCTTAGGAGGTCAGAAACCAACCTTTGAGCTTCTTCATTCCTCCCTTCAGTGTAGAGACCATGAATCACTGAACAATAGGATGCAAAAGATGGAACAAATCCACCATCGAGAATTAGTTTCATAAACTCAAGGCACTTATCATAAGAGTTTTCCTTGCAGTAACACTCTATGATAGAACTAATCGCCTTGTCAGGAAACAAACGATATTTCACAACATCTTTGATAATATGATCTGCATCAGTAATTCTCCCTGCTTTGCACAATTCCACAACTAGAAAGTCGTACAGATCAATACAAGACCCACCACATCTCTGGATTTTATCTCTAAGTATTAAAGCGTGTGCAACATCCATTTCCCTCAAAACATTGCCAGAAACATTCCCATCATCATCACCATTGTGCTCCAACAATGGTGATCTAGCAACACAGTAACTAGTGGAACTAACACTTTGTCCTCCAACATCCTTGTTTGAAGAAACAAGGCCGGTTAGTAGTGCAGAGTATATATGATGGTTGAGTTGACAGCCGTTAA
Organism: Boswellia sacra; assembly: GCA_013180625.2. Lineage (NCBI taxonomy): Eukaryota > Viridiplantae > Streptophyta > Magnoliopsida > Sapindales > Burseraceae > Boswellia > Boswellia sacra. The sequence goes on along the minus strand of SNVD02011837.1, from coordinate 136,293 downwards.
TAACCATGACACTAACAAAATTAAGAGCATGATCTAATCTACCAGCATTAACATATGCTTTAACTAAAATTGTATATGTTATGTGGCTTGGAGAAACTCCTATATCAAACATTTTGAAGAGGAGCATCCCAGCTTCCTTAACTCTTCCAGTTTGGCATAGTCCATAAATGACAACAGTGTATGTATAAACATTTGGAGGGCAGCCAGCTAACTTCATCTGTTCTATCATTTTCAAGGCAAGCGCAATCTCACCACTTCGGCAAAGCCCATCTATTAAGATTGTATAAGTCACCACAGAAGGAGCTAAACCATACTTCAGAATCTTTCCAAACATTGCATATTCCTCTTTGAACTTGTTTTCTTTGCTCAGAACATCAAGAAATAAGTTCAAAGCATGAGAAGTTTTCAGAAACATTTTCTCAACCATCCTCTCAAAGATCTTTAATGCTTCTCCTGTTTTACCACTCTTGCAATGCCCATCAATAAGAGCAGTAATAGTCACTTCATCAGGGGATATTCCCTTTTTTACCATCAAACCGAAGAACCCATTTGCTAGCTCTGAGCGGCCTTGTTTGCAGAGCCCATCAATTATTGAAGTGAACGTATAACTGTCAGGAACAAGGCCAAATGAGCTCATTGAACTAAAAATCTTCAATGCCATATCAAGTTGTCCTTCTCTGCAGAATCCATCCACCAGGATATTATAGGTTACTTCATCAGGAAACAAACCATTATCAACAACCCTTTCCAACAGGTGCATCGCCTTGTAAGACTTATTAATTTTACACAACCCTTCCATGAGTTCATTGTAGGTACGTATGTTAGGCTTGCAGTTCCTTTTTTCCATCACAGCAAGCAGCTCAAAAGCAGCAACTATCTGCCCTTGTTTGCAATATCCATTAATCAATGCATTGTAAGTTACTATGCCAGGAAACAGTCCGTCGTGTAGCAGATATCTAAACATCCTGTTAGCCTCCTCAAGCTTTCCTTCTCTACACAATCCATCAATCAACACAGTGTAAGTATGAACATTTGGTTTACATCCCTTCGAAACCATCTCATCAAGCAAAGTTAAGGCTTTATCAATCAAACCAAAATCACACAAAGCCTTGATGAGTACAGTGTACGTGCGAGTACTAGGCTGGCAACCCTTCTCACACATTTCCTCCTTCATAGAAAACGCTTCCTCAAGCCAATCTTCTTCACACAAACCATGTATCAGAGTCGAAAACGTGACCGAATTGGGTCTACAACCATCCTCTTTGGACATTATATCAAACAACTTGAATGCCTCCTGCAAGTTATTTTCTCTGCAATGACCCAACACCAAGGAAGTACAAATATGAGTATCTAAACCGAACCCAAGTTTCAAAACTCTACACACAAACATTTCACCAGCTTTCACAAACCCATTCTTGCATAAAGCATTAATTACAGTTCTATAATCAATAGCACCAATAACGAAACCATCAAGAGCCATTCTTGTATATACCAAATATGCAACAAAACCCAAATTCAACTTAGCTAAAGACATCAAAAGACAGCTATAACAAGGGTAATTAAGCCTAAACCCATCCTTCCGTAATTCATCAAGGGCATCCATTAGCTTCAAGATGTCACTTTCACTTTCACTACACTGCTTAATCAGTTCAATTATAGCTTTATGTACAACCCCGAATAAATTACAAGATGCAACCAATTTTAACAAATGAATTCTGCTATCAATATCATAGCAATAAGTGGATTGCTTGCAAACCCACTTGAAAAACCGGACACAGGTGTCGGTGCTGTGACTTTGGACAAGTATAACTTGGGAAGCGACACGCGGAGTCATGTGAGCAACAAATGATTTGAGGAGGCTGTTGTTTTTCCAGTTGGGCTTGTCAAGCAAGCCTGATACGTCATAGACAAGGTTTGTTATGGTTTCTGGGATGTGAGAGGAGAGAAGACAAACAGACAAACGCATGCAAGAGGATTGAAACACACTATAGGGTCTCAAGACGAGAGTGGTGAGTTTGGCTTGGCGAAGCAACATGCATATGTCATGGAGAAAACCCAGAAGGGACAACGGCGTCGTCTAGGATGGGCATGAAATGCTGGGTGGAAGGAGAAGGAAAATGCAGCCAAGTTCTGCAAATGGACTCTCTTTTGGCGGCAATCTTGGAGTTGAAAAGTGAGATTGCAAAAAATTCTCGAGTTTCGAGGGGCTTTTAAGACTAATAATATTCTGAAAATTTTAAATATAATAATTAAATTGACGTTAAATACCCACTTTTATTCCAGAGAATTTCTATGACACAATTCAATGCATTGTCTGATTAAAATCTGGTATCACTCAATATTTTATTAAACATTTGTCTAATAATCCTTGCCATTAGACTTGGTTTACATTGGACGTTATCAAACAAACTTAAAAACACTTCAATATTTGGCTAAATAATAGAAAATTTTGAGATTTAATTATTTTTCCAAAAATCTTCCAATGATTTTTTTAACGCTTTTTCGAAATTAAAAAGAGATATAAATAAAAGAATCAACCATTGTTTGAGTTTTGAACATGAATCAATATATTAATATTGTATATTTTTGAACTAGATTGTTAAGAGGAGAGAAGAGAAAAAAGCCATTTAAATAATAAAGTATGTGATGGTTTACAAATTTAAGAAAGCCCGTTGCATGCTACTATTTTAATTTTATTCATTGTAAAAATAAAATTCTTTCGCCTTACATGCATGATACATGTTAGCCAGCATACACACAGCGAATTCGAGGATTGAATGCTCAACCCTGGTTTGGAGGCCAATGCCTTGTTGATGCGAAAACCTCCTCATGAGTCATGAGTAAACTAAAGAGTAAAAGCTCCTCACGACAACATTGCAACCCAGCGTACCGGTCTTGATGACACTTCTCCTCCCAAAAGAATGAAAATGAGGTTATTTTTTGGGGAAATAGGGAGACTCGGCTGCTTTGCGGGGAAATAGGGAGACTTGCCAGACACTGCCAAAACTACCGGAGCCAGAATCAATATATATTTACTAGACTCAAGCATATACTATAGCGTGTATTCTTCATAATTATAAAACACAAAGCCTCTTTTTAAAATAAATAGCAACCTATAAATGCTGAGTAAAGTACATAAAAATCAGCAACACTAAGCTAAATATATTCAACTATGGTTCCACAATGATCTTCCCAGTAGCATGGCCACCAATACTCTTAGCCCAAGCATCTTCTGCCTTGCTGAGAGGATGCTTCGAGTCGATCACTGTCTTAATCTTCCCTTCCTTCACCAGATTGACAAGAAAATCTAGGTTCTCCCGCTTGGGTATTAAAAGCAGTGGTACAAGCTGCTTCTTGGAGAAGGTAAGTTTTTTCAAAGCAAAAGTCAACAAGGCACCGGGTCCAGGAGTGATGTCTATCACCTTCCCATTTGAGCTTAGATTGGGCTCAAAACTAGACCAAGGCATGGCTGATGCACAGTGGATCACTGCATCATACTTCCAACTAGACGGGCTCTTTAAAGCTGCACCTTCGGGGGTCTTATAATCAAGAACCTCATCAGCTCCTAAACTCTTCACGAATTCAATGTTGCGGGCACCACAAGTTGCAGTCACATGTGTGTTTCCAAGCTTTGCCAATTGAACAGCATAGTGACCGACACCACCTGAGGCAGCAGTAATCAGAATGTTTGCCCGCTCGCCGGTTCCATCGAGCTTGATCCCAGCTGACTGAGTGAGGGCTTGGTGAGCAGTGAGACCAGCAACAGGTAAGCCAGCGCCTTCAGCTGCTGAAACTTCCGGGGGCCTAATAACTGTCAAGCTCTCCTTCGCCACAGCAAACTCGGCTAGTCCACCTCCACCCTGTCAGAAGGTACCATAATTTAGAACAGAAACAAATGGTCATATAAGAACTACGATGTATGATATGGTAAAGTTTGCACATTCATCTAAAATTAGCAAGCAACAGCCTCAGTGCACCGTCCTATTAATTATTAATCATTGATTCCAATAATATTGATTATCTCTACTTATTTTATGCAGAGAGTTCATAGTAATGTAGTGGATTAAACCTGTCATAATTTATAAGAAATACTTTGTTTCTTTCCTTTTTCTCCTCCCATTTCATTCAATTAATTATATTACAAACTGATAATACTATTGATTCTTAGAAATCACTGAATGAGACAGCTGTCCACGAGATACCCACTTACAAAATAAAAAATACATAAAACTTCAAATAAAATTGACCTTGTACTCATATTACGCGAACACACCCAACCCAACAATTACAACAGCTTAAGGTTTTCTGCTCCAAAATCATTATTGATTTTCACAATTGATTAGTGCACCCATTAAGTTAGAGAGAAAAGTACAAAACAATTGCTAATTTAATCAGTCAACTTACTGAAGTGACAAAAGCAGAATTTCAAATGGAAAGCAGAGTTTTGAGAATGGTTAACAACCTAAAAAATGTTATACAAAGATGATCACCTGAAATGATGACTAATTGTTACAAGATGCAACCATAGCAATGATGGTAAAGAGGAGCGCTATTCCAATTAAAAGAGATTATATCTATTATCACCAATTATCCAAATCATCAATTTAATTTCAAATTTATTCAATAGTAAAGAATGAGGTAGATTGACCAGAATAATTCAAACATTAATTGAAGATGAGATTGAAACGAAGAGTATCAATGATACTTACAAGGTGGCTAAGCATAGACACAACTTTGTCACCAGCTTTAAAATCCTTAACATCGGATCCTATGCCCACAACTTCTCCTGCTACATCAGATGCTGTTCCAGCGAAAGGCTACCTCAGCCACTCAACCAAGAACAAAAGATTGGAGGCAAAGCTTCTGATTAATGATTAATCTATATTAACATAGCTTAACTAGCAGAATACCAAACATACTATAATTATAGATATGAGATAAATAAGTCAAAGATAATTCCAACTTTTAATCTAAGAATATCTATACAAGTTTGTTGTAGGCAACATTTTGCACTAAAATCCGAGTACAACATCAATGTCGTACCAATAATTTTATTTTCTTCCAAGATTTCTAAATGTGTTATGGTATACACCGTCAAAGTTCTTGGAGATAATATAATAAGTTAAAAACAACATGCTATAAAAAAAAGCTTCTCACCTCCCATTGCTCAATCAGATACCAAATACACTCGCTTTTAAGCACTTAAGATGACAATAAAAGTAAGAGGTAAAACCACCATGATTAACAAAATTAAAACCACAACTCAGGCACAAAGAATCGCATGAACGAAATGGATAACAAGAAGTTACCAAAAGATTATTAGATAAAACAATATGCAAAATTGATTTACCAGGTATATAAGGAAACTTGCGAGGCAGAAAAGGCCGTAGCATGCCCTTCTGAATCTTCCAATCAACTGGGTTGAGACTGGTAGCTTCCAACTTAATCAAAACCTCATCCTTATTTGGAGTCGGAACTGGCACTTCCACATGCTGTAATCAATTACACCAACATTAACGTTAGAAGGACTTACTGAGACTCCTCAATCCCTCAATCACATATAAAGAAAGCAAAACATTAAAAAAAATAATAATAAAGTATTTCACATTTGTTAAACCTCAAATAAACAAATCAAAAAGTTCTGAATAAAGCGTGCTAAACTAACATCACAAGTAGGCTCAGTTAAATGGTTTTCAAAAAAAATATTCAGTCAAATGGAACTCCTAAACATTAATGAATTAAACAAATCCAAATGGATCTTCACTTAGACAAAACACTCGTTTATTTATACTTAATTATTGCAAACACATGATTAATCCAATCCAATCCAACAAGCCACATCTACAGCTTGGCAAAAAAGAGCGAATTGAAGAGAAAAATAAGAATCAATGAATACAAAAACTTTGAGGGAAAACATAAGTAAAAGTTAACCTTCAAACCAGCAGGTCCTCCGCCGTAAGTTTCATACTGAAGCCCTTGCATCGTAACCTTTCCAGCCATTTCACCGCAAAGCAGATCAAATCAAAATGACGTCGTTTTCGAGTGAAACAGAAGAGAATGCGTAATTCTCAACGACACTAGAGGCTGTATACTAGTTACTAATAAATAACGGGCGTGCCAATCGGCAAGCGTGAGGGAGCGTAACGTGGCTGCTCGTTTTTCATGTATTTTCACATGGAAAGTGACGATAAACAACCTTCTAGATAAGAAAGAGGAGCCTCTCTTTTGTTTTTGTCTTAATCAAATGGTTAAGGTTCATAATTAGGGATCGTTGTAAACAACATATATATATATATATATATATATATATATATATATTTTAAATCAATCAATCAATTACTAATAATAATTATTATTATTATATTATTATATAATTTAATATAATAAAAAATTATTTTTAAATTCATCTTAATATTAGGAGAGAATTGATTTTACCAAATTTAAATTTAATAGTTTCTAATAAAGTTTGAAGGGAATTAATTATTATTGTTAAAGTAATATGACTAGCTCAAATGAAAATTAATATAATTTTAAATAAAATCTTCTATATGTAATGGGGTTATTACTCGCCCTGTTATACAAGAGAATTTGTTGCTAACATAAATGTATAAATAGAAAAATAAGTTTAGATTGGAGGAAGTAAATTTTTTCCACATAGGTATAGGATTACGTTAATTTGAAACTAAAACTAGGTTAAAGGGAATCAATTTGCTATCTATATAATACTATAATAAAATCAACGGACTATTTAAAATTTAAATACAAAATTTTTATATATAATTTGATTAATGTTAAATGCTAATACAAAAAATAAGTCACCCAAATTATGGAAACGTGGAGGGACCTCATGAAGTTGACTAGATAATCCGTTCACAATTCATCGATGGCATCCAGTAGCTTCAAAATGTTATTAAATCCTTTCATAGTTCAATCCAATGGCAGGGACGCAGGGGGGCCGGTCTCTAGTGAAATTTTAAAATTTTCGTCGTCATCCTTATTTTATATAGTCGTTTTTATACTATTTTTTAAAAAATTTAATTAATTTTAAGTTTTACGTTGTCTCTTCGTTTTCTCAACTCTTTCGTAAAAGACTTTCATCCAACAAGTTTATATACTAATTTAATTAATTTTTAATATTTTATTCATTTATTCATTTTAGATTTTTTAATTCTTATTTATTTAGTTTAACATAAATTATATGTTTCTCTTTATGTTTTCTTTTATAGTATTAAAAAATTAATTAATTGTTACTAGAGAAGTATACATTTGAAAATCTTAATGAAAGATAATAACTAAATCTTTTTTTATAATTTTTAATATAATTAAATATCATTAAAAATTATATGTGAGAGATTTTTATTTTATTTCATTTATTTATAGTATTTTTGAACAAAATATAATATATTATAAAATAATCTTCTTTGAACAATTACAAAGAGAAAATCTTGAAAGAAAATATACCTTTTTATTGTTATCAAGTTAAAAAAATTAACACTCTTTATTAATTATAATTTTGAACCGTTATAACTCTAATGTTGTCTGATATTTATATTCCTTTATTATATTTTTAATAAATTCTCTTACATTAAATTTTATCAAGTAAATTATAAATGTTAAAATATCTCTGATGTCCCTTCTCTCATAAATTCTTTGGTCCGCCCCTGTCAATCACAGCTCTATGTGCAACCCCAAAGAAATCAGAAGATGCAACTAAATTCGCCAAATGGGTTCTGCTAGCTAAACATAAAATATTCTATGCTTTTAAACTAGGTTGCTAGAGAGAGAAGAGAATGAAAGCAATTCAAATAACAAAGCATGTTGCATATGTTCTATTTTATTTTATTTTTTTTATGTTTTTTTCTTTCCTTTGTATACATAATGCACGTTGGCCAGCATACATCAACACCAAACGAAGGCAAGCCTAGGATAATTAATTCGAGAATGAAATAGTAGAGAAAGTTGAAATATAAATATTTTCCCTATATTCACGCGTACACCATACCATATATTCTTCATAAATTAACAAATCTACAGTATCATTTCATTTTTAAAATAAATAGCAGCTCGGAAAACACGAAATCACACGTCAATTCCCTCTGTACATAACAAACATATATACATGCTCCACACAAATTCTGACTCTGTATATAAAAAGCAACCACGCCAAGCGAAGTATACAATTATTCAACTACGGCTCCACAATGATCTTCCCAGTAGCATGGCCATCAATACTCTTAGCCCAAGCAACTTCAGCCTCGCTGAGAGGATGCTTTGAGTCGATCACTGTCTTAACCTTCCCTTCCTTCATCAGCTTCAAAAAAAGATCTAGGTTCTCCCGCTTGACTTTAACAATTAGTGGTACAAGCTGCTTCTTGGAGAAGGTAAGTTTCTTCAAAGCAAAAGTCAAAAAGGTACCGGGTCCAGGAGTGATGTCTATCACCTTCCCATTTGAGCTTAGATTAGGCTCAAACGTAGACCAAGGAATGGCTGCGGCACAGTGGACCACTGCATCATATTTCCGACCAGATGGGCTCTTTAAAGCTGCACCCTCCGGGGTCTTATAATCAAGTACCTCATCCGCTCCCAAGCTCTTTACTAATTCAATGTTGCGGGCACCACAAGTTGCAGTCACATGTGTGTTTCCAAGCTTTGCCAACTGAACAGCATAGTGACCGACTCCACCTGACGCAGCAGTAATCAAAATGTTTACCTCCTTGCCACTTCCATCAAGCTTGATCCCAGCTGACTGAGTGAGGGCTTGGTGAGCAGTAAGACCAGCAATAGGTATACCAGCACCTTCAGCTGCTGAAACTTCTGGGGGCCTGATAACTGTCAAGCTCTCCTTCGCAACAGCATACTCAGCTAGTCCACCTCCATCCTGTCATCAGGTAACATAATTCAAAACACAAACAAATAATTATATAAGAACTCAGATGTAGAATACAATACAAGTAAAACATCGTTTTTCAAAGGTTACACATTCAGTACATCAAAAATTAGCAAGCAACAGCCTCAGTGCACCGTCCCATTAATTAATTGATGATCTAAATTCCAATAATACTGATTATCTAGTCTCATTTTATGCACAGAGTTGATAGTATTCCAGCAGGTTAAATAGAAAAACTGTCATTTACAAGAACTACTTCCTTTCCTTCTTTTTTTTTTAATCTCCCCTTTGAAAATGAATAATTCAATTAAGGGTAATACTACATCTAAAATCATTTTTTATACAACGTGAGTTGGCAAGTTATCGTTAGGTGAGTAAAAAATAAAAATAAATAAAAAATGTTAAATTAAATGACATGATAATTACTCATCTAATAATATCTTGCCAACTCAGGTTACATAAAATCTTAGTTATAAATGAGTTGTAGGTCTAGTATTATTCTTCAATTAATTACCAAACTGATGATACTACTGATTCTTAGAAATCACTAAATGAAACTAACTATGGATGAGTTAACCACTTACAAGTCCAAAAATATTCAAAACTTAAACTGATCTTGTACTCTAGATATTCTGGGGACAAATCAACCCAACGATTAGAACAACCTGAGGCTCAATTCTTCAAATTCATTATTCTTGCTTTTCATGATTGATTAGTGCACTCTGTGAAATGGAGAGAGAAATACAAAACAATTGCCAAAATGATCAATCAACTGACTGAAGTGTAGTGACAAAAGAAGAATTTCAAAGGGAAATTAGAGTTCTGAGTACAAACAACAAGCTAAACAAAGATGATTACCCCAAACAGTAACTAATTGTTACAAAATGCACCGTAGAAACGATAGTAATTTAAAGGGGAATTCTTTCAATTAAAGAGATGATATCTATTATCATTAATCATCCACATCTTCACAATCTTAATTTCAATCTTACTCGATAGTGAGGAATGGAGCAGATCAACTATAATAATTCAAACATAAATTGAAGATGAGAACAAAACCAAAAGAATATCGATGATCACTTACAGCATGGCTAAGTGCAGCGACAACTTTGTCACCAGCTTTGAAATCTTTAACTTCTGATCCTATGCTTACAACTTCTCCTGCTATATCAGTTGCTGTTCCAACAAAAAACTGCCTCAGCCACTCAAACAAGAATATAAGGTAGCAGGCAATGCTTCTCATGAACTACAGCATAAATAGCTAAACTAGCAAAACATCGAACAAAATATAATTACAGGGACCCGATAAATAAGTCAAAGAGAAAAGCCCAACTTTCAGTCCAAGCCTATCTACTCAAGTTTGGTTTTGGCAATATTGCACTAAGATGTCAGTAGCATATGGATGTCATATCAATAAATATGTTTTCTTTAAGGTTTCTAAATGTAATGGGATACACCATCATATTGTCTGAGATAATGTAGCCTCTTTTCAGATTGAAAAAATTGAAGGACAAGAGGAGTTTATCAGCTTGCCCGAAATATTATCATCAATGGCGCTATATATATATAAGGGCAGGTTGCATGGCACCACTTTTTTGACACAAATTTAGACATAAATTGTGAGCAATGAAATCAACCCATTTGCAATGGTTAAGATTAATTCTAACCATTATCATTCCTGAGGTGCAATTATCATAAATGTTAGATTGAATCTCAACCATTGAAAATGGGCTAATCTAATATGGCTCATAAAATTGTGTCTAAATATGTATCAAAAAAGTGATGTCATGTGTATATATATCACAACTGAGAGTCTGAGACAACAGCATTCACATAAAGGAAATATAGACTAGAAGCTATGAAAAGATCCATTACATAAAACAAGACACAGAATTGTTTTACCAGATATATGAGGAAACTTGCGAGGAAAAAAAGGCCGAAGCGTGCCCTTCTGAATTTTCCAATCAACTGGGTTGAGACCAATTGCTTCCAACTTAATCAAAACCTCATCTTTCTTTGGACTGGGAACTGGCACTTCCACATGCTGTAATCAATTTAACAAGGTTAGAAAGGACTATTCCAAGACTCCTCAAATGCTTAATCACACATAAAGAAAGCAGAAACATTAAAAAAAAAAAAAAAAGATTTACAGATGCTAATCCTTAGCCTTGAAACTTTGCCACAGTATTCTAAATGTGAAAGATCATAAACTAAACATAATTAAATCAAAAATTCCAAATAAAGCACGTATAACTAACATCACAAGTCGTTTCAGTTAAATGGTATTGAAAAAGAAATCACAAATGGAACACCTAAACACCAATCCAATGAACTACATCAACTTCAACTGACGTGATAAACAAGGAATTAAATTAATGCAAACCCTTTGTTTTATTTACACTTAATTTTTTTCAAACCCAAAATTGATCCAATCCAATCCAATAAACAAATACAGGCATATAAATTGAAGAAACCCTGAATTGAAAACAAAAACAAGAAAAAAAATTACAAACATTTGAGGCTAGCATAAGTAATTAACCTTCAAACCAGCAGGTCCTCCGCCGTAAGTATCGTACTGAACGGCTTGCATGACAAGGTTTCCAGCCATTTCAACTTCAGAGCAAAGCCGATCAAGATGACGTCGTTTTCGCGTCTTCGAGTGAGAAGACAAGACAAGTTGAAATTCCGAATTATGGGATGGACTTGCAGTACTCGAACTAGGTAGGTAGTATAGCAAACAACGGGCGTGGAAACCGCTAGTTGGGAAGAGTGACGTGGCAATTTGCAAGCGTGGCGTGGCTGTTCCTTGTAAAGAAATTTTAACTGGGAAAGTGACCAGATACGTACAACCTCCTAGATAGAAAGGGCCCCTCCTTCTTTTCTTCTTCTTCTTCTTCTTCTTATTATTATTATTTTAAAGACAGTGAACTAGGTTTTGTTGGCTAATGGTAGTTGGTTACAAACAAAATATATTTTAAAATCATATTAATATAATATAATATAATATAGTAATGATAATTATTTATAACTTCATCCAATGTTAGAAAGAAAATTGAATTGTACCAAATTTAATAATCACTGATGAAAAGGGTGGAAGGGAATCAATTTATGAGAAATACCATTTATGTAATATAATTAATTTAATTGAAATTAATCTAATACTCAAAAATTTAAATCAAGAATTTCCTTATACAGTTTGATAAATCACTATATATTTAAATACTTAACAATTTAAAAAAATTATAAATTAAGGTAATGTTAACTAACCGAGCTCGTGAATTAATAAGCAATCGATTCCACCCAGCCTTAGGATTAATTTCCAAGGAATTTCCTGGAAAGATGCTTCTCATCCCTAGTTTTTATTTTTTCTTTTTTTTGTAATTTCAAAATTTAGACAAATAAACGTACTATTCCAAGTTTCCAAGCCATTCGTAACATCTACTATTCAAAGTCAACTATTTTTATATAGTTCACACTGAAATTTAATCTTGTTTTTCCTGCGCTAAAGTTGAAAATTTATGCAACAATTAAGTAATACACAAGACTTTGATTTGAACAAATTGAAGGGGAGTGCAACCGAGGCGCTCTTAAGGATGAAGTTTCCTCTTTTTGGTTAATTTAAAAAAAAAAATTAGTTTCACATGTATAAGAATAAGACAACCTGTGACACAATTTCCATCCCATACAAAGAACCTGCTTTCTATATTTATTATTCCTAAATGCAATTAAATAAAAATTAAAGTAGAGGGATAATTCTGCTAATGGAACCACAGAGAATCAAATTCTTTAACATTTTGCAAGAAATTTTTAACAAATTTTTAGTCTCTCATGTATAATATACATGCATTGCATTGCTCACTGCTGCATCATTTCCTGGAAAAAGATTTAATAATAATATTGTTAAACAATCCATCTATTACAAAGCTGCACAGGCTGCAAAGCACCTTATTAACCTCACAGGCATTCCTGCTATATCAAGAATGGAATCAGAAAAGACCAAATTACATGCCAATTGCTTTTGTATATACTATATACTTAATTTATATGCTCACATGCAAATTCTGACTTAAAAGTACCAAAAAAAAAAAAAAACCAGTCCAAGCGAATTACATTCAACTAAGGTTCCACAATGATCTTCCCAGTTGCATGGCCATCAATACTCTTGGCCCAAGCATCTTCAGCCTTGCTGAGGGAATGCTTGGAGTCTATCACTGTCTTAACCTTCCCTTCCTTCATCAGCTTCACAAAAAGATCTATTTCCTCCCGCTTGGGTATTACAATAAGTGGTGAAAACCGCTTCTTGGAGAAGGTAAGTTTCTGCAAAGCAAAAGTCAAGAAGGTACTGGGTCCAGGAGTGAGGTCTATGACCTTCCCATTTGAGCTTAGATTAGGCTCAAAAGTGAACCAAGGAATGCCTACTGCACAGTGGATCACTGCATCATACTTGCGGCCAGATGGGCTCTTTAAAGCTGCACCCTCCGGGGTCTTGTAATCAAGAATCTCATCAGCTCCTAAACTCTTCACAAACTCAATGTTCCGTGCGCCACAAGTTGCTGTTACATGTGTGTTTCCAAGCTTTGCCAATTGAACAGCATAGTGACCAACACCACCTGAGGCAGCAGTAATCAGAATGTTTGACTGCTTGCCACTTCCATCGAGCTTGATCCCAGCTGACTGAGTGAGGGCATGGAGAGCAGTGACACCAGCAACAGGTATGCCAGCACCTTCAGCTGCTGAAACTTCTGGGGGCCTGATAACTGTCAAGCTCTCCTTCGCAACAGCATACTCGGCTAGTCCACCTCCATCCTGTCATCGGGTAATATTACAATCGAAAAATCATCAAAATCTTCATAATCTCAACTTCAATTAATCTCAGTCAATAGTAAAGGAATGAGGAAGATCGACTAGAAACAATTCAAACATAAATTGAAGATGAGAATGAAACAAGAAGAATATCAATCATCACTTACAGAGTGGCTAAGCATAGCCACGACTTTGTCACCAGCTTTGAATTCTTTAACTTCTGATCCTACGCTTACAACATCTCCTGCCACATCAGTTGCTGTTTTCCAACAAAAAGGCTGCGTCAAGCACTCAACCGAGAATAAAAGATAACAGGCAATGCAATGCTTCTCATTAACGATTATGATACATAGCTAAACTGGCTAGCATATAGCAGTAGCACCAAACGAAACATAATTATAGAGATATGATAAATAACTCAAAGAGAAAATTAAGTCCACCACTTCCATTCGCAAGTAATTACAAGTTTGGTGTAGGCAATATTGCACTGAAATTTCAGTACAATATATATCGATGTCACATTCATACCAATTATAACAACTGAGGCACTCGCATGAAAGAAAAACAAACTAAGCTAGAAGTTATCAAAAGATTCGTTACATAAAAACAGAGCAAATTGATTTACCAGGTATATAAGGAAACTTGGGAGGCATAAAAGGCCGTGCCACACCCTTCTGAATTTTGCAATCAGCTGGGTTGATACTAATAGCTTCCAACTTAATCAAAACCCCGTGTCTCTTCGGAGTGGGAACTGGCACCTTCGCATGCTGTAATCAATTACAACAACATTAGACACAGGACTTAGTAAAACTCCTCAAATATTGCTTAATCACATATAAAGAAACCAGAAACATGGAATCAAAAATAAAAATCTGTTCACAAATCTTAATATTAATTAATCAAACCGGGATTGGAGCTTTTTCACTGTATCCCAAGGCAAGAGGAGATTTGTTTCTTTTCACTTGAGACTTGATAAAAATTACACTTCATTTTGATGCCATAGCTTTGTTTTTAATTTTGCATATATTTTAAAGAAAGGGCTAAGATGATATCATAAGTGCAACCTATTTGCCCTTATAATAGATTTATATTTTATATTTTATAAACTTAAATATTTGACAAAAATTAAACAAAAACTATCACTAATAATAATGGATCATTCTTTTCATTTTATTTATAAGAAATTGGGCCCTTATTTAGAAACTTACTGAGGTTTAGTTTATAATTATACTAATGTTTTTTGTTTTATTCTCAAAAAAATTGGGGAAATTAAAAAGATACATATACAAAACTACACCATTACATTGTTTCAACTGCATAAAGATATTTATAATTGATATTAAAAGATAAAATAAAAATATTTAAATATAAAACGAAACTAAAAGGACATAAATTTATAATATATATATATAATTAAAAATTTGTTTACAAATTTTAAAATTCAAATACATCATTACATAAATAAATACCATACAAAATTTATTATCTGTACGCAACACGAGCTGCCACCAGTAGGAGCTGTGACTGTGACTGGGTAAAAGGAGTGACCAATTAGTATTAAAAACAAACATAAAAAATTACCAAAATCACTTAATTATATAGATGGATTCATAGTACATTTCTATACATGATAAAAACAAACGGGTAAAGTTTGAAATATTAATAAACTAAAAGCAACCAAATAAAATTAAAAAAAATAAAAATCTAAACAGATGGTGTAAACTAACATCACAAATACAAATAGGACGAAATTGACACAAAAATTAACAATAAGAAGAAACAAGTACAAAGCTCTGAGGGAAAAAATAATAAAGTAAGTAACCTTCAAACCAGCAGGTCCTCCACCGTAAGCATCAAACTGAACGGCTTGCATGATATCCTTCCCAGTTCCAGCTCCAGTTCCAGTTCCAGTTCCAGCCATTTCACCTTACAGCCGAGCTGACAAGTACGACTTCGTTTCGCGAGTGAGAGAGAAAGAGAAGGGAAAATGGACTAGGATTGCTATTTGCTGGACTGGTTATACTACAGATCAACAGTCATCGCATCGCAATTGGCAAGCGTGAGGTGACCGCTCTTTCTAAGGAAAAGTCTTCCAAACATCCATTGACGCGTTCCCACACGTCACCATCAGATGCAGCACATGTATGAGTGCATGTAGCAATTTATAATGACAAGTCCTGGTCCAACCCATTTATGACATTTTTTAATATTGGAAATATCATTTATAATATTATTAAACAAGTAAAATTTAAAAACAAATATTTTTTTAATAGATGATATAATAACTACTTATTTCATCGGCCAATGGTAAAAAATTGATCGTAGAAATTGATTGTCCATATGCACATTTATTCATATTGAAATGTTCTAAAGATATTCTCATTATTACAGATAATTTAAAAGATTAAATATATTATAGAGTCATTTTCTAATATGAACATGGGTCCGGATCCTATCTAAAATTCGCACCTCTTATATCAACCGTTGGATATCTTCTAGGGCTGATATTAATTTAACTATTATGACTTAAAAACCATTACATCACTCGTTATATTATTAAATCATCTATTTAAAAACATTAATTAAATACATATAATTTGAAAATAAAATTTTGAATATATGTCATTACCCTATTATTGTTTATTACGCTCAAAATGAAAATTTATTGCATCTATAAACAGGGCCGGCACAACCATATCGGCAACTTAGGCAGTTGCCTAAGGCCCCCAATTTTTACAAGGCCTTATATTTCAATTTAGCGATATAAGGCTCCATATCCTCAAATTAATTAGGTCTCAAAAGTCAGTTTATTTACATTAAGGCCCCATGTGTAATTTAGTTATATAATAAGGTTTTATATCTCCGAATTCAGTAAGGCCTTAAAAGTCAATTTAATCGAGGCCCCATATGTTAATTCAGGTGCGTAACAAGGCTCCGTATCTCCAAATTCAATAGAATCCTAGAAGTCAATTTAGTTACATTAAGGCCCTATTCCAAATTTACTAAATCGGGCAACAGTTTTTTAGCCCGATCTTTTTAGGCCCCAAAAATAATTACAAAACATTTGTGTCAACAAAAATTTGTATGATCAAGTTTATTTTTAAATATATTTTCAAGTTCTATAACTCTATTCTTTGAATTTTAGTGATATTATTTTATTTATTTTTTGATTTTGTATCAATATATAATTAATTAATTTTTAATTTTAGGTATGTCTGTAGAAAATAAGAATCTATATATGAAAAACTTAACTAGAAATTTGAAAATTCTTAAATCCTAATTTTTTTAATAAATATATCAAAAGTAATATAAATATATTAATGATTTATAATACTTGATCAAACAACACTAAAAAAATAAATGGATGATTAAATTTATTAAATATCAAATTTAAAATCAACAATAAAATTTTAATTATTTTTTATTAAATATGAACAGGTCCCTTTTGTAAGTTCGCTTTAGCCCCAAATATCTTGAACTGGCACTGCCTCTAAAGAAGACCTTGATCAAATTGGGAGGAAGCACAACTAAGACCCCTAATCTCAGGATTCAAGCTCCTTTCTATTTCTGTTTCTTTCGTGCACGAAAAAGCCAGAAGAAAAGTTCAATTTAGCGTCACATTTATTACAACAAGGAGACAACTAATGACACATTTTCCGTCTCCTACGAAGAAGCAACTTTCTACAGTTTTCACTCCTAAATGAAATTAAATAAAACTAAAAAGTAGAGGCAGAATTCTGCCAGAGGATCCAAAGAGATCAAACTCAATCATATACATCAGAAAATTTACAAGAGAATTTGCATTCTGAACAAATTTAAATGCATTGCACTGCTCACTGCTGCATTATTTCCTGGAAAAAAAAAAAAAAAAAAAGAGATGTGAAACCATTGTTTAAACAATCATTATCACAAAGCTGCAAAGGCTGCAGCCTGCAGGCACCTTAACGTTACATTCCTCCCTGTTTTATCAAAAGTAGAATCAGAATTGAATGTCTATATATTAATCTACAGATAGTTGGACAAAACTGTCGGGAAATTATGACACAAATTCATAATCTACACCCAAAAGAATCAAGACACCATCAAGCATTTTCTGTAACATATTCTACAGAATCAACGTAATTTTTCCACACATCTGAGATCACGGTAGAAATCATTTCTGAAATGCTCTCAAAAATCTCTGGTATAGATTCCAACAACCCTTCAAGAGAAACCTTTGTTTTGTCCATTAGACCTCCAATGGCTGGCCCCGTGCTAGCAATTGACTCTATCACAGCGTCCTTAACAATATCAACAGCAGAAGAGATAAGGGTGCCTATTGCTTCAATTATGAGCTCCACCAGGAATTCAACACAGGCCTTGATGGCTTCTGCAAACTGTTGTAATGCACCCTGGATGGCTTCGCCGGGCACTTTGAATGCATGGATGAACAGCACAAGAGTATAGGCGGTGATGTTGAAGATTAATCGAGTAATCAGGTTCGATAATGTCGTAATGACGAAGAAAATGAATTTGAGAAGGAAAACTACCATTTTTGGTATGATTATTGTTTAAGAGGCGAGAGGAAGTTTAAAAACTTGGCATGGAAGGCAACTTGATATTAAAATTTGAAGCTGATGTTGTTGGGTTATAGTTGTTTATATAATTCAACCGTTGAACAGAAATCGGATGAGTTGACGTGTGATATTTTAAGCAGAAGTTGTTGTCCTCACTCTTTCTTGGAAACTAAAGTAAACAACGTTTATGCTTTTTAAATAACTGATTCTAACTAATCACTTGTTAAATATACAAAATTAGAAACCGGGATACAAGATTAATAAACAATAAAATCACAACATCAGCCACTTATAATTTACATGCCAGCATTACTTATGCAGACGTTTTTTGAAAGTCACTTCATAACAGAAGCAATCGTCAAATTAAGAAGTTGCTTGGACTGGGGGAATATTCAATTCGACTATCAGAGGTAATTACTTCATCGCTTGCAATTTCTTGCCACCAAAGGAATACTAGAAACCCAGAAATCTCGCCGACGAATAAAAATCAGAAGAATGCAGATTATCTAAAGTGGCTCACGACAACCAAAAGCAGATTATCTTAAGTGGTTCATGACAATCAAAAGTGGAAATGCAATAGAATATAAATCATTGCGTTGCCTGCCAATTTTTTAAACAATTCCAGAAATTATCTTCGAAACTCAGCGATACACTAATTGAAGAGATTAATGCCAATTAAGCAGTAACTGACTTACAAATGTCAATTATTTATAACACAGGATACACTATACAACGGAAAATTACTTTTTTTGAGTACTCGCAGACGGGAAGACAAAAGGCTGAGAATCCAACTCTTTATGTACAAAATAAAGTTCTACACGACAACCGCACCACCATTATATAAACTTCACTCTCTCTGATTAATTTTCTTGCAGCTTATACACAGTATCAACGTACTCTTCAGTGTCCCAAAGAAAAGAACCAAAAGCAATAGCTTCAAGCACCAATCTCTTCAGGCTTGAAAATGAAGTGGAAATAACCTCATCACTCTCGAGCAAACCCTTCTTCCCATCCCCAATGAGAGCATAGCTGTGCTTCTCAATCAGATTTACTGCCTCCTTAGATCTCACTTTCGCACATCTCTGCAATGTCTCAGGGTCAAACCCCATGACGTAACACTTCAATTTTTCTCGCTTGGATTCTGGTTCATTTGAACCTTGACCCAATGAAAAAGCTTGCATATTGTTAGTGGTGTTACGACCAAAAACAAGATTTTTCAATCCATAAGGCCACATTTCTGGGTACTGAAGGGAGTTCCTATTACCAAGATGAAAGTCTTGATGGGCTAGTGCAATAGAATCCTCCAGGTGGTGCCTTAGTGAGGCAGACTTCAGGAAGTAACCATATAAGATTGAGGCAGCATATACACGGCCAAGGTGTATTCGTTGGATCTGAGTTGTTGCCCAATTATCTGTGACACTGGAATTTGCTCTCAAACCAATGACGGTAGAAATGTGTTCCCTTATCATCTCCAATACCTCCAAGCTATGAATGGACTCCAGCTCCCAATCCTTTGCAGGCCAAATTTCTAGTCTGCCATTGTAGATACATCTAGAGAGCCTTGGAACCAATGGGACTCTGATCTCAGAGAATTTGTAAAATATTAACATATACATAACGTCTTGAACGGCAGTTTGGCATTCCTGCTCTTTCAACCGCGCAATCCGCCTGGCATTCAGAACACAGAAAAGATTTGTCACAATAAAAACACAGAAAAATTGGTTTCAGATTGAATTTTTTCAATCCAAGGATAGTTTCAAAAAGTTTCTGTCTACAATATCTAGTTACAGGTTGCAAACATGCTGCTAAGTAAAATCAACCGACTTTAAAGGTTACTGTTTGCTTCTTCAGGTCAAGCATGGCTAAGATACTTGATTGCCTCCCAATCAAGTATGAAATTTCATAACCTTATGATACATAATTGATAAATATATGTTATTGACTATCCCATCTAATCTGGTGTTGAAAGAATAACAAGTAAATTTACATGACATCATAAAAACATTTAACAAACCCATGTTTACGGTATGAAGATGGTGAAATAATAAAGGTTTAAAAAACACAAAAATAAAAAATAAGACTGACAATCAACCGTGACTTTGAGATATTGAAAAAAGAAACGAAGAAATGAGAGAAAAATTATATGATTCAGACAAGTGACTCAAGTAAATTTATGCCATACACCTCATAAAATACAACACCTGCAATTCGACTCAACAAAAATAGTAAAAAGGGTAGCTTTACACTTCAAATCTATTATTTAACTGCACAGGTAATCATGTTATGGGTTCTTGGCAAACCCAAACCCTGTTTCATGTGTCTGCAGTTATGCAAAAGCTTTTCATAGTTTAAAAGGATAAATGTATATGATTCGTGCTAAAGCAGAATACTAAATATTATTTGGACCAAAACAGTGAGAAATGCCTGGTTTCTGGGTGAGAGACAAGCAGAGTCTTGTTGATTTCATAGGATGTTTAAGATGACTTTCACTTGGGCTGGCCAAAGATTTAAGTTTAGTTTTTCTATTAAAAAAAAAAACCAACTACAAACTTTGATTCAAAGGAAAAATCAATAAATTGATTTATTGTACATAAGAGTTCCAATAAATAAGTAATGCATTCTAAAATGCTAATATGTTCTAAACACATATTTTACAATCCTATCCAATTGCAAAACACCCTCAGAATTTGTTAAACTTCCAAAAGACTTCACTAAAATCAAATGCCCACTGTGCTTCTGTTAATCTCACTAAAAATAAAACATTCGATATAATTTGGAACTAATAATGATAAATATATAATTTATCCAAAGTCAAACCTGATTGAAGAATAGAGGAATTATCAGGATTTATTTTGACTTATTAGATGGGGGTTCAATCAAGTTAGAAGGAATTCTACTACTTATGAAGGGAATTTTATGTCCCTCCTGCCCTTCCCCACATGACACAACGGAACTTCGAAATCAAGGAAAAGTTGTTAGATGGATAGTCCAAAGTTCAAACATTGTCATCCGTATCATGCAAATAAACCCTAAACCTGGTCAGTTAATTTTAATATTAAAATCAGAATTAAAATCTAATAAAATGAAATTAAGTACAGAAAAATAAAATTCGACCAACTAGTCAGTAATAGGATAACACTTACCAACACAAATATCACAACTTACCAACAAAACAACGAATCACCACCATATGCGGAACCAGAACTACTCTGTACAACAACACCCAGTTACTCTAACAAGTGGAGTACACAAATCCAGTTTCATCAACGCCAAACAAACCAGCAATCAATTCGCAATTTTAACCAACGAAAAAAAAAACGCAAACAGATGCGCGTATTAACATAGTACCTATGAAGGGAGGATTCATCGGAGCCGGAGCTAAGGAACATCCGACTAACCGCCGCGTCCCGATCATCCGCCAAATGCTTCAGCTCATCCGACACCGCAACATTGAAGAACTGCCGCTGGTTCTGCAACACGCTGCTCAGAAACTTCCCGGCCGGCGAGTTTACCTCGATCGGCGTGTTCAACGGGCTGCTACTGAACTCACAGTGGCTGGGCCCAGCCCTCGCTCTCACCAATTGCAGTCTCCGGTACCGGAAACAGTCACCGGTGAGATGATTGGGAGGGAGAGAAAAGGTGTAAGTATGAGGCGCTTTGGATTTTACCGCGGAGGGGCAAAACGGTAGCGTTTTGGGGGTTTTGTGGAGGGCCAGACTACAGTCCATCAACCGTGTATTGGAACCCTAAGCTGATAAGTTTTGTTAAAATGATAAGTTCAGTTGGGAGTCGAGAATATATGCCTTTTTGGATAGGCTTTTGTTTCCCTTTGGAGTTTAGTGGGTACTATAGCGTGTATTATAAGCCTTCATGTTCACGACTTAATACTTGCCACGTGTGATGGTTGATGAGTGGAGCACGGTGCCGTGTTTGATGCATCTTTGCTATTGGTTGCTCGTATTAAAGGAATATTCCGAGGGTTCTCCTGTCCTTATCCAGTCACTGTTAAGATAACTCTTGCACTTATCCGTGGGTGGGTCATAGTAAGATATTTATATTTTCTAATTGCCTTAAATTGGAAATAACTGATAATAAAAATTAAAATTTTTTTAACACATGATATTATAAAATAAGTTAAACATAAAGATGTCATAAGTCTAAAATAAAAATAAATAAATAAATAAAAAGTTAGTTTAAGTGTCAAGAAAAGTTAGGCATAGAGACATGAATGGAGTCCACATGACATCCACTGTGTTGAACGTCAGAGTGGCAGTACCAGTTAGTCCACGCCGTGTGAGATGAGCATTTAATTGAATTATTTAATTCCCTGTAATGTAACTTATCCTAATATAACTTACCATTCACTGTGTAACTTATCCCAATATAACCTCAGCAACTTATCTTGTTTTATTGCTCTATAAAGGCGAAGCAAATACCATTTATTTCATCCGTTAATTATCCAATCGCACACAGAAATCCTTTGCGTACAATATGTTTTTCAATAAAAATCTTGCATAAATCATCCAATCTTAATCAAAGAATTTGGCTTAGTGGTAAAAAGTCCTTATCTTAGTCGATAAGCACAAGAATATAATGATATTATTTGACCTCTATTGTTGAGCTAAGAAAAACCAATTTTTATTTATGCCCCTTCTTTTTAATATATATAATTACACCCTATTTAGCTCCAGAGGTATCCCTTCCCTTTTTTTTTATTATTATTCTCAAAGAATTTTCACACTGAATCCCAACATATGTAATTCTTTTTTTTTTTTAAACATCTCTATACTTAATTATATTTTACCTAAAAAAAACTTCTGTACTGTTTATATGAATTTTTACATATTATTAAAAAAAAGAAACAAACAAACAAAACCTTTAACTTGAAATGGGCCAAAAAGTCATATGAGAAGGAATATGTGTGGGAAGAGATCTTTACTATAACATAAATAATAGTAGGATAATTAGATTTCATATAATTGGTTTATGTAATTCTGGGGAAGGATAAATATATGATTAAAAAATGAATTGAAAATAAATAAATAGTAATAGAACCATAATAAATATGATAATTAATAAGTATGTTGATTTAACAATTTTCTCCTTTTCCTACTTTCCTTTGCTTCTATCTCATGCCAACTTCATCCATCCTGATTTCCAATCTCTTTGATGGGGGTGAGAATTTTCGACACAACTCGTGAATTTGACACGACACAATACGAAAATTAGTTGGTTTTGATTTGCCTTAATCATGTTCGGGTTCTTTTCAGGTTGAAAATTTCAAATCGTATCATGTTTGAATTAAGGGATGACACCCGCTGGTGACATAAACCCGTTTATGACACGAACAATTTATGACATGAAGCTATTTATGACATAGTTAACACAAATAAAACATGATAATATGTATGAGACAGATTGACACAATTATTTTTAAAGTGACACAATTACAAATACAAATTAATTTTAAAATATAAATTACTAAACTAAGCCTAAAAGAACCCTTATTATTATTTTTTAATTTAAAAATAGGTTTTTTGTATCATATCGTGTGAAATATGTAAACGTGTTATAATCGTGTTAAATAAATAATTCGTATCAATTGTATAAACATGCCATAATCATGTTAAACAGATTGTATTCGTGTCTAACACGAAAATGATTCATTTATTATTTGTATTAGTGTGTTGTGTCGCATTACCCGTTTAATAATCGTGTCGTGTTCGTGTTGGATCTCTTTAACACAAATACTAAATGAGTCATTTTCAAATTATGTTAATCTTTGTCGTGTCGTAGCTCGACACGACACGAACACGAATTCCTATCGCTACTCTTTGGTGTTCAGTGTTCTCTCTCAAATTTGTTAAGGGTTTTATTTTTTTTAATTTTTTGAAGACAAGGGGCTGAACCATAAATTTAAAAAAATTGAGCGTTTCTTATCACAACCCTTTTTCGTAGCAGAAGTATTTACTGGTTCTCTAAGGAAATATGTTGGTCTAACATAAATTATTAGAGGGCTTTTTTCGGATGGGATAAAATTCTTATTAATAGTTAGTCTATAACTAAATTTTTTTCATGAAAAGAAGTCTACATATACACATGAAATTTCATAGGTAAAAAAGGTATATATATTTATTGTATTTAAATATTAAATTAAAATTTTAATGAGAAAGAAAGGAGAATAATTGAAACTTTTAATTTGGTAAATTTGGGACTTATGTGATTAATTTTCATAACAAAGTAGTAAAAAGATAATAAAGATCATATAAAGAAAATTTTCTTTAAAATATGATATAAGATGTACAATGAATCTTTTCCATATAAATTGTTTATTTTTCTAAGTTTGGTTAGGCTATACGGAAGAAATTTTGTTTTGAAGAAGGTTTATAAATATTATAATTAAAACTTTTTATATGAATGTGAAAATTTTCTTAAAACTTGTCAGGCTATAGAACAGGCCTACCAATCTTTGGTTCCGTCATTGAAAACTTAAATATGAATTTGACTTATTCTCGTACTTCATATATTTTTATATGTTTCTTTTTCTTACACATCTAATTCTTAGATAAAAATGTCTAATAAATTTTTTATTTAATTATCTTTTTCTTAAAACTTTTTATATGTGAACTTAGATTTAATGGATGCCAAATCATCTATTATTATCCTATTGGATTTCTTTTTCCCCAAAAAAAAAAAAATTCCTCCCCCTTTTAAACAACAAAATCAAGAAAAAAAATTTACTTTGTTTTTTATATGAATTTTGAAAAATTCATTTGTGTAAGGAAAAACAATTTACTTAAGAACATGGAAAAGGCTTTTTTTTTTTTAATCATTGATGTTATTGCTTTTGTTTTTTTACGCCTAAGTACACAGCAACGATATAAAAACAAAATTGAATAAAAATGACTAACTGTATTGAGATCAAATAAACATTTAATTGGAGGTTAAAATGAAGAACAAAAAAAGTCAAACACCGTTCAAATCAAGTAATAATTAATGTTACTGAATGCAATTTAAACGTATTTTAAAACTACAATTACATCTTTATTAAGACAATAGATGGGATCTAATAATATAAGAATTAGGTTGAACTAGTAAACAAAATATACAACCGTGGCTGCTCAGCAATCACTCGTTGCCGTGGCGGCTCAGGGTGAAGTTAAACAAACATTAATTTGTAAGCACCAATATGAGATATATCAATAATATTACACCTACAATGGCCGCAGCTAACATACAAACAGCGCATGCAATGCGCCCGATTTTTGGATCGTCGGATCAATCCAATGAGTGGGAAGCAATGAAGTGCTTCCGACTGGACTAAAGCACAATGCCGACTTGCTAAAGAACCGTTCCCGTGAGAAATCGAGATAATAAGGGGCGCATGGAATGCACCCGGTGTACTATAGACGAATCCACCTACAATCTATTTATAACTAACTCTTTTTATAATTTAGATTTACAAAGTCCTACTGGAGGAATAATTATCATATCATTCTCTGTAATTGCTCTTATTCATTTTTTGGAGAATTTTTGCCAACTCAAGCTGTAAGAAATTGTTTGTATTTGTAATATTGCTATATATTTAACTAGTTTTGTTATGGTTAGTTAATTTTCATTGTTTGAACAAAAATTTACCGATTCCCTCTCAATAACTTACGTAATAATTTTTACCATCTTGTGTTATAACAGAAAATTAAGTAATAATTAATGTTACTGAAACGTATTTTAAAACTGCAATTACATCTTTATTAAGACAATTGATGGGATCTAATAATATAAGAATGAGGTTGAATGTGACCACTCAAATTAAAAAAAAAAAAAAAGAACTAACTATGAGACTTAATTGGCGACACAAATACACGGCACTGTTCCTGTTTTGGGCTTTGGAGGTTGGGAAACGAGTCTATTGGTTTTTGAAGTTCGATCAGTCTGTTTCAAAACCATTTTTAATTAAATTATTAAGAAACTTTATTCCAAGTCAACTTGATGAGAGTTTAGAATACTATAGAGATACTACAACCAATTAATGAAATCATTTCATAAATGTATTATTTTCACTCTCATTTGTTATAACAATAAATTTGATTTGTGATTTTAGAAATAAATATCTATATATATAAGATGATTTTATTGGTTGGTTACATTAATAATTTTTAAAATGACTATGATTGTTGTACAAAAAAAATAATAATTTATTAGCTTTATAGCCCATAATTAGGGAGACATGCTTTGGTTCCCTAATCCAACCCACAGGAAATAGTGAAAGGCTTATAGATAAAGGCGCATGAGCAAAGTCAACGAGATGGAGGATAAGAAATACTACATAAAATCCTTGAGTTAAACAAGTGTTGCCAGCTAATTGATTCTCAAGTAAAGATAGCCTTAAAGATAAGGATAACAAACTTAATATCAAGATAGATAAGACTGATCAAGATCAATCAATAACTCTTATCGAAGGAGATAAATTGATCCAATACCACTTCAGGAAAGGTGTCAAAGCTATAACACTCAACTATATATACCTTGCATTCCTCACAAACTAGGGACAAAAAAAATTAAACACTAGAACCTATTAGTATCCTTTGCCACTACTAGAAATCTAACTTTCGGAGTGGTTTCGCCAGCAATACCATCTACGCTTCCTTCACGTTTATTTTTTCTTTGTCTTTGACATGACCATTAGCTGCAATTCCCTAATATCTCTCCACGTGTAACTTATCTTATTCACAAAAAATCTGCATCAACAAGGATGATCATATGTATGTAACAATCTGAATCCATCTAACTCACACTAAGGTCATTCGGAAATCACCCGATTTTGCAGTGAAAACGAAATAATAAAAAGAAAATAAAGATATGTAAGAATTATCTTTTGTCACATGCGGCTAGATTTGCAAATGATTTTTTTTTTAACATTAATCTTTTGTTTTTATCTTGTTTTTTTTTCTAAAGTTCGGTGGGTTGTAAGTAAAACATTTCCTTTAGAAGCTAGGTTATATGATTTATAATTTAATATTTTTCTTTATAAATTATACTTTTTTTCCCCAAAAGCTGCAGCCAGCCAAGATACATACATCAAAAACCCTTAGAATTCCAAGCCATGAATAATTACTTAAAAGATTCATGAACTTAGTTTAATTATCAATTTTATATATCTTGCTAAAATACATGGATATCACTTTGACAATTGGAAATCCTACGATATGGATTATTGAAAAACAAATACCCAACAATAACTTCCTCAATTAAATGTAATTACTAAGTTAAATCCACAAATATTAAAGACATATATAAAGTACTGGTAATAAGCTTCATATAACTATATATAAAAGATATATAAAAGAGAGTACTGATGGAAGCCTCCATGATCAAGCGGTGGCTATTGTCCCTGGCACTAATTGGCATGGTGATGCAAATTAGCCATGGAGAAGCATCTGGTGATAGACGGTTATTAAGCATCAGCAACCGTGAAGATCAAGGCAGAGGGTTGGCATGCAGCAACGAGGAGATGATCACGGAGCCTGGTGAGTCAGCTAATAAATACAACCGTGGCTCCTCAGCAATCAATCGTTGCCGTGGAGGCTCAGGGTGAAGTTGAACAAACATTCACGTAAAAAATTTTACTATCTTGGGTTGTTACTCAAAATGAAAGCAACAAATAAATTTTAATGCAGATTAACAGTCTGCAAATAGACATGAATTTCTAAGGAAGTTCAGAATTAAATTTCATTAAATATAATAATGGTTTATAAGCAGTTCTTATAATTGCTTATAGTCTAGAAAAATCATAACTAAGTTTTGAAAAGATCCCAAATCTTGTTGAAGTAAACCCATCCTATATATCATTTGTTCCAAGTAACAACGCATCAAAGAAACCTCATTTTTCTGAATATCATCAATTTAAATCCCGCGGCCTCGGGAAGAAATAAGCTCCATTCAAAATTTGGCAAATAATAGAGATTAAGAAACACAAGATAACCAAGTGACAAATAAACGTATTCTAAACAAATTAAAAAAAAGATGTTAATTCTTTTATTGTAATATAAAGAATAAGAATATCAATCATATATAATCTCATGCTTATCACATGAAAGATATCAACATAGGTCTTCTAATGACAAATTTCACATGATTATGACATTATCATAAAAGAATATTAACGTCTAAAGAATCATACAAGGCAAAAATCTCTTAATAGATGAAAATAATATCCACAAATTATGGTTTCTTTGGCAAGTCTCTTGAGCAATCAATAAGATGCCCACTGTCAGCTAGGATAGATGAATCCTAACACATCCCATTTCATATGTTATCAAACACAAGAATAATAATATGAATATAACTAAGTTTTTGTTCTAAATTTTGCATCCGAAGTAATGTGGCTTGAAATATAATTTTCATGGGGATTTTGAGTTAATGTTGCTATAATATGATGGAATATATGACTTCCTAAGCTATTGCCACATGAATAATTATAATGTAAAACATAGAAAATCGAGATTTGTAGAATGATCCGCTACATTTCTCCCTAGGTCCACTTCACTGCAAAAAAGTTGCCGTCGGCCCAGCCCACAGTTGTCCCTAGAAGTAGTGATCCACATGACCCTTCAACATTAACAGTACTGGCTCCACCGGCAAGTATTAATAAGCAATAACCAACTGCATGTCAAGCATGCCTTGTGGATAATGGTGCGATGTTGATTGTACCTTGCCGCAGTGTCAATTTATTTGTGTGAGATACTTTGCTGAATCAAAATTGTTTTTGGGATGAAAGAATGAAGTCAAGATTTAAGAGAGGAACATAATACAACATTTTTTAAAAAATAAAGAACTAAGATATATAAATGAGAGATAGATATTATATTATAATGTTCTTAAAAATAAAATATTATATTATACACAAATAGGTTATAAATAAAACATTCAGAAAATTGTGTTTAGAGATTAGATAATTTTTGCTGCATCATGTCAAGTTTTTGCGTTACTTTTGGTGAATCGAATTTGTTATACATCGAGATGAAAGGATGAAGTACAGTATTGTATTGTGACAAACCCTTTGAGCCAACATAATCTCTAGTTAGTGAAGGTATAAATAGATTCTATTTCAGTTTTTGATGTGGAGCGACTAGTTATTCAAAAGCAACAAAACATATAAAGAAACAATTAAAATCTTTGACGCGAAGGAACCTATACCTAAAACAGACATATATATAAACCACTTGATGTGTATATATATTTATGATTTTACGTGATATTTGATGATATACATAGATTGGATTGGTTCAAATATGATAAGGATATAATACTAATTAGTATATTGCATCCGTTTAGTTTCGTAAGAAACTAATAATGAGAATATATATTATGTCTGAGGACAACTAGTATCTGTGAACTGATTAAATGTAGCAATTTATATATATATATATATATATATATAATAACAATAATTAGTAATACAACATATAGGAATTATTTATGTAAAAAGTTTAAGAAAAATAGTGCTAAACTTATAATCATTATACAACTTAAAACTCTACAATCTGATTTGTCAAAATTTTATAATCTGATGTAACATTCTACATGTCAAAATTTTATTAAATTATTAGGTCAAAAGGCTTTGATATCATGTTAAGTTTGTCACTTTACCCAAAAGCTTAAACTAGTCAGTGTGAACTTAATATTAGTTTTATATTTTAATAGAATGGCTTGAATTGGACCAAGTCATGAAAAATTGAACACCTATAATTACAAAACAATAACAATAGAAACAACCCTTACCATTGCATCACGCATAGGAAAAACTCCCCAAAGCAATAAAAAACAGTTCAACGTATACTAAACATATATAATTGGAACAGTTAATTAAAAACTTCCTTAATTAGAGGTAATAATTACTAAGTTAAATCCACAATTAAAAATCTATATATATATATATATATATATATATATAAAGTTGTAATAAGGTTTCAAAAGATATATCAAAGAAAGTCATGGAAGCCCCCAAGATCAAGTCGTGGCTGCTGCGCTTGGCACTAATTGGGATGGTGATTGTAAGCCATCTCGAGGCATTTGGTGGTAGAGAGTTATTGGGCATCAATAACCATGAAGATCATGGCAAAGGGATGGCGGGTAGCAAAGAGGAGAAGATGGCGTATCCTGGTGAACTAGTAAACAAAATATACAACCGTGGCTGCTCAGCAATCACTCGTTGCCGTGGCGGCTCAGGGTGAAGTTAAACAAACATTAATTTGTAAGCACCGTTATGAGATATGTTTAACAATAATATTACATCTACGATCTATTTACAATTAACTCTTTTTATAACTTAGATTTACAAAGTCTTAGTGGAGACATAATTATCATATCATTTACTGTAATTGCTCTTATTCATTTTTTGGGTAATTTTTGTCAACTCAAATTGTAAGAAATTGATTGTATACGTAACATTGCTATATATTTAACTAGTTTTGTTATGGTTAGTTATTTTTTGTTGTTTGAACAAGAATTTACCGATTCCCTCTCAATAACTTACGTAATAATTTTTACCATCTTGTGTTGTAACAGAAAATTAAATGACATCAACATATATTCGGATTAAATATGATTCATCTAAACCGATAAATATTAATCTATGTTACTCAAGTAAACATAAAACCTGACGTTGAATGGTTAAGAAATAATGAGCCATTACTCTAAGACGAAGTAAATACCATATATTTTCTTTTAGTATGAATAATACTTCACCTGTAATTCATTTACAAACCAATTTTTTATATAATTTGAGTTTGCAAAATATCAATTGATGGATAAATAATGAAAATAGGTTAAAAAAATTAAATGCACTTATCCATCTATTAATATTCTATTAACTTAGGTCATAGGAAGAGTTGATTATAAATAGATTATATATATAGCCTTATATCTTTTCCTTAATTATCAATATTCAATAGTCAAACACATAGATCTTCTGCGTAAAACACGTTTTTTTTAATAATTTTTTAAAAAAAGGAGACATAAATCACCCTTTTGGACTGAATTAAAGAATAGTGTAGAAACTAGAAGGAACATAAGAGCACTATAGAGGAACAAGCAATTTAGTTAACAAAACAAAACAGCAGCCGATCACGAATAGACGGATTGAAATTGAGTTTGCCCTTTTAAGAAAATTTCTTATCCAATTTGTAAGCACTTGAGATGATAATATTCATTGAAACAATTTGACTATCTTAAAAAATTTGCGAGGAGAAGAGATAAACTTTATTAAAGATCCCCACAAAGAATAGGTAACAAAAGATAGCCAAGTGATAAATTAAAAACAGATAACTTGTAATAATTCAAAATAAAAACAAGATGTCAAGACATCAGACAAATTGCCTTGCCTCTTTTTTTAAATCACATAAAGAACAAGTCTCTTCAGAAGGCTCATGCTCATACAAAAATGATAACGAGATAAATATTTTAAAAACAAATTTCACCTGATATTATCAAAATTTGATAATACAATAAAACATGAAATGTCATAAAAGATAAACATATTTTATAGATGAAAATAATATCCAAAATTCGTGTTTCTTTGGCAAGACTCTTAGCAATCAATAAGATGCCAATTGTTAGTTCTCCTAATGAATCCTAACACATCCAATTTCATAGGTTAGTAAATAGTAAATACAAAGAATAATAATATGAATCCTTAGTTTTTATTCCAAATTTTGCGTCATAAGTTAATGAGGTTTGATTCATAATTGTTATGGAGGTGTTAAGTTAATGACTTTCAAGTTATAACGTGATGAGTTGGGTTATTGGAACTTAATTTTTTTTAACTTAAATATTTTAAATTAATTAATCTATGACTCTTGATTTCTGTATATAATATGATTTGCAAAATGAATCCTAAAAGGTTATTTTCGTATCAATTCAACTACTTCTCATCATTAGAATAGTAGTGAATCAAAAGTCATATATTAGTGCACGCAATTTCAATTAAAATAAGTTCAAATTGCCTTACGTACCCTGATGTGATATTTGACCTCCTAAACTAGAATCATATCTATTGGAATGTGAACCATGGAAAGATTTGTAGTAATTTTTTATTTATTTTTTCAAGCAAAGTTTATGGTCATATCTGTGTTTTATTTTTCAATATAAATAATTAAATTGGTCAACATGTATAATACGAATTGTTATTCCTACTTGTCATTTATTTACAAAATAAAGAATTAATTAATTTTATTTCTAATATAGAAATTTCTAGTAATTTTTTATTTGTTTCAATAGTTTTGCCTAAGTACCATTAGATATGTTTTAGGGGACCAAAGGTATTTGGATGTTATTGGATGGTTGTGTTAATATTTTGATCTTTGTGCCATTATTTGAAAATTCAAATTCATAACCTAGTACACGTCACTTTCATCAATGGACCTAGCCCAAAAAAAAAAAAATGGAGGGCAAGATTACATAATGACAGAAGGATAAGATAATTCAACGTAAGTAATATTTAGTTATTCAATTTCAAGTTCTAATTTAAGATAAATGATAAAGCATTAATAATCTAATTAAGTGAAATTTCTAAAAAGATGAGAGAAAATACAAATTAATGAACTATGATAAAGTACACATAATTTTATTTAAAAAAAAAACTATAGAGCATATATATTTATATAGAAGAATAAGAAAATAAAAACAATTTTTAAAAAATTCTCTCGAGCTCGGAAGGGGCAATTATTCGTTCCAAACATATGCTAGTTCTGTCCCCGACTTTCATCAAATGCAAAGGATTTGAGTTTTGTTCATTTATGAATTTTGTGTTTTTATTTTTAAATTTTTTTTAGAAATATATGGTTGATTTCAAATTTATTTTTAATTTAAAAAATGATATGTGGTTGATATTAAATTTTAAATGTATTAGAGAATATTCGAAATAGAAAATGATTTTAGAAAACATAAAATTACAAAGCTTATTTCTCCCAATTTATGAGCAATTAATTTTTTAGGCCTCGTAACATATGTCCCATGGTCGATCTTTCTTTAAAATACAGAAACTTCAAAGGATTAAGAGAAGTTCAGTCTTCCATTGTAGAGAAAGCACTTAAAAATAAATTAGAGATGGTTTTGGAGAGGTTTAGTTTAGAGATTGCTTATGCTGGCCCGCAGGGTACTTATCATTTATGCCCTTTTTTTAAATACATGCCTTATATTTTGTGTTTATGAAGTTGTGGCATGCAGATGTAGCATATATAGTAGCTGCAGGCCAAAGTACCCTACAACAAAAAGAATAAATTCTGAAAGTGATGACTATAAAATTTAGTCATTAAAAAATAAATAAAGCAGGAGAATTTATTAGGTCCAATAAAGTTTAAAATCAATTGCGATAGTCCTTATTACAGTTTCTTAAGGTGATCAGCTCAAGTTAATTGTTTGTACCGTCAAATTAAGTGCTTTTCTTTTTATCATTCGAATGAAAGTCGTGTCTTTCTCCATGTAATTTAACAAAAATGTTCCTAATCGTGAAATAACCCTTAATATTTATTTGTTCCACATATATAGAAAACATTTTGCAAGTTAATTTTTTTTTTCTCATTTGCATTAACAGTTCATAGATAATGACCCGATCGAGAACATATTTTCCCCAAAAAAAATCCATATATCAATTAAAAGTATACTTTTACACTCCATTCAGAATTTATCGAAAATAAATGTATCTCTATTTCTTCAATATCATATTTAATTATATGGTACTCGAAATTTAGGATATATAAGCGCATATTTTTGGATAAAATTAGGAGAACTAACATGCATTACAATTTTAAATTTTAAATATTACACGTGATGATAGAAGCTTAAAATTATACTATTGAAAGAGTCCATTTCATATCTGACCACAGAAAATTTTCCGAAAATAAAACAGTTAAAACAAATTAACTAGTATCAATATTTGAAAGGAAAATGTCAAAGTCGCGTAATTAAAGCAGATTTCTGCGTTAAAAGAGAATGTTGGAGTAGTATATAATGCCAAGGCGTGGGTGCAGAGAATTCATCAGCCAGAAAGTCAATTATTAATTCATTCACAAAGATATCAGTCATATAGTTAAGGGCAAGATCAGAGCTAAAGCCATGGCAGTGACAAACATGAAGTCAGTTGTGTTGTGCTTGGCTCTGATCACCATGTTGTTGGTGAGCCATGTGGATGCCACAAGCAGGTTGGACTCACTCATGGAGGATGCCAAAAACAAGCTCAAGGAGAAGGGGATCGCTGATCCCTGCAAGACCGGTGGAAGTTTGTGCGGTTTCGGCAAGGACGACAAGAGCTTGAAGGAAAAGACCAAGAACTTGGGTGATCAGACTAAGAATTGGCTCTCCAAGACATTCGACTTTACCAAAAAGGGCAAGTAAGCATTAAATTGAGCATGAAGCCCGCTGAACGATAGTGAAGGCTTTCGTATATGTTTTATTATGCCATTCTTTGCGATGAATTAATAAACTACGACCTGGCTGAGAATAAGGCCTTGAAAATATTGTAATTGCAACTACAGTTAATGTGGTTGATTGATCAATAATATCATTCTTAGGCCAAAAATTACTTCTTGTGTCCCTATTTTATGATTTTGATTGAATGGTTCTTCTTTAATTGCTTTACTTTAACTAATTTGTTTAAAATTACTTGGAAGCTAATGATGGTTAAATTCATTCGTTAAATATATATTTGGTAATTAGAATTAATTTGTAGACTTGTCCGTTGAAAAGATATTAATTCACATCTCCAAATATAAGAGAGCATTGTCCTAATTTGAAAAAAGAACTGAAAACAAGTAATAAAAAGCTGAAAGCATGCACGTTTTAGTAATCATTTGAAGAATAGTAAGAGCTGTTTAAGACGATACAAGCAAGGATACATATAAAATATAAAATAATTAACAAAGAATAACACGGGAATGAACC
Source organism: Boswellia sacra (assembly GCA_013180625.2). Classification (NCBI taxonomy): domain Eukaryota; kingdom Viridiplantae; phylum Streptophyta; class Magnoliopsida; order Sapindales; family Burseraceae; genus Boswellia; species Boswellia sacra. Next base: position 101,109 of record SNVD02011837.1, on the reverse strand, counting down.
CAAGTTTCTAAGCCAAATTCATCTTTTCCAATGTAGTTTAGACAAAAGAAGATTAAATAGATCAAAATAAAGACACAACCGAAGCGAATAATAATCAATTTCCGCACATATATCCACGTTATCCCAAAGAACAACTGAAATAGCTAGGTCAAGAAACAGCCAAATTTAAAGCTAAATCCTAAGTTAAGAAGCACTATATATTAATTGTCCAACATGCACTGGCTATCTAATAATCATCATACAACCATAGCACACAGAGACATGGCAGGCTGGAGCACTAGGACATGGATATTGTGCTTGGCACTAATTTGCTTGTTGTTGATCATAAACCAAAACCATGCTTATGCCTTTGATCTGCAAGCCGAAAAGATCAACCGCTCTGGAGTTTCAGGAAAAAAGTCCACCCACATGAAGAACAGTCCTCGTCAAAAAGTTGCCGGTTGGCTTCCTAGAGTCTTTGCCAACCGTTTCAGTTCCCGTTTTGGCGCGAAAAAGGGAGCTCGTTCTGGAGAAGAGATCGTGAAACATAAGAACTAGATTTGGGCACCCCAATATTCCTGAACGATGGAGGCCGCCCCTCTTGTGTTTCTCATCTTTGTTTGCTTTGTGATTAATAAATTAATAATAAGGCATTGGATAAATGTAACAGCAAAAGTTTGTGGTTATTTTATTCGATATATGAATAAACTCTGATCTTTTAAACCAATTTGATTGCTCTTTCCTACGCGCTGTTGGCTAATTACTATTTGATTACTAGTTTTTATACACTTTCTATCGTTATGATCTAGCTAGTTATCACTTTGTAGATTCGAAATGGGAAATTCTCACAATAGTTATAAAAATATGTAAGAACAGACTGAAGAATACATGTGTGTGTATGTGTGTATATATATAAAAATTCTTTGTTCCGTCTAAGAGCCATTTTTTGTAACATTAAAATTAACCAACATTAAATTTAAGAATATATACAAATTTTCTATTTATATTTTAAAAAATTGACAATACTTAACAAGAAAAATATATCCAATAAGAATATTTTGAAGAAAACGAAAAGGGTTTTTATGTTTTTCTTGTAAAAAAGCATAAAAGGCCTTAGACCGCTTGATTATGATAGATGAATCATGAATTTTTATCAAACTTTTAACTATTTGAAATGCTTTAATATAATTACCATTTATCTTGATATAAAAGTTTGTCATATTCCCTTAAGAATACAAAATAATTTGTGATGATAAAAGCTTTAAGAGACCAAAAAGACGTGACATAGAAACTGTACCTAATTGAGTAAATGAAAAAGAATCCTCAAAATAATTAAAAAAATCAGAAAAACAAGATATATTAGACAACATGCTGGTTTGTATTGACCACAGAACAATACTTGGATTAGGCTTGATAAATTTTATACTATCCGTTAACACGACACAAATCCATTTGATAAAAACGTGTTATAGATCTAAAATTATCGGATCGAGTCGTAAATAGGTTAGCACGATAAAACCCATTTGATATTGGACTGTATTTAGGTTTATCCTATAAGAAAACATTTCATCTATTTAATCTATTAATATTAATGATAATTTAGTAAATTTACTTACAATGCATAAAATAATATAATAAAATATAACAAATTATAGTATTTTTTTGTTAGCTGTGTATGAGCATGACATTTGGATGGAGAACATAAGGAAGAAACTTATTGAATATTCTAATTCAATTTTCATGAATAGTTCAATATTTTAATTGTTGGTCTTAAATATGCTTTAGATGGATCTTTGAATTATGTTAGATACAAAACTACGTTTATGTTTTCGTATTATATTTAATTTGGATATTTCAATAAATTTAAAAATATTTGTTGGATATTAAATGTATAAACTATTAGTTATGTTTATTATTAGAATTTACACAAATCGTATTACACATATTGTTGTCTAACTTTGAAATAAAAAACGAGTTTAATGGGTTGAAGTTGGTTAATACATTAAGTTAACAGTAGGATTTGAGTTCCAAGATTTAGACATAATAAATTAATGGATCGGATTTAGATTAATATAATTTAACACGACACGAATATGAAACGACACAAAAACGTTCTAACACGATCCCTTGCCAGGTTAACTTGGAGAGCCAACTTTTCAAAACCATTAATAGAAAACGTCATTTATAAGTTCCCTATTTTAAGGAAATTCGCAATTTTTTAGAGCCACATTCGAAACCTATATAATGTCCTAGCCTCACAACAGAAAATTCATCAGCCACAAACAAATAAGTAATTATATACAAATTAAGAGCCATGGCAGTCTCAAACATGAAATCAGTGGTGTTGTCTATGGCCCTGATCACCATGTTGTTGGTGAGCCATGTGGAGGCCACAAGCAGGATTGACTCCAATGAGCTCAGGGAGAAGGGGCTGATTGATCCCTGCAAGACCAGAGGAGTTATGTGCAATTACAAGCAGAAAGATAAATCTCCTAGTTTTGGCCAAAAAACAAAGAACTGGTTCTCAAAAACGTTTGGGCCGCGACATGGCAACCGAGACGGGAAGGGAAATAGCCGAAAGAATTGGTAGACTATGAACTCGATTGATCAGCCATGTTTGGTTTTTTGTTGATATCTGTTCCATAATCGCCTTATTTATTTTGTTACACAATAAGGCTTCAATTTTGTGACATGCAGCAATTTTAACGTGGTTGATTAATAATATTTTCTCTTCAGCTCAATAGATTGCATCTTCTTACTAAATTTTAAGTTTTCTTGTTTGAAAACTAGCTACGAGAACTTAATTTGCAAAGAAATTTAATCAAATTCCGGAGAACACTTCAATTAAATCACATCAAATTTGGAAAAAGAAAATGTTTGTACAATATAAATATATTACTAAACTTTGGGATTCAAGACTGGCCACAACACATCAGGGGAAAGCAAACAATCTGGCCCAACAAGGATTCAATTTATTAATCAACCAGAGAATATACATTTGAAAACTTTATTCCTTGACAAGTTATTACTCATGAATCCATCACCAATTAATTAAACAAAAAGAAACATGAAATATATACCAAAATACAACAACACATGGTGCCTAATGGCGCCTATGCTTCAGCTTCTCAACTAACAGAGATGGCCGGCACTGCGAAGTAATCTTAAGATTCGTTTGGGCACAGCTTTTTAACCAAAACTCTTCTCATGGTGATCACAGCATGGTGTTGAAACTAGTCTAGGGTGATGAGACGGGTCACTAGTACTGCAACGCAATGCAGATTTCTGCAGGCTGCAGGCCGCGGAATGCGATACCACATTTATCCACCGTAATTTGCTTTTAATGGACGATCTTTTAACTTTTGCAATTGTCCTATAGGGCAATTTGGTTAAGTTGGGAAAGGTCAAAAATCATTTCCGACTGTGGTGATTGATTGTTAATTTTTTATCGTCTTTAATTTATTATACTCACGAAATTTTCGTGATGGGCAACTCATGCAGTAATGTGTCAACTCACGACCAAATTTTTATATATATTGTATTACTAAATGCAACGACATTTTTAGAATTTTATTTTTGATTAGGCTAATTAATTTATTGATCTGTTAAGCTAGACGTAAAGTACTTTACCTACAACAGCAAGCACTGGCAAAATTCTTTATGATGAATCTAGCGAATCGATATATGTGAGAGGAAATTGAAAAGAGAGAGAGAATAACTTAGAATATATAAAACTAATATTATCCGGCCTGATAGGCATTTTCTACATAAATATTTATACATTTGCGATGGAGCTAACCAAAGAGTTTACAAGCTTTATAAAGTGCCACATTATAATTTTTAAATTAAGTGAATGCATTTTATAAGAAATAAAGAAATTCGATATCATAGAAGTGACGAAAGTTTTAATATTCTAATTTAAAAGCTCAAAGAGAGGGAAAGATAAATGTACTACTTTATATTTTTATGAATTAATATTATTTAGGTAACTAATTTCTTTAAAGACCGATAATGAGAAATTTTACTTAATAAGATTGAAATTTGAACAATTTTAACATAAAGGTTTTTATTTAATATATAACAATATCTAATATATTCAGATGCAAATGCACCTGATCCAAAGAAGGAAACAAAAATTAACGGAGTTGGTTTGTCATATCTGTATTGATAAAATATCGACCACAAAGTAATTAATTTCCTACTAATTAACTCGATCGTCCCAAAATATTGCATGAAAAGCTGACCAGAACTTAGCCTAATTTAAGCGAAAATACGAGCATTAAAAATCTATATAAAGCCCTGGACTCATCATGTATACAAAGCACAACCAAAAGATTATTAAGAATCATGGCAGGCATCAGCATGAAGACATGGGTGTTGTGCTTTGCTTTGTTTACTTTGTTGGTTCTCAACCATGTTGAAGCTGATGGTCACAAGAACGAAGGTAAAGATGTCACTATTAAGACTTGCATGGTTTTCTCCAGGATTCCATGGTGCCACGAGAAGATTAAGCACCGCAAGGACCTTGCTGTCGATTATGAAAGTGAATACGAGGAGGTGGAGGAGGACAGCAGCGGAGATCAAGCTGCCAACTACACAGAGGAAGAACATGCTTAAAATATACTTTTATTTGTGTTTAATCCCTTTGTTGTACTTGTGATGGAGGCCGGCTGTTGATTGTATTAATAACCGCCATGGTTATGGATGTCAAATAATGAAAATTATTTTAAACCAATTTCATTTTGTTTTTCTATGGTTTTGATGCTTCTTGATATTTGTTAATTTCGGTTTCTTCTATGCGTTATAAGATTGAAGCAATTTCTTGAATAATAAAGTCATTTTTTTCTTCAAATTTGAAATTAAAACTTAAAAATCAGTATAATTTCTTTGAAATCATATAAAATATTCAACAGACAAGCAAAACACTGGAACTAGATTGGTATATCATTATAATTAAACAAAAAACATAACCGTTACACACACGTTCTTTTAAAATGGATTTAAAGCTAATTTTGAACCATTTTCATATTTAAAAAAACAATTACCCTGACTTTTAAAATGGAGAAGAGCCTCCAAAAAAGGAGCCAAAAAATGAAAATCACTTTCAATTTTCAAAACCAGTCTATAAATTCTCAAAATGGGTGTACAGCACTAAACAAAAATTTACCTAAAGATTTATATTATACCATATTATACATATAAGATATTTAATAAATATTTAGTGTATGATTGGTGATGTTATGAAATGATGTGCTAGTTTTGAATTCTTGCAAAGTTATTTGAGAACATGATTTTAGGATAAATTTTAGAATGTGTATCACTACTTTGTAACAAAACAATTTCAATAAATTAATAAACACAACATAGCACAAAGAAAAAAATAGAGGGAAAAAAACCAACTCAATGTTAACAGGTGCACATAAACAGATATATGTATGAAACCCATTATTTCCCAAAACCAATTTTCACATATAACCAAGCCAACAATCACAAAACTTATGTTTATTTTTTTATCTGAAATGTGAATAGGTCTAAATCTTATACTCTAAATGATATGTTTATTTTTTTATTTTAATATCTAAATTAAAATGCTTGAAAACTAATATATTTACAAGTATCCTTATTTATGTATATATTATTTTCATTTATGATTTTATTTGATGTAGTAGAATTATTTGCATATCAATATCTAAGATGAATCTAATAAATTTAGATGCACATAATTGGGTCAAAAAAGTTATTTTTTTTAAAGGATTTGATATATAGCTAAGTCAATTGACTATTAAATAAAAATTTCTAGAGAACCATAATATAAAATTAGAAATAAATAATAATATTTCATATATAAAATATTAGTTTATATACAAATTTTTCATAAATAAATTAGATAAGAAAATTTTAAAGAATTAAAAAAGTATTAAATTATTCAGATATTTGCATTCAAATAAAAATTTAGTTTTTTTTCTATTTAGACAAAACTGTCTGTGATTCAGGCTTAAGTGTCAAAAAAATCACCTTAAAAATGTGTGAAGTCTCAGAATAAGTAAGATTCATATTTAAAAAAAAAACACCCTTTTACATGCAAACACCGCACAACAAGAAAATAATGTTGTTATTTCACTAAAAAAATGTAAAAGAAAAATATATTGCTTTTGTATAAGTTATTAATAATTTTACCATTCTATTAAAGATAGGATTGAGAGAATTGTATGCAATCTAACAATTTGTAAATGTGAGGGGGTGATTCCTTGTTCACTTGAAGTTTGAATATAAGTTACTCTCGGATTTCAAACATTTTTAAGGTTTTTTTTTTACTTAAATCTAATCCTTAGATAATTTTATCTAAATAGAAAAAGTTAAAAATTTTAACTTTTACTAAATATGAATGTTTGAATCATTTATAAACCCTCTAATTCTTTAAAATATCCTTATGTAATTTATTTATTACCAATTTGTGTATGACCTAATATTTTTTATTTCGAACAGTATTATTTAATTCTAATTTTATATTATAATTCTCTAAATATTTTTAAAATTATTTAATGGCTATTTAGCTTATCCATATATTAAATCCTTTTTTAAATAACTTTTTTACCTAATTATACACATTTAAATAAAATATATTCACAACAACTAGTTATATGCAAATATTTTTACTATGTTAAATAAAATTGCAAGTGAAAATAATATATATCAATATGTCAAATAAAATTACAAGTGAAAATAATATATGTGTGTGTGTGCGTGTAAAAATTTTAGTTTTCAAAATTTTCAATTCAGATGTTAAAATTAAAAAAAAAAAAGCATCATTCAATTTCTTATATTCTTACATATTCCTACTTTAATTTAATTTAGATTTAATTAGATTTAAAAATTTTTAAAAATAAATGCCGCCTTAACACATAATAAATGTTCTTTTTATTGAATTTCTAAAAAATGATAACCTTTCTACTCACGTATTTCTCAAACATTTTTGTGTATATAAGAGAGCAAAATGCACGGGATAACAATATTTCATAAATATATTGTTGGAGATAAAAGGTTTAAAACAAATATTTACAATATTTATTTTGAGATTAATTTCATACGTTACAAGTATAATAAAAACATGAACGTTACGATACTTATTATTTGTAACGTTTATATTTTTATTAAGAACTTATGGCTTAGGAGTTACAAGAATTAATTTGTAAGTTACCTAAGTTACGAGATTACTATATAAAGGAGTCTCAAAGGTTCTAACAAGAACATGAAATATTTTCAGTATTTGATGATTTTGAGCAACTACGACACATGAAGACAGGTTATTTCTTCCGGTGATCATGCTCATCGAGAAGATAGGCTGTGAGCATTGGGTTGTATCTTGGAGCCCTTGAGTACCAATATGACCCGCACGAGGGGAGGACTCTTTGGCTTTAGGACAATGCCTTCGACATGCCTCCCAAATGCTCAGGCCACTTATTTCTTACTCTATCTCTTTATTTATTCTATTTATTTAATATATTAATCTAATTCATATTTTGTTATTTCTTTAATATCTTGTTGTTTGATTATATTATTTAAATTTATTATAAATGATCCCAACAATCTAAAGCCAAAGAGTGTCTTATATATTTTATTGTTTACCTTAATTTATCGTTGGGTGGTATATAACGTGAATAGTTTGTAGAGTATATTGACAGCTTATATTGTTTTGTTTATCCAATGATATTTTTATGTTGATAATTTTTTTTTCGAGGTCTATAAGATTTGGTTATGATGATATATTTTGATTGATTCCACTACTTGTATGATTTAACTATGATATGGTTAGTGAATTGATATTTATTTCTTTATATTGTGAATATATATTTGTGTGAACTTTTTGGGTGATCTAGAGTATAATACTGATTAAGTCATTGTCATTCCATGAGTTACAAATGTGTGAATGTATAAACATTAGAAATGGAAGCTTGCATAAGTTGTGAAAGTGTGTTGCCAATTTCTATTTGTTTTTTCATGTCACATTAAAATATGCATATTGTCATTATACTTTGACATGTAGATTTCAACTTGGCTATCTTTGTGTGTGTGTATATATATTTATATGGTTTATAAAAAGGGGATAAAATGTAATTCAAACATTATGATAAATGCATAGCTTTTGTGTTTTAAATATTATTTTTTATTAGACTATTCTCTTAACCTTGTTTATTTAGAATTTTTTTTTTTATCTTGGGGGAAGCCTAATGCTTTTAAATTGTGTTGACAATAAAAATGTGTATTCAGAGTTCTTGGCTCAACTTAGTATCGAGATTTGATATCTTTATCAACCTCAAGACAATATGGAGGTAATAGATATATATTTTTTTATTTGAGGTAATACAAAATTATTTATGATAGCATGACTATTTATTTACAATCAAAAAATATTTTTGTGATATATTAAATCTTTGTTTATTTGTCGTTATACATATGTTGTGATATTAGATTATTAGTGCATGATGCTTTGAGTTACAAAGAATATAGATGAGTTAAATGTAGTGGTTTTATAATCAAAACCTTTTATGAGTTTTTATTATAGTTTAATAAATATTTCAGTTATAAAAATCCTTATTACTGATATTTATTACATATTATTATTGATTAAGAATTCAATTTATGAGTTGCATACATAAAATTTTTATTACACAATAAAACATGTGTTTTCAATATATTTAATTAGAAACTTATATGTATGATGGTGTGCTATTAAGTCATAGTTTCTTATGGCTATCATGTATATTAGATGATAACATCTAAATAATTTATTACTAGAGTATGTTAAAAATGCTAATAGATTATTATGATTATTTATGTGGTTGTATTGAATGAAATAATAGCATAAATGCTAATGATTATTATTAAATACATATATGAATTATATATTATATTTGCAGTTTTAGCAATAAATGTCTTATTAATGTGAGGATTGTCAAAATATTTTTTAATGTGGGAGTTTCTAGTTTTTAAGCGCTTTCATATTTTAGTTCTTAATTTTGTACAATTAAGATGGCAATGATTTGAGTATAGTTATTATTTTGATGAGTTTTAAAATTTAACAAAATTAGTGCATTAATATTTTATAGAGTTATTGCTACTGTTTTTAAAATATTACTTAATGTGGGGGTTTTCTTTATTTGATGGTTGTTAATGTTTTATGATAGTTGGAGAAAAAAAATGATACCATAAGTTATTAAATGATTATTAATTTTGTGTATGAGTTTAAAAAATATTATTATTTATAAAGTGATTAAGTGCTTCTTCAGTTTTCTTTATTGTGCCTTTGATATTTTTATGCTCTCTAACATTATTTTGTGAAATATTTAATATTATTTAAGAGAGCTAGTGGAAGCAATCATCTAAATAATAGGAAGAAGTTCTCTAAGATAAAATCAATGAGAGATTGTGCAATTATAAAAATTTTCAACATGCTAATTAATTATTTAAATTGTTGAGGGGGATGTGCTTAAGCCCAAAAGGGAGTCACCTATGGAAGTAACCCAACCTCTGTGATTGGAGATCCCATGAAGGAGGTTCAATGGGTAGGAACAATCCGTACTGCGTGACTTGTTAAGCACAACTATAAAGATATATCTTAGAGGAGGTATGATCATGCTCATCCCTATGGCAAAGTGCTTGTTATATGTGATGTTAGGAAGGATATTTATCCTGAAGGAGTTCAAAGGCTAGATACTCTTGCGAGGTATAGGTCACATATACCTTTTGAGGACTCACCTAAGTGAGAGCGTCGTGAGGGCCGCGACTGTGAGAATTGGGCTGTTCTCTAAAGCTCTCATGAGAATCAAGATTGAGCGCATGGCCATTAATAGCGCTAACCCGCCAAAACCATGTCTTCGTCGATATTATGTGTGTGATAGTTTGAAGTTTGGTCAAGAAATAGAGTTCAAGACTTTGTTCACTCAGGTTTCTCAAATGGATACTATCAACACTAAGTGTAGGTTCAAACCCGAAAGGTACCTATACCCATTGCATAATAGAAGGTTGCTCTTTATATATAATTTTTATTTTATGAGTATTTTTATCTTGATATTTTATTTTATAAAGCTTTAAAGTTTTAAACCTTTTGTGGGGGACTGTTGGAGATAAAAGGTTTAAAACAAATATTTACACCATGAGTTACAATATTTATTTTGAGATTAATTTCATACGTTACAAGTATAATGAAAACATGAACGTTACGATACTTATTATTTGTAACGTTTATATTTTTATTAAGAACTTATGGCTTGGGAGTTACAAGAATTAATTTATAAGTTACCTAAGTTACGAGATTACTATATAAAGGAGTCTCAAATGTTCTAACAAGAACATGAAATATTTTCAGTATTTGATGATTTTGAGCAACTACGACACATGAAGACAGGTTATTTTCTTCCGGTGATCGTGCTCATCGAGAAGATAGGCTGTGAGCATTGGGTTGTATCTTGGAGCCCTTGAGTACCAATATGACCCGCACGAGGGGAGGTCTCTTTGGCTTTAGGACAATGCCTTCGACATGCCTCCCAAATGCTCAGGCCACTTATTTCTTACTCTATCTCTTTATTTATTCCATTTATTTAATATATTAATCTAAGTCATATTTTGTTATTTCTTTAATATCTTGTTGTTTGATTATATTATTTAAATTTATTATAAATATTCCCAACATATATTGTCTACAAATTACTATTACATATTAAACTCAAATTTTGTACAGAGTTGTTCATTTATTTTCTCTTAAATCAAATATCCATTTTGAGTGTTAGTTGGTTTTTGAAAATTGGATATGATATTCATGTTTGAGTTAACATATAGTTTTAATTCCTGTTCGGAGGCTGTTCTCCATTTTTTAAGTCAGGCTTGTTTTCTTAAAGATGAATATATATATATTAAATCAACTCTAAAATTTATGTTAAAAGAATTTTTAAATGTAATTTAATGACCAGTTTCGTGAAAGTTATTATTGATATTGTTACCGATCTTATAATAACGTCGAAGAACTCAAAATCGGCTTATTTAAAATGGCAAGCATTTAAAATCAAGAAGCATAAAAACCATGGAAAAACAGGACGAAATTGGTTTAAAAATAATTTTCATTATTTGAAAACCATAACCATAGTTGTTACTGCAATCAAAGGCCGACCTTACATGACAAGTAAATTAAATGAAGAGATTAAACACTAGTAAAAGAACATTTAAGCTTTCGCTGGCGCATCGTTGCCACCTTTAATTTCAGGATTCTCCTCATCTTCGTCATCATCATCGGTATCCTCATTTTCTGCAAGGAGCTTGCGATGCTTAACCTCCTCCTTCTTGTAGCAAAATGGCACCTTGACGGATAAAAACTTGCATTGCTTGACGGTAACATCTTTGCCTTTACCTTTCTTCTTGTCATCGCCTGCTTCCACATGGTTGAGAACCAACAAAGTGATCAATGTAAAGCACAAAATCCATGTCTTCATGCTGGTGCCTGCCATGATTGCTAATAATCTTTATTTTGGTTGCATTTGTGTATGGTGAGATCAGGTCATTATATAGAATTTTAATATGGGTATTTTAGCTAAAAATAGGCTATTTTCTATGGATATTTTAATTCATGCAAAATTTTAGGATGAGTTGGTCATCCAAAAATTACTCTGTGGTCAATATTATAACTATAATATACCAAATCCTGTAAATTTGTACGTTGTTTCCTTTTTCGGAAGTCACTTGGAGAATCATCATTAATTAACAGTTACATTTAAACTAATCTTCATCCATAATTTGAAGTTACAATTTTTTCCTTTTGTTGCACTTAAATAGGGAATATATTCAACAAGTGGCGGCATTCAAAAGCATGCATGTTAACGTTGTAGATGCTTTTCTAGTCAAAATTAACAAAATTTGATCAAAATCATATCATCGCTCCCGCTGTCACCGCATGACGAGGGCAACACAATTTCGATCTTATACTTCTTATCTTAGTTGATTGGTAACCCACAACAAAGCATCTTAACTTCTTGTAGAAACTATTCCTCTTGTAAATATACGGATCAAAACGTCCAACTTCATAATTCCTCCCAAACATGGTAAAAAGAATTGTATTTTCCTATTGAACTAACCTAGACAACAACCTAAAATATAAGTTTTAACACATAACCATTTACCTCAGTATAACATATGTTAGAATAAGAAAAAAGTACAACAGACCAACTTATATGATCAATAATGTCATGTCAAAATCATTTGGACACCATATTTTGAAACTATTTTCAAATTTTATCTAATACCCCTTAATTCAAAGAAACAAAATCATGACATATAGTAAATTATAATAATAATAAGAAGAAGAAGAAGAAGAAGAAGACACAACAGAGCATAAGTAAAAAATGAAGGAAAAAATATTTATGTGAAACCATATTGCCTAAAGCCCATTTTTACTTATAACCAAGCCAACCATCACAAAACTTACGGGCAAAAACAACCCAACATGAAATTAACACAACCTTACCATTTCAGTTAAAAATAGCCAAAAAAAAAAGGAAGTGGAAGAAAAATTGGGATTAGTTAAGGTTAGGGTTAATTCGGGTTTAGGGTTTGGTCTAAATTGATCTTTTTCTTACATTTGTTTTCTCTTTCCAAACTTTAATCTCAATGTTGGTATTACATATTCAAAATGTCTTTGTTTTATTGATGGACGTTGGTGTGTTTTACAAAACATTTAATAATGTATTAGCAAATCTGTGTTTGAATAAATAAGCAGTAATATTGTTTCTATCAGATATGGAGTTTTGTATCCAATATGAATAGTCTAAAGTTTTAAACTGTTTTATGTTTGATGAAATATGGGACTAGACGATATTATTATATGATAATTTTTTAAAAATTATTTTTGAAGTATAAACTTTTTTAATTTTTAATCAAGTTTAATTTGAAAAAATAATTTAATTACTTATAGATTATTTTATATCATTTTATACATTTTAATTTAATAATATTATATTATATTTATTATTTAACTATATTTTATATTATTATTAATTCTTATAATAATAAAAAACTATTCAAATTTTTTAAATCATAATTTAATTATTAATAAATTTTAAATACCTAATATTTAAAAAAATTATAATGTTATAATTTCATTAAATTATAATTATTATATGAATCTTAATATTTAATAAATAATTATATTATCATAATAGAAACACTTTTTGTTTGTAAAAATTTAGGAATTACGTAATGGTTTCTTGGATTTGGTTTCATCATGAAAGTTTATTATATATTCTGAAGAACCTTTTTTAATGCATAGGCAATAAACTAGCAAACAAAAAATGCTTGTATGGGCGTCAATCTGTACTGAATAGAAACCGCACTGGCTCTTGGACCTCTAGTGCTCAAAAACGTGCACATGGTTTTTGGTCATGGCTCGATCATACTATTGTTGAAAAGTAGCTGTGCTTCAAGATGGTCCTCCCATCAGCTCCTCCTAAAATGGATGTCCGTTTGTAGAGAGTTGCAAACTTATTTTCTAAGAAATTGTAAAATGAAATAAAAACAGAATATACTATATTTTGTGTTTCTAACATAGCGTCATAATCTTTCTATAATCAGCGTATCTCAAAAACATTTTTGTGAAACCAAAAAAAAAAAAAAACAGTTAATATGCACATGGTAACAATATTTCAGAAAAAAAAATCGTGTAAAAATTGCTTATTTATACACTCAAATATTGTATTACTTTCTTTATTTTCTTTTCTTAACAAATACAGTTTCAAAATATAGAGTACGTGCATATGGGAATTTCAACATGAAATTATTGATTATATAAGTGGGTTTGTTGTATTTTTTATGTTAATATATATATGAGTAATGTTACTCATACAAACTATTTATACAAACTTACATATACAAACTGATGTGGCATCCCTATGTGATCGCCACATCATCTATGTTAATTAATGTCATTTATTATTAATATATATTTATCAAATCACTGCATTTATTTATCAAATCATATTATGCCACGTCAGTTTGTATAGATGAGTTTATATAATTAGTTTGTAAGAGTAGCATTACTCTATATATATATATATAATACTGAGGTTGGTTAAGCGCTTACTTATTTGTTAGGTGAATATAATAGGAAAATACGATTATTTTTACGATGTTGGAAAGGAATTATCAAATTGGGCCATTTAATACATATATTTGTAAGAGGAATAGTTTCTAAAACAGCCGAAAATGCTTTGTTGTGGGCTGCCAATCAACAAAGATAAGAAATATAAGATCGAAAACGTGTTACCCATGGTAGTGGCATTGGCAAATGATGATTATTTTCGATCAGATATTCATTAATTTTGAGGAGAAAAGCTTTCACATTAATTATTAACATGCACATTGGAATGTTACCACTTGTTGAATGCATTCGCTTTTGAATTGCAAAATGGGGAAGGGATTGTGAATTTAAAATGGGACTATCTATAACTATTTTTTATACAACATGAGTTGGCAAGTTATTATTGGATGAGTAAAAATAAAAAAAAAGATGTTAAATTAAGTGATATGATAATTACTCATCCAATGATATCTTGTCCACTTAAGTTGTATAAAATTTTGGTTGTAAATAAGTTATAAGTCTAACATTATTCATTTAAAAAACGGATGAAGATGAATTTAATTGTAGGGTAACGATGATTCTCCAAGTGATTTCCTGAAAAATTAAGAAACAACATAAATAATACGAGAGTTCCTTTATTATTATATAGTTATTGCTTATGATATTGACCACAGAGTAATTTCCGGATAACCAACTCGTTGCGAAATATTGTAGAAAATCTCAACAGAATATAGCCTATTTTTAGCTAAAATACCCCCATTAAAAATCTATATAAAGCCCTCATCTCAACATGCACAACAGTACCAAAATAAAGATTATTAGCAATCATGGCAGGCATCAGCATTAAGACATGGATTTTGTGCTTTACATTGATCACTTTGTTGGTTCTCAACCATGTGGAAGCAGGTGATGACAAGAAGAAAGGCAAAGGCAAAGATGTTACCGTGAAGCAATGCAAGTTTTTATCCGTCAAGGTGCCATTTTGCTACAAGAAGGAGGAGGTTAAGCATCGCAAGCTCCTTGCAGAAAACGAGGATACCGATGACGAAGATGAGGAGAATCCTGAAATTAAAGGTGGCAACGACGCGCCAGTACAAGCTTAAATGTACTTTTATTTGTGTTAATCTCTTCATTTAATTTACTTGTCATGTAACGCCGGCCTTTGATTGCAATAACAACCATGTTTATGGCTTTCAAGTAATGAAAATTTATTTTTAATCTTATTTCGTTGTGGTTTTTTGCTTCTTGATTTTGGTTGCTCGCCCATTTTAAATAAGCCGATTTTGAATTCTTCTAAGTTATTATAAGATCAAGAGTTTTGTCACGGTACTATTGCTATACCGTACAGCAAATTTATTGTAGCAAAATAAAAAATATAAACATATGTATGAAAATCGTAATCCAATTGAAAAAAACGTATTTACGACTTTTATATATTTTTTATTTACGACCTTTTTACACTTTTTTACATCCAACTTTTATTCATTCGTTTACGACTTTTACAACGTGTTTACGATTTTTACACAAATAAACAGTAACTATAACAGTACAGCTACAGTAACATTGAAAAACTTACAAATATCAATAATAACTTTCACAAACCGGTCACTAAATTGCATTTAAAAATTCTTTTAGCATAAATTTTAGAGCTGATTTTAAAACATATATATTCTCAACTTTAAGAAAACAAGCCTGACTTAAAAAATTGAGAACAGCCTCCAAACAGGAATCGAAACTATATCTTAACTCAAACATGAATATCATTTCTAATTTTCAAAAACCCATTATAAACTCTCAAAATGGATATTTGGTTTAAGAGAAAAAAAAATGAACAACTGTACAAAATTTGAGTGTAATATATAATAGTAATTTGCAGACAATATCTTTCTGAAATACTGTTATCACGTCCATTTTGCTCTCTTATATACACAAAAAATGTTTGAGAAATAAGCGGGTAGAGAGATTGTCATCTTCTAGAAATTCGATACAAAATACAATTTTTTTTTAATTTTTATTTTCTTAGAAATAAGTTTGCAATCCTTCTTTTTCAGAAAAGCCAATGAAGCACAGTTTTGAACCACAGCTACTTTCCACGCGTAAAGCATGACGAAGCCATGACCAAGCATGCGCTCTTTTTTAATCTGTAGAGTGTTAGAGATCTAATAGCCAGAGCTGTCGCTTTTCAAGCTCTTTCCAGTACTGATCCACGCCCATACGAGAGCTTTTGAAATTTTTTTATTGTTATGCATTACAGAAAGGCACTTTACTGGAGAATTTTTAAGCCAAAGCCCAACTGCGCTTTCTATGCTTTGCCAATGACATGAAGCAACCCTTTCATTTCGATTTGATTTAACTTTAACGATAACAATTGATTTACAAAAACTGATTAAAACATTGCATGCTGGGCGCTTCGAAGATTTGAGTGCTATATGACCACTATTTACTAATTGAATAATCTCATCTTCACTTTTTTGAAGGATAAAATTATATATAAATTCATTCAGGAATACGAGTCATATGACTCAAATAACATCACTCTTTCCAATTATATGACAGCCCCCATACTTTATTTTCCTTTTACGTTAGGCTTTTACTCCGCAGAATCCCATCTCCCAACCAATTAGTTGATTAAGAGAATTTCCTGGTCCATGTGAGTCACTTTTCGCTTTCAAAAAGCGAACAAGACCACACCCAGCTGGTGCTGGTTCAGTCACCAGCATTGCCCCAAAGCAGCTAATATTGAAAAGTAAAGTGAGAAAGGCACTGCCCTGCCTAGCTAAGCTTTGTACCTCGAAATTGAGGACCACAATCGACCGTTGGCACTTGGCAGTGTTCATTAAAGTAAGACCTCCATTATAAAAAGTGGCAGAACTATGGGACCAACGTCAAGTCGTCGACAGCCCGTTGGTTTGTTGTCCCCATAAAAATTTGTAGCCGTTGGAAACCGCTTAAAATAATGCAATAATAAACGCCTAAATAATGCGTATTACATTCCAATACTTGTCCGTTACATGACAATAGCAACATATAAAATGCAAAGAGATTTGGGTGCCCATTTCAATCCTCTGTAAGTGTCTCTTCTTCTCTAAACACGCTATAAATTGAGGTCTGCCTTCTCAGGAGGGCAGAACCAAAAAGAATTGGTAATCTTATTCGAATATAAAATCGAATTGAAAGGAACAGAAATGCAACCCAAATCACTAACCTAAATGATGGGTTAATATGAATTATAGCTAGTTATTCAACATCCCATTCATCCAACTCTTCAAAGAGTCACACTTGGGAACTTGCAATGTCCATAGCCTGAGAAACAAAAAGGTGGATACATAGAGTAAATAAAAATGCCATTTCTTACCTAAAATTTAGAAGAATAGTAATAATAATAATTCATTAATTAAAAGTACTTACTTGGATCCTTAATGGTCTGCGTAGCCAACCCATTGAAGTAACAGGTTCCGCCGCTTTTCTTAAACTGGGCCCAATAAGAGCTAAACGCAAAGCTAGCGTGCCGCACCAACGAATCGGGTCTAGAGCATGCCTTTCCGGGTTGGATCATATCACAAGTTTTGTTCCCCTGTGAGCAAGCGTAACTTAAAGCCGATGCCAACGCACTCACATTAGCTCCCTTAGCCGCCACGCACCATATCTTCCCCTTATACGGCTCATTATTCGTTGGCTGAGGTAACGGCTCGTACTCTTTTGACGGCGGCTGCCCACTCAAATCAATCTCATACACGTATGTCTTGTTTGGATAC
This sequence comes from Boswellia sacra, assembly GCA_013180625.2. NCBI lineage: Eukaryota > Viridiplantae > Streptophyta > Magnoliopsida > Sapindales > Burseraceae > Boswellia > Boswellia sacra. Next base: position 83,256 of record SNVD02011837.1, on the reverse strand, counting down.
AAGACTCCGAAATGCCGCTCCGTTCCCGGACCCGGTTTTTGATTCTCATTGTAGAGAGAGAAGACAAAAGACGGCAAAACCGAACCGGGTCGGGCCGGCGTTCCGATGGGTGGTTTGGCGGTTAGTTTCTTGACGATATTTCGGTTGTAGGTGGCGGCATTGTAAATATTGGCTCCAATCTGGTCGTAGTCTCCCCCATTCGGCCAACCCGTTTCGGCAATAAAAATCCGAATATCGGGATACCCGAGTCGCTTCATAGCGAAAATGAGCGCATCTACCATTTGATCAAAGAGGTTTGTGTAGGTCAGATTGGTGAGCGGATCCGTGTAGGTGATAGTTTTGGACTCCAAGAGGGCATAATCGAGATTTATGTTTTTCGGATCAGTGATCCAAGGAAAAAACGTGTAGACGTCAACGAAGAAGAAGGATTTCGTCCGGTTCAAGAACTGCAACATCGGTTTCATCACCCGACCCGAAACATCGGACCGAAACGTCCCGTTTGAGGGTGGAAATGACGATTCGAGGACGTCCATGGCCAAGGGTGTGCCGACTTTCACCTTATGGACTCCGTAGAATTTTAAGGATTGTCTAATTTTTCTCATGGCAGGTACGAGGTTCCACCAGGTTAACTTATCGGGAAAGCTGAGGATTTCGTTTCCGACAAGGAGATATCGGATTTTGGTATCGGGGTAATAAGGGAGGACATTGGTTCGGACCCATTGGTCGGCAAGAGTTTCGCTTGACGAAATGTTGTTGATGATGTCGTTTGGGACCATGATTGAAACTTGAATGTCTGTGTTTTTGAGGGCTTTAAGGATTGCTGGATCGGCACCGTAGATTTTGACACGTTTAGCCTTCAAGGATTGGATGAGCTTCACCGACTCCGGTGGAGATGGAAGGTTGTTGCCCAGCTGACCATAGCATATCCCCACCTTGCTTGATATCTCTGCACCTGAAATGGAAAACAAGCAAATCCGTTCAGAAAAAAAACCCAACTTGAACCAACAATACGTTTCCTCACTTTCGTATTTGAAGTGAATAGTTAAAAAACCAAAAAAAAAAAAACTTACTGGCAACGGAAATGAAGAGAAGGAAACAGAACAGACGGTATAGACCCATCTTCTTCAGTATTGGTTACTAAGTTAAGCTTGTTGAGCTTTATTTTAGTGGAGCTATGCAGCAAAGACAAATCTGAAAGAGAAGTATCGAAGTTGGGAAAAGGGCTGGTTAGAAAAATAGTGGGGAGTTGAACCGGTGCATTTACTAATGTGTCGAAAGACTTATAGGAGATGAATGATTTGGGGGAGGGGGGACTCGACTTCCGTCGTATTGGAGTTGTGACTGCTGTGTGTAATGTTAAACAATAAATAATAAATAATGAGTTGTATATTTCGTGGCTTTTTTTCTATTCTCTTCACCTTTCCACAAAGGTAAAGAAAGAGACAAAAGAAAGAAGGGGAGATAGGGTCCTGCACAGAGCGAATATATCAAATAAGATGGTGATAATGCTGATAATATATCAATGTGATGCTGACAGATTAGACAAAGAGGAAAATGGTAGGGTCTTTCATGTTCCTTGACGGGTTCAGAGTTCGGAGACCTGAGCTTTGATTGGTTTCCCAATCCAGGAAGGATAGACAAAAGTATAAATTATAAATTAAAAGAGATGTCGACAAAGAAAGAAAAGGCTAGATGCCAAAAAGCGCAAATAGCCGTTCCAGGGCTTGCTGCTTACGCTGTTAAGAGTCCCTGCCTCTGCCTAGCTATATGCCTCTATTTACTGCTAGATTAATTTAAGGCTCCTTCATAGTGTCTTGCTGTGGTGTGGTGTATCCAGAAAGATGTCTTGGATATATCGAAGATGACGTGTGAGATTGAGATGGCTACTTCATACACTTACTTTGGCAATAAACATGTCTCACTGCCACTGGCTTTGCCTCTGCCTTTTTACATGGCGTGTCAAATTCCTCGTTTGCAATTTATAAAAGAGTTCTTCCGAGTTGTTGGCTCCTTTTGTATTTTCCTAGATAGTTTTAATATTGAGATAAGGCTTGATATTTATTAATCGAACACAATACTTTAATTTGTCATTTTACAGAGATTTTGGATTTAATTAACTTCGATAGAGATTAAAGGATTTGGATGTGGATAAGAGGTTATTATTTCAAAAAAAAAATTACTGATCCTCAATGAAACAAATTATGTAGTTAACAAATTCTGATGTTGGATTTTGGTTCTTGTTGTAGCAATCCTTCGGTTACGGATAAGGCTAAGTTAAACCTCGACATTTTATACAAAAACAAATCAATAATTGAAAACATAGAAATCAAAAATATATACGAACCTAACCTTAAAAATGAAGTCTTTATCATATATCCAACCGGTGGAAAAAGATAGTCCTTTTTGGTAAGCACATGGTAGCAATGAACTTTTACCGTTTAATTGAATGAAGATGCGAAGAAAAATCGGAAATAACACTAGAAACTTTTTCATATATTCGCTACACATTACTTTTATTCATCTCTAAGCTTACTTTACTCGTCATCAGAAAAAGCAAGGAAGCTGCATCAGATACTTATCCCTCAAGTCTTAATTTTTTTTAATTTTTTTATCATAATAATTCATCAATTAACAAATTAAGCATTGAGAGTAGAAATTAAATGTTATTATCTAAATATACATGTGCATAAATTTGTTATCGTCCAACTTAAACAAATGAAACATTTGGATTCATAAAACCCGAAAAAGATTTGCAAATTTGGTGGAGATATGAGATTGGCATACCTACCAAGAACATAAAATTTTTATATTAACAAAATGTAGATAAAATCTGGATTGGGGTGAAATGACTAGTTATTAAATGAGCCAAATGGTTTAATTAAAGAACAACATGCTAAGCATAAAACGTTAGTTTATTCTTCATCCATTGACGATTATCTACCTATAGACAGACTCGGTTGCTTTTTTTTAATTTTTTATTTTATATTTAGTTTGAGCACTAGACTTAACAGCTATGAGGTCGGCTGCCCGGTAATTGTTTCATTTATGGCGTTGAATGGTGCCACATTCGTTCGATGAGAATTATATAGCTTTAAGTTCCCAAAGCCCAAAACGTATCTTTAGTAGACTTGTTACTTTGCGAGGAGGCCAGTGGTCGATTAATTTTATAATGGCCATCAAACGTGAAGAAGTTAATTAAATTCACACATGCTTGAAATTACCACAAATTTAATCCGCAAATTCTAGGTGAGATTAATGTGGGTTCGTGTGGTTCATTAGAGTATGTGAGATGTATCGTTTATCGATACTACGTTGACCAATCCCTCATGTATTTTATATATATATATATATATATATATATATATATATATATATATATATATTGTTAATACTTAATTAGTTGTTATATTATATATATCATTGCATAGTTGTTATATTATATATATTATTGCATTAATTTGACATCAGTTTGAATAGAAGAAGCTGATAAGCAACCACTTGACCAAAAAATTTAAGTTATTAGATATAGACCCAGTATTAATATTTGACGAGTTTAACAGGTCTCTTTATATGAAATATGGATCCGATTTTAAGGTTTAATAGATTCCTAAGACTGAATCGAGAAACTAAGACTCAACTAACAAAGTGATGTAATTACCCAAAGAAATAGAGATTAAGGAGATTTGAATTCCAAAATTTTAGCTGTGATACCATATTAAGAAATTATTTGACTCAAAAGTTTAAGTTATTAGGTATTGACCTAACATTGATATTTGAGTCTAATGGACATCTTATGTGAAACGTAAATCCAATTTTAGGGTTTAATAGGTATGTGAGACCAAACAAAAAAATCAAAACTTGACTTTGACAAAGTGGCATAGCGTGAGGGGACATGATAGGCTCAAATTTGAGCTATTACTTTTGGGGACCTATGACTTCAAGTTTTTGGGTTAAGTAGCTACGTATCATAAGCTTTGTCTATTTTGTGCAGCAGATTTCCTTTTCTCGTATTCCTTCTACTTAAGGAAGTCGACAAGTTCAATTACCGATGACGTTGAATCCAAATACTTACACATGCTGAGGCTGAGCTGAGTCCTGACGCTAAAGAGCATAAACTCTTTGCTTCGACAGGCGAATAATGATCCATGAGACCAGAGACCAAACAAAAGTATGGTAACGGATCAAAACTTGTTAAGGCCGAATTCGCGCCTTTTCCTTCTATTCTATGCTCGAGTATACTCGACATCATTGATCAGGGGAATTTTATATTGACACCTTAAAGTTGATTGAACAAAATCACAACTTAGTGCTTTCACGGATTAACTTTTTCATAAAATAAAAATGATAACTTAAGGGTATTTTTTATTTTAGAAATAGATTTTGTTTATTAATGTTCATTTATAAAATAATGTTCATTTGACCAAACTCAAAGGTCCCAATGTAAAGTAAAGACTCCCATTTCAATTTGAAAGAAAATAGTGTTGTTATTTGAGTCCCACTCATATTCTATTTAAACCCCTTATTTTATTTTTTAATTAAAAATTAAATTAAATTTTAATTCACTAAAATATCCGAAAAGTAATTGCCACGTTGGATTCAAATGTTCACGCTGTCTTCGTTCTTGCATCTAATTTCCAGGAGACTGTTCACATCTCTTTTATCAAAAATTAAAATAAACATATACTAAATTTGATCAGTAGGTGATTTATTTCTCGAATAACAAGGATACAAAAACCTCCATCAACATCCACGTTTTAATAAGTGATAATTCTAATTTGCCCTCTGAGATTATGGCTAAAAAAAATTGAGGACCTCAGTTTTCTAAAATTTAAGAATGCCCCCTGATGTTACTGTAGTGTCGTTAGATTTAATGGGAAATGTATTAAACCGTTAGATTTAACAGAAAATGTATTGAATAATAACTTAATGCTAATATTAGATTTAACAAAAAATGTATATTAACGCTAATAAGCAGTAAAATAGACTCTAATACCTTTTTCTAAATGGTTTCTAAAGCGTTAAGTTACTATTTAATACATTTTCGGTTAAATCTAATGATACTACAGTAACCTCAGGGGGTAATTTTGAATTTCAGAAAATTGAGGTCCTTAATTTTCTTTTGGCCTAACCTCAGGAGACAAATTAGAATTAACCCTTTTAATAATGACCAAATTCCTGAGATGTTAATTATCCCTCCAAAAACCACGTTTACGAAAATTTGGAAGAATTCTAGTCCTATCCAACTCACCCTTTATTGCTAGTAAATGAAACGAACAAAGCAGGAAACATAAAATTCATAGTGGGAGCTTTCAATTATATAATTGAAGATTTTAGATGGTTTTGCAGAAGTAAGAAAGAGAATCAGCAATAATAAGAAGGGTAAAGTGATAAAAGGTATACCTTAACTCGAAGAAACAAGGGCATTTGGAATTAAACTGATATATATTTATAGATTAATTTTTTTAATAAATTTAATTTAATTAGGGGCTTCAAAAGAGTTCAAGTGGGCTTAAATAACAACACTTTTTCCACTCAAGAATTTCCACTTTGTTGGGCCAAGCCCAAGTTTCAGATCGATATGGGCATCGGCCTAACTGCCTCAAGAATTTGGTCCAGGCTCGCCTAGTGGGATCCAATCCAGCCCGACCAAACCCAGCCCATAACACTTCTTGTGAATGCATTGGTGGTTGTTAGTTCAGTTGTTTCTTGAGCTTCCATCGTCTTGCTGTGTTCCTGATCTTTTTCTTGTGATTATGCCTGTGACTTTCCATCGCCTCCTCGCCTCCACTCTCAGAAACTCCAACTTTAAACTTCCCTATATTCGACCTCTCTTCTCTCGCCACGTACTTCAAAACCACACCGCTCCTTCCTCGCATTCATCATTTTATCACCACCGCCCCATTTCCTCCTCACCTAACCTCCCAAACCCAACCCTCAGTACCCGAACGCGAACCCGAACTCCCCTCCAAAACCAATTCGAAACCTGGATCCAACAGCTTAAACCCGGGTTCACCCCCTCCGACGTCGTTTCCGCACTACAAGCCCAATCCGACCCCGATCTCGCCCTCGACATCTTCCGATGGACGGCCCAGCGACACGGATACAGACACAACGACGAAACATATTTCACCATGTTCAGAATTCTAATCTCCGGCAAACGCTACCGCCACGCCGAAACCCTAGCCGAGGAAGTCATCGCCGGGAACTGCGAAATGTCCGTCCCTCTCTACAACTCCATCATCAGATTCTGCTGCGGCCGTAAACTGTTATTCAACCGGGCCTTCGACGTGTACAAGAAGATGCTGAAATCGGAGGAGTGTAAGCCCACCCTCGAGACTTACACTTTGCTGTTGAATTCTTTGCTTAGGAGATTCAACAAGTTGAATGTTTGTTACGTTTATTTACACGGGGTTAGATCATTAACGAAGCAAATGAAGTGTTTAGGAGTCATCCCAGACACGTTTGCATTGAATATGATTATCAAGGCTTACGCCAAGTGCCTTCAGCTTGATGATGCTATCAAGGTTTTCCGCGAAATGGGGTTGTACGGGTGCGAGCCAAATGCATACACTTATGCTTATATTGTGAAGGGGTTGTGCGAGAAGGGGAGGGTGGGGCAGGGTTTAGGGTTTTATAAGGAAATGAAGGAGAAGGGCCTTGTGCCCGGTGGGAGCTGTTTTATGATATTGATTTGTAGTCTTGCTTTGGAGCGGAGATTCGAGGATGCGATTGAGGTTGTGTTTGATATGTTGGGGAACTCGATGGGGCCTGATTTATTGACGTACAAGACTTTGTTGGAAGGGTTGTGTAGGGAGGGACGGGGGAGTGAGGGGTTTGAGCTGCTTGAGGAGTTTCGGAGGAGGGATGTGTTGATGGGTGATAAGAATTACAGGATTTTGTTGAATGGATTGCATTTTCTTGGTCGTGAATAGCAATTCCCTCTTGTGTTTCTTTGAAGATATTCCATTTGATATGGATTTCTAGAGCAGAGTAAGAAGATGTTGACTTGAATCAGATAAGAGTTTTCAATCAGCTGATTCCTTGTGAAGTGTGAATCTTGAATGTGAAGATTGTATATGATGCTGTTGTACTTGGAGGATTCCAGCGCAGGCGGAAAGAGGAGGGATTTTGATCTTAAGAGGATTCAGACTTACATCACTATTTTGCGTTAAACATTTGATGAAATACACACTTTCAGAGAACGGACAAGTATCTATATAATCTGTTAAAGGATGCAGATTGTTTAGCCTAGTGCACTGGGTTTCGATTCTCAAATGTTTTGACAAATTCGAATGTGATATTCTGGGAATGATTTTGTATTTTTTGGGGACGGATTCATATTTCACGTTTTGCCTTTTGGAAACACGCAGAAATGCTGTTTTTCTTTTCCCTTATAGAGGCATTCATGGATCGATTTTATATGGAGCACTGCAAGTCTGCGACAGTTGTGAACTTTTCTTGGCAATTTTAACTTGTCCTTTTATCTTTTCGGTTGAGCCAGCAGGAAGATGGATGAGGCATGGTTACTAAATTGTCTGTGGATAGCGATGAAAGGGAATGGAATGAGTTGTAATAAATTTTCTTTTTTATTCAGTCATTAATCAAATATATATAATGCCTCTTTACTGAGTAGTTTTGCTTTGTGTTTTGTTCGAGTCAGTACATGAATAATCAAGTATAATATCTCTTTTGATCCTTAATCTTAGGGTTGCTGGGGCAGGCAGTTCATATTTCAGTATACTGGTATGGAACAGATGGTGAATGACGCTGTGTTGCACATATAACTCTGAATTGGAGACAGCTGAGAGATACAGCCTTGTTTCTATTCAACAACTGGACAAGGAACAGGCCATAAAAGATTTTTGCACCAATTGAGTTACTTCAAAAGTTGAAAGCAGCGGATTTGTACCATGGATTTATTGACGAAAATACGTTATGGTGCAACAACATTGAATGTCCTCTGTATCAACATCTAATGAAGATGCTTTGGATCCCCTTGCCTGTCGCACTTTTTGGAAACAAATTGCATCCTTGCGTATCCGAATATATCAAACTTTTATAGATCGGTTAAGTGCTTAATGACTCGTAACAATTGTATAATTAGTATGCAATAAAGGTTGAGTTTAAATTATATTTAGTTCCAATTCATCTTTAGTCCACAAGATTTGCATTATTCCATTTCCTTCCTATGTATTGATTAACCCAAATAAGGGAAGAAGTTTTTACTTTTTCAATTATTTATTTTTGTGCAGGGTTCTACTTGTTTTGTGGTTTTCTCGCTTTCCCAATATATATATATATATACAAATTTACAAACTTCTGTGAGATTGTTTTAGAGAGAGGGAAAGAAAAAAAAAAAAGGCACAGAGGAAATTAAAATAGGCTTGTCTTGATGCAGTGAAGAAAAAATGATTTGGCATTTGAACTTGCATGAATTACATCGATCAATTAACAGAAGCATCATCAGAGACCTCGGACTCGGAGTGTTTGATTTGTGAATCGACCTTCTTCTCCACTTCATGCCTCTTTTTATTTTTCTTGTCCTTTTCTTTGTTAATCTCCATGTCAACTTCCTCATTCTGCACAACCACCAACAATTATCTAGCAATTCATTCGAAATATGGAACACAGAAAAAGAACTCAACCCATATTAATGGAACAGCAACAATCACATTAATGGAAGTGCAAATAATAATATAGACAGGCAGAGGCAGTGAAAAGAGAGAAAAAAATGAGTTTGGAAAGAAGAACAGCTACTTCGATGGTTTTGGTGACAGGAAGCCTAGTCCCGTGAACAGCAGCTCGGTACGATGGTTTGGTTACCATCAACCTCAAGTTATGCTTCGTAGTGGCGTTGTTGAAAGCATAAGCGTGCCCAACTATCCACCATCTACGACTACCAAGTACAATCTTTCCCTCCATTAACGAACTCACGTTAAGTTGATTCAGTTTTCATTTGTACTGGCGAGCTGCAACAACTCAAGTCTTATAGCATGGATGTGCCGCAAGTTGCTGTCCTGTGCGCTAGCCATGTGTCTTCATTCACTACGTGGCTATCTGTTAGTTCCGTTTCATTCTTCACGTGGCATAGAGGCAAAGCATCATGGTTCTCTGCAACATCTATATACAAATTCCCTTATTAGTTTTTCTTCTCTTTCGGTCCAGATCTCAATCCTCAGAAACATATATTAATTCTTTGCGGAAAGTGTACATCAATATTTAAAATCATCTCATTTTCTCAGATCTACTTGATTTGCAGATAATTTATTATTATCATCATAATTATATACTTTAAATGAAATTCTAGTTTAGCAACAATAATTTAAAGTGTACAAAGGAAGTTAGATATTGAAAATCCATTTAGAGAATTTAAAATTTATGCTAGACATACAATCATAAAAAAGTACCCTTATTTTTTTATTAAAATAATAAAAATTTTATTTTAAGACAACAATCTAAAAAGATAGAACAGTACGGCAGCCCATAATGCTCACCTTTCTGTTAAATAGGTCACACATTAATTTAAAAATATAATTTGAAATTATATTTTTCTAATCTTTCTAAAACCTTCAGCGAGTGGGTGAAAAAGGTCTGTTCTTTAGACATCCATGGGCCCCGGCCCACAGGCCTTCAATGGGATATCGTCAGGATCGCGTAAACTGGTTAGGCCCGGTTCTATTCGTCGTTTCAAAGGAACCAAATCCCACATTGGTTGGTTACTGTCCTAAGTTTTATTTATAAACAAAGAGCAGCTGGTGAACAAGCGTCCCTTCGGGGACATCCGATAAAATTGGAACGATACAGAGAAGATTAGCATGGCCCCTGCGCAAGGATGACACGCACAAATCGAGAAATGGTCCAAATTTTTTTTCTCTTTCCCGCTTCTTTGCTGCCAAGCTCCAATGTGGTGGGTTTTTTTTTTTAATTTTTTTTTTTAAGTTGTCCTGCTGCTCCGATGGCTTCATAGTTTGTTAGGTTCTGTTAATTCGGCTTCCAATATTGTGGGTTTTATTTATTTATTTTCCTGCTGCTTCAATGGCTTCATAGTTTGTTAGGTTCTGTTAATTCGGCTTCGAGGGCTTCATAGTTTGTAAGTCGATTGTTTTCGAAAGGTTCTGTCAATTCGTTTCACTCTTGAAAAGCTTGTTAATTCGTTTTTCTGTTCTGCTTCAACGGCATCCCAGCTCAACTTTTTAGTCAGTAAATTAGAACCAGAAAGCCCTTCTTTTATTTATTTATTTTATTCAATTTGTATGCGAAGCTCTTTTCGCATTTGTTATTATTACTTTTTTTTTTTTTTTGGAATGTTTTAGTGGCCTTTTGTCTGGTTGGTTATCGTTTTGAGTTCTATAAATCGCTACTAGAACAAGAGGAGCTCAGTGGCTTGTATGATATCCCCCTGTTAAATTGAAAAGGCTGAAACTTTATTCTTTTCAACAACAATAATTATAGCATGTTGAAAACTCCATACTGGATTTTTTCTAATAGAACTATTGGAGCTTTAGGAGGTCAAATAGAGTGAGATTTTAGTTCGCCATATACAAGATATACTGTCTTTTAACGAATTGTCTTTCTCCTCATCATAAGTTGCTCATGTCATACTGTCTTTTTGTAACATAAGAAAATTGAACTGGGAGAAACTTTACTGCGATACTTTTATATTAGTCGGATATTCTGTCTAGGAACATACAGTAGGGACTTGCACTGCATTGATGCTGAGTTTTGAAGCACTTCCTAGGAAAATGGAAGTGAATGCAAATGCAAAGACAACAATGGCTGAGCGGAGCTGAATAAGCTTAAACAAGGCTTGTGAAAGTCCTACTTTGAAAGATTAGATTAGTGAATAGTGATTGCGGTAGTCATCTCAAGCTTGTTAGATGCTATGACATGCGATGTATAAATATGTATACATATAACCATGATATATGCGTTTGTGTATATTTTTGGTAAATTAAGATCTTAGTAATAGGAAGTACTGCCTTAAATACTGAAATTTGATGGCATGTGTTTCAGCTTCAAAGATGGTGTCTGCAGTGCACTCTGCTGTTTGTTTTCTGGTGGTAACAATGAACTTTTGCTTTAAATTATTCGGGACTTCCATACAATCTTTTTGTTGATTCAACCTTGCCATTTGGAGCTACTCCATGGATTACACTTGCTCATAGGGTTTGGGAATGGACTAAAATTTCTTGTGATTCAAGATCATTTACTGGAGTCTGTGGAACACAATTATCAATACTGGACCATGTTCATGAACATGTATCAACTGAAATTTAGGGAAAAACTTAGTTTACTTTTGAATGTGCATGCATATCACCTATATTAGGTGGCTAGTTGTTAGAAGTAGAACCTCATGAACTTTTAATCTTTTCTTTTTTATTAATAAAGTTTGGAAGAGATTGTCAGAAATTCTATGAATATAATCCAATATTTAAAGCTGAAACTCAAATTCTTGCAATGAACAATTTCATTTCTCCGATGCAGCTTATGCTCAGCTCTTGGTGCATTGAACATGATCGCTTGAAAGCAGAAGGAGAACAGGAGGATTAAGATGAGAAAGGCAGATGCCCCTGTCTTCCCATGAACTTTGTTGAAGGGCTTGTTTGAATGCATGAGATGACCAGTTGGGTTAATAAACAACTGGAACTTACAAATGCCGGATACCAAGTTGATAGTGTTTTGGAATCACCAGAATCTTGCCCGAGATAAATTTAATTAAATGTTTGTGTATCATAGAAATCATTTTGAGCAGAGAGATGAGAGATGTTAAGCTGGCCAAATAATGCAGAGGATTATCTAACTTCATCTCAATGCCAATAACTTTGGTTTTGTATTCAATAGTGGATAAATGAAAGGGTAAATTGTATTGTCTTCATATTTTATAGAGAACGAGATTAGTTTGTTGTATTGTTTATTTGTTTTGTTTATGGGTGTGTTGAAGGACATTATAAACTCTTGCTGCTGTGAAGCTTAAGCAACGGCCATGTCTAATTTTAAGCTTCTGGCCTCTTGATTGAACTGGTGAAGATGAAGCTATAGACACTGACACCTTCATTTTGTTATTGCTGTGCCTTCGGACTAGAAGACAGTTTACAGGACCTGAAGTTGTAGAACAAGGTTTAGTTATTGCAGAATATACTTGAATCTATGTTGATAAGCTGCTATATAGTACAGTGATTTTAATGGGCCGAAATTTTCAAGCCCCCATATATTTTTTTTTAATTATCAAATACTATCTCAAATTTGATTAAAGGTAAAGTTGTGATAAAATATAATAACAGGATATTTAGTACTTCGATGGTGCACCTAAAAAAAAAATCTCTTTGTTTTCAAAGATAATTTTCATAAACTACTATTCTTATCTTTTTTTTTTTTGGAACTTTTTTGTATGTCTTCTATTGCCGAACTTATTATATGGATTTCAAATGAAATCCTATACTTCTAGTGTAGCAACAATAATATAAAATGTATAAAGGAAGTTAGATTTTGAAACCTATCAAGTCTTATAAAACTTAAAATTTATAGTAGTACATAGATAAAATAGTGTTAATTGGGTGTCCTCAGATTTTTTCATTTGAAAAAGATTAAACTTGTTTCAAGATAACAATCTAAGAAGATATAAATATCGGCTTTGGCTATGGTACATCGATTGTATCGTACAACCCATTTTTAAATTTTTTGTAAATTTAGTATAAAAATTATAAATCTTTGTATAAAAATTGTAAATGTAAACAAAAATTGTAAATAAATAATCGTACAACTATTTTCATTTTTTATAAAATTAGTCTAAAAGTTGTAAATTATTGTATAAAAGTCGTAAATGTGTAAATATGATATTTAAGACTTTTAAATAATGATTTACAACTTTTACATTAAATATACAAAAAATTTGAAAATGGTTGTATAATGCACCCTGTGTACCATAACATGACCCACTATAAATATCACATAAACGCTTAACCTTTTTTACGCGCGGGCCACAGCCCACAGGCCACGACTGGGCTATCGTCAGTATGGCGTAAACTGGTTTGGCGGTTTAGTTTCAAAGGAACTACGTCCCACATCGTTGCTTTAGAACAGTATATTTTCTTTATGAAGAAAGGGCAGCCTCTCAGCTAGCGTCCCTTCGGGGACATCCGATAAAATTGGAACGATACGGAGAAGATTAGCATGGCCCCTGCGCAAGGATGACACGCACAAATCGAGAAATGGTCCAAATTTTTTTCTCTACCTCTGAATTTGATTTTTTTGCTCAATGTCAATGTTTTGTATGATATCTTCTGTTAATCGAACCTTCTTTTTCCTCTGGTTTTTATTCTCTGATTGAGCCACCAATCAGAGACTTTACCTTTTGTTGATTTGGCAGCTCAATGTCAATGTTGTTTATGATATCTTCTGTTGATTGAAAAAAAGTGAGATTTTATTCGTTAGAAGAAGGATTAAGTTATAGCATGTTCAAAAATCAATGCTGGATTTTTTCTAATATAATTCTTGGACCTTTAGAAGATCAAATCAAGTGCGATTATAGTTCAACATCTACAAGAAATACTGTCTTGTTCAGGAATTTTCTTTTGTTATAACTTGCTTCTGTGATATTGCCCTTTTTTGTTAATTGAACTCAAGATAAACTTCATTTAGTGTGATACCTTTTTCTTAATTTGTATATTTTGCTTAGCAAGATTAGGCATCTGCGCTGCATTGAGCATCAGAGTTTTCTGATTGTCACCTCTTATGCATGCTTTTGTTTTGATGCACTTCCTTGGAAAATGGTTGATCCTGTAGGACAGCATGGAAGTGAATTATGCTATTTTGTATCTATGCAAATGCTAAGACAACAATGGCTGGGTAGAGCTGAATAAGCTTAAACAAGGCCTGTGAAAGTCATACTTGAAGTAGTGCTATAACTTTACAAATTGACGTGGTATCGCTCATTTATTTATACGTCATCAGTCTTGATTAAATGAATTGATTTAGTATATCTACTATTTCAATAATCTTATGACACATCGGTTTATACATAAAAGTTTGTATAAGTCTGTAAGACTAACATCATTTTTTAGTTTTTTATGATCTTAGTGAGAAGTAATAATAATGCCTTATATACCGAAATTTGATAGAATGTGTTTTGGCTTCATAGATGGTGTCTGCACCCGGCTGTTTGTTGTCTGATGGTAATGGTGAACTTTTCTTTTAAATGATTCATGATTTGCATACAAATTTCAATCTTTTGTCGATTCAGCCTTCCCATTTGAAGCTACTCCTGGAGTATATTTACTCATATTGGGTTTGGGAAAGGACTACAAATTCTAGAAATTCAAGATAGTTTACTGCAATCTTTGTAGGACATGAATGTCAATACTGGCACATGATACATTAACATGTTCAAATGAAATTTTAGGGCAAAACTTCTTATTTTAGTTTTGAATGTGCATGCACATTGCCTATATTAGTTGGCGAGTCAGTTACTAGTAGAACCTAATGAAATTATATGAAGTCATTTTCAACAGAGATATGAAAGATTTTGTGTTGGCCAGATATTCAGAGGATCATCTGAACCGTCACCTCAATGCCAATAGCTTTGGTTTTGTATTGCATAGTGGACAAATTATAGGGCAAGTTGTCTTCACATTTACAGTAACTACCAACAAGATCCATTTTCCCTGGAACAACCAAAGTCAAGTCAGCCTCTGTAAGGCAAGTCATGCTCTGGAAGATTAGATTAGTGAATAGTGATTGTGGCAGTCATCTCAAACTTGTTAGATGCTATGACATGTAATGTATAGGAGTATATATACGTATAACCCTTATATATACGTTTGTGTATATGTTTGGTTATTAAGATTTTAGTGATAGGAATTACTGCCTTAAATAGTGAAATTTGATGGAATGTGTTTCGGCTTCAACGATAGTGTCTGCAATGCACTCTGCTGTTTGTTTTCCGATGGTAACAATGAACTTTTGCTTTAAATTATTCACAACTTCCATGCAATCTTTTTGTTGATTCAACCTTCCCATTTGGAGCTACTCCATGGAGTATACTTGCTCATAGGGTTTGAGAATGGACTAAAAATTCTTTGTAATTCAAGATCATTTACTGGAGTCTGTGTGGAACACAATTATCAATACTGGACCATGATTCATGAATATGTATCAACTGAAATTTAGGGAAAAACTTAGTTAACTTTTGAATGTGCGTGCACATCGCCTATATTAGGTGGCTAGTTGTTAATAGTAGAACCTAATGAACTTCTAATCTTTTCTTTTTTATTGATAAAGTTTGGAAGAGATTGTCAGACAGTCTATGAATATAATCCAATATTTAAAGCTGAAACTCAAATTCTTGCAATGAACAATTTCATTTCTCGGATGCAGCTTATGCTCAGCTCCTTGTGCATTGAACATGATAGCTTGAAA
Organism: Boswellia sacra; assembly: GCA_013180625.2. Taxonomy (NCBI): domain Eukaryota; kingdom Viridiplantae; phylum Streptophyta; class Magnoliopsida; order Sapindales; family Burseraceae; genus Boswellia; species Boswellia sacra. The sequence continues at coordinate 67,842 of SNVD02011837.1, read as the reverse complement.
GCAGAAGGAGAACAGGAGGATTAAGATGAGAAAGGCAGATGCCCCTGTCTTCCCATGAACTTTGTTGAAGGGCTTGTTTGAATGCATGAGATGACCAGTTGGGCTAATAAACATCTGGAACTTACAAATGCCGGCTACAAAATTGATAGTGCGTTTGAACCACCAGAATTTTGCCGGAGATAAATTTAACTAAATGTTTTTGTATCATAGAAATCATTTTGAGCAGAGAGATGAGATATTAAGCTGGCTAAATAATGCAGAGGATTATCTAACTTCATCTCAATGCCAATAGCTTTGGTTTTGTATTCAATAGTGGATAAATTAAAGGGTAAATTGTATTGTTTTCATTTTTTATAGAGAACGAGATTATTTTTTTGTGGGTGTGTTGAAGTACATTATAAACTCTTGCTGCTGTGAAGCTTGAGCAATGGCCATGTTTAATGTTAAGCTTCCGGATTGAACTGGTGAAGATGAACTTATAGAAATTAACACCTTCAGTTTTGTTATTGCTGTGCATTTTGATTACAAGACAGTTCACAGCACGTGAAATTTCTGAACAAGGTGTGGTTATGGCAGAATATTCTTAAATCTATGTTGATACGCTTTTATGTAATGTAGTGATTTTAATGGGTCGAAATTTACTTAAAAAAAAAACGAATATTTTTTCAAGCCCCCAACTTTTATACATACATATATATATATATATATATTATTTTTACCAAATCCTATCACAAAGCCCATGAAAGTTAAAGTTGTGATAAAATATGATAATATGATATTTAGTAATAGAATGGCGCAATTAAAAAATTTTTAGAGTGCGTTTGATTGTGATTTTTGATTTTTTTTTTTAATTTGGAAGGAACGTATAATTGTTTTAAATTTTGTTGATTTTTGAAAACGATATATAGTTGATATAAATTTAAATGTAATAAAAAATATGTTATTAATCTTTTTTTTTAATTTTTCTATCTATGTTTCCCAATTTATTATATGTATTTCAAATGAAATCCTCTTCTAGTGCAGCAACAATGATATAAAGGGTATGAAGGAAGTTAGATTTGGAAACCCATCAAGTCTGATAGAATTGAAAATTTATTGCATCACACAGACAAAATAGTAGTACTCGTGTGTCCTTAGATTTTTTTTATTAAAAAAATAAAATAAAATAAAATTGTTTCACGGTAACAATCGAAGAAGATATAATGTCACGTAAGGCTTAACCTTTTCCCCACGGGCCACGATTGGGCTATCGTCAGTATGGCGTAAACTGGTTAGGACTTAGGCGGTGTAGTTTCAGAGGAACCAAGTCCCACATCGTTTGTTTAGAACAGGATATAAGCTTTATAAAGAAAAAGCAGCAACTACGTTAACGTCCCTTCGGGGACATCAATGCGATTATAGTTCACCATCTACAAGATATACTCTCTTGTTCACGATTTTTCTTTTGCCTGATTATAACTTGCTTATGTGATAATGCCTTTTTATTTAATTGAACTTAGATAAACTTCGTTTACTGTGATACTTTTCTCTTAATCTGTATATATATATATATTTTTTTTTGGTTTAGCAAGATTAAGCATCTGCACTGCACTGACCATCAGAGTTTTCTGATTGTCACCTCTTGTTCATATTTTTGTTTTGATGCACTTCGGTGGAAAAGGGTTGATCTGGTAGGACAGCGTGGAGGTGAATTACGCAATTTTGTATCTACGCAGTTGCTAATACAACAATGGCTGGGCAGAGCTGAACAAGCTTAAACTTGAAAGTCATACTTGGAGTAGCGCTATGAGTATACAAATTGACGCGTATTACTCGTTTATTTATACATCGTCACTCTTTATTAAATGAATTGATTTTGTATATCTACTATTCTAATTATCTTGTGACACATTAGTTTGTATACGAACAATTATACAAGTTTATAAGGCTAATATTATTATTATATTTTTTGTTTATTATGATCTTAGTAAGAAGTAGTAATTCTGCCTTAAATACCAAGATTCGATAGAATTTGTTTTGGCTTCACAGATGGCGTTTGCACTCTACTCTTTGTTATTTGATTGTAACGGTGAACTTTATTTTTAAAGCATTCATGATTTGCATATAAATTACAATCTTTTGTTGATTCAACATTCCCATTTGAAGCTACTCCTGGAGTATATTTACTTATATTGGTTTTGGGAATGGACTACAAATTCTAGAAATTCAAGATGATTTGCTGCGGTCTGTGTAGGACACAAATATCAATACTGGCACATGATTTATTAACATGTTCAAATGAAATTTTAGGGCAAAACTTAGTTTAATTTTGAATGTGCATGCGCATTGCCTATATTAGTTGGCTAGTAGTTACTAGTAGAACCCAATGAAATTATGTGAAATCATTTTGAACAGAGAGATGAAGGATGTTATCTTGGCCAGTTATGCAGAGGATCATCTGAACCATCACCTCAATGCCAATAAGTTTGGTTTTGTATTGCACGGTGGAGAAATTACAGGGCAAGTTGTCTTCACATTTACAGTAACTACTGACAAGATCCATTCTCCCTGGAACAACCAAAAGTCAAGTCAGCCTCTGTAAGTTTACTTCTGTGCCTTCATTTGACTAATGATTCAACAGATTTCCTGATTATAAAGAATGAGCTCACTTTGTTGCATTTTTCATGGATTTGTTAGAAGTCCATTATGAAATCTTGCTGTGAAGCAGAAGCAAAGGCCATGTTCTGCTTTTGGATTGAGCTGTGAAGATGAAGTTCTATATATTTAACACCTTCATCTTTGTTTTTGCTATGCCTTTTGATCAATGCCCAGGGCCCGAAATTGTTGAAGTGACTTTAATGGGCTGATATTATAAAAACAAAGAGTAGGCTGTTATTTATCTTAATAAACCTCATCCTTAATTTAGTAAATGTATGACTGTAAATTTGTAATCTAAAAAACTTATAATCTTTTCATTCAATTCTTCTCTGCACTCACATATTCAATTTGTACTATTATTTTATACACATTATAATATTACTAGTGTTAGATTTTTATATTCTTTTGGTGTATTCTACCATTGCATATATAGATATTTATATAAATAGGGTTTGTAGGAAAAGATTGGAAAGATAAAAGAGAAATATAAGATAAAGTTAGAAGATTATCAAATAGTCTTGGTAGAGTTTCACTGCAACACCAAATTATTTTCAAAATATTTTAAAACTGTGGTTAATATTGAATTTTGGGTAAGGTATGTCGCTGATATTGTTTTAAAATGCATTGACAAATATACATGATAAAAGAATTTACAAAATATAAAGGAATATAGCCAGCACCTTCTCAATATACTTTTATCCCGATTCTACCCCTAATCGAAATTGCTAAAACGTATCAAAAGGAAGGAAATGTGCTAACAAAGAATTTGAATGGGCCAAAAATACTCATTTCTGAGTTGACCCACAAAGCCAGAGCCCGTTCTATACGTAACCAGCTAGATAAAGTAGAATTCCACACTGAGAAGTGAACACACACCGTTAACGGAGGGTGTAAGGGAGAGCGAGAGAGTTTAGCGAAGATGAGTTCCAGCTCCGTAATGAGGGTTGCCGCTGCAATTTCACTTCTGGTGATTCTTTCAACATTAGGTATTTTTCTTATAACCTTTTTAGCTTTGCATTTGAACAATATCTTAACTTTTACATATATATATATATATATATATATATATATATATATTTGTTTTTCCTTTTTGGCTTTAACATCTTGTAGATCTGATTAAAAACCCAGAAAGATTGATTTCTTTTTCCTTTTTTCCCCCTCCATTGATGGGTTTTATTTTGTTTTCTCTTTTAGTTTATGCGAAGAAGTCAGCTGATGTTACAGAGTTACAGATTGGTGTGAAGGTAAAATTCTTTGAGGCTTTAGATTTTGCCGCCAATTGTTAGCAATACAATTCGTGATCAAGATCGTTCTTTTATGGCAATATGTAGGTGTTTGTAGTGGCTATTCGCTGATGCTGTTGTTGTTCTAGTTTTTAATATTCACGCTCCTGGATGCGTTTTGGATTTGACTTTTCTCTGGTTTAATTTTGACTTTTCAGTTTCATGTTAAACCTTTCTTGCTTACATGGGTATTGTTGTTTTATTATAATTTTGCAGCACAAACCTAAATCTTGTGACATTCAGGCTCACAAAGGTGATAGGATCAAAGTACATTATCGGGTAAGTTAATTGCATCTTCAGGTTCATGTTTAGTTTGATGGTGGATTTCTTTGTTTTTGGCGCTTAAAATGAGGTCTAGGCCTATTTGGCTACATGCATGCCGAATCCTGACTTCTAATGAATGGCTAAGAAAGAATTAAACCAAGATACGAGTAAGATCAGCCATATGTAGTGATCTCTTCATGTAAATTTAAAGTGTTTCCTTTAGAATTGTTTGTTTCGTTGGAAAAATTATCCCATTTTAGATATACTTAATAAGCTTATTAACTAATATTACTTGTTACTTTTGCCGGCAGGGACAACTCACAGATGGAACTGTTTTTGATTCCAGTTTTGAAAGAGGTGATCCGATTGAGTTTGAGCTTGGTAGTGGCCAAGTTATTAAAGGTACGTGTATGCTGAATCTTACTTTCAGCATTTATGCTTTATATTTTTACCTATGAAATCCAAGCTTGTTCCTTGATACATTAAAGTTATTGATGCTTGAGAAAAAATTCTTTGTAGGTTGGGACCAAGGGTTGTTGGGAATGTGTGTTGGTGAGAAGCGCAAGTTGAAAATTCCTTCAAAGCTTGGTTACGGACCCCAGGGTTCTCCCCCTAAAATCCCAGGTAACATATTATCTTTGTCCTTACGGGATCTAAAATGCTTGCTAGTCTCTACCCAATCAATAATGTTGTTCATGTCTTTATATTTGTAGTAATTAGATAATTTAGCTTTCTATTTGTCACCAAGCAGGGTAGAAGTCTAAGTTCATTAAAAGTATTATGCTTTTGGTTACATTTTGGAGAACATCAACTCCTGTGGCAGCTGCAATGCTTTACCTGAACTACTGGTGCTTTGATAATACAAGACTTATAGCCACTTTAGTTGGCGAAACCCCTTGACAAGTTTGATTCTAATAAATCATTGCACATGCTGAGTTCAAAAATTGAAGTGAGCTTCAAACTCATCTTCATAAGTGGTTCAAAACTGCCTTAATAGAAGGCCAGTCAAGTTCTTCTAGATAATAATGGAATACAGATTTTACCGTATCGACTGAAACTTTTTAAGCTACAATAAAAAGTTCATAATTTGGAGCACTAGGACTTGAATGTCTCCTTGTTTTTTTTTTCCGCTCTAATATTTTCTTTGGAAATTGCAGGTGGAGCAACACTGATATTTGAAACAGAGCTTGTTGCTGTGAACGGGAAAACATCGAGTGGAGAGAAAGCAGGCGACAGTGAGCTATAGACTATTGAAGCAGATTTCACCCTTTAAGTTCTCTCTTTTTTCTTTTAAAGTATCATTGATTCTGTTGTTTTATTTGGTAAGAGAAAACTAGGTTTCGGCCTCTGGTAATGCCAATACTACTTAATTATGGTCTCAACGTAGATGAAAGTTTTGTGGCCATGCCAAATAATCTTTGTAATTTGGTTGTGCAATTTTCATTTACTGTAGCCAATTAAGATGAATCTCTTGATAAGAACTAGTCCCTCCTAAATTATTGACTGGGGAATATCTTTTACTGTTGCAATTTAAAACTAAGACAATATGCAAAGTTTTTATTTTCCTTAGAATGTAATGTTAAATTTAAGGTCTTGATCTTCTATTATATTTGTTTTTGTAAAGCTGATTCCAAAAATATGGTATTAGATTCGTTATTTAATAACTTCAAAGTATGCCTTTTTTTTTTAAAATTCACATATAAATATTTTTAAAGTTTTTTTTTTTAATTCTAACAATAGTTATAACAACAGATTGAAGTTTGCATTGTGTGATTTTCCTTGGAATCTTGCACGAGTGTTGAAAGGACAAATGTCATTAATGATCAACACTGAGTATCGTCTAACCATATAAACATTGATTTTAAAATTTAGAAAGCGACCATTAATTCTCAAATAACTGACTAGAGAGAATAAAGCAAACAGAAGGATTTCGATTTTAAAGAAGAGGCAAGTATGAGAACTAATGTGAAAATTATGAAAAAAAAAAAGTTATAATTAGGAGTAATGTTGATCATACAAATTATTTATATAAATTTATACATATAAACTGATGTGGTATTTTTATATGATCATCACATTATTTATATTAATTAATGTTATTTATTATTAATATATATTTATTAAATTATTATATTTATTAATTAAATCACATTATGTCACGTAGTGAGTTTGTATAAATAGTTTGTAAGAGTAGTATTACTATATAATAAGATGTACAATAAAATGAGATGGAACAGCTTTTAATACATCTCATTACCTTTTTTATCTTTTATGCCAGACTTCTAATTCAAGCATAGAATCCTTCCTGCATAACATGTACTATAAAGTATACCCATTAGGCAATCTCTTTTTCTATTTTTTCACTGAAATATTATCATATTTATTTTAATAAAGTCTATGATCTTTTTAAATACAAAAAATAAAACATTCATTATAAATATTTACGTGGAGTGGTAAAATTTTTATTTAAAATTATATGTCATATTTAGTGTAATTTTTTTCTTCAAATCTTAATGGTAAAATTGTCCATTATTTGAAGTGACTTCACACAAGATCGTTAAAAATTATTCTACTACAATTAAAAATTTCAATAAAGTTTAGAATATTAGATGGTCTTGTATTTTAAAGATCATTAAAAATTATCTTCTTAAACACCCATTAAGATTTTATTTATTTATTTATTTTAATTTTACGTTTTTGACACTTATCTAAACTCTCTCGCGTTAAAAATCTTTCATTAAGTTTTCCTTTACATGGATGCTTATATTGTTGATGCACGATTTCCGGACGGTCGGGAAGCGGGTCGGAGCTCGAGTCGTACGTCGGGTCCAGTCCTGCGAGCAAAGAAAAACAGTCAGGGGTGCCAACGGTGGTGCCGGCGAAGACCCTCCGACGCTCAAGTCAGTTACCGGCACCCCGAAATTTTCTGGAAGAATTTCCTAGAGAGAGAAGCTCTCAAAAATAAAGGAAATTTAGAAAGAGAGTAAGCTCAGAAAAGTGTGCATACCTTGAGCAATAATCCGGAGGGTTTATATAGGAGTCAGGATGGGTCATTGTGGGACCCAGATAACGGGCCCAAATAACGAGCTACAGTAATGGGCTTACTGTATTATAAATAATTGAGCCAGGATGGGTCATTGTGGGACCCAGACAATGGGCCCAAATAACGGGCTACAGTAATGAGCTTACTGTATTATAAATAATTGAGGCCCAATATTGTTATGGCCATAACAGTAGTCCCTCCAGGCCCAAGTTGACCAATGGGTCAGCGTAGGGACTATTTCTGGGCTATAGATTAAATGTGCTAGGGGGCTGGCCCAAGGAGGTGATTTATTACCCATGCATGCTTAGTGTGGCTTAAACCCTAAATTGGTGCTCTATATAAGACACAAGTGTTAGGGAGTAGGGTTTACTCAAAAATAGGAGAGAACACCCGGGCGGCAAGCAGTGCAGGTGATCCCAGCAAACAGGACTCTTCAATCTGAGCCAGAAGTTTTCAACCGTCATAAGTAAGTACTTTTTTTTTTTTTTGCGTATATACTTTAGAATGCATGGATTAGGTTTAATTTTTCAATGCAAAAATTCTTGTATGGATTATGCCCTGCGTGTGTGTGTACGTGATTTGTGTGAGAATATGAAAACGTTTGCATATGTTTTCCCTCGCGGGTTTGTGTGTGAAAGAAGAAGAAACATGAGTGTGTGTTCGGGTGTGAAGGAGGGAAGAAATTCATGGGTGTGTAACGTGCACAGCAAGCCCGCGTGGGCGAGCTGCTACGCACGCAGGGACGAGCAGGCCACAGCGCGCGGGCGAGCAGGGAGAGGCGCAAAGCAGGCGAGCGGCGTGCTGGGCGAGCAGGGAGAGGCGCAAAGCAGGTGAGGGGTGAGCCTGGTGTGCGTAGGGGCAAGCAAGGCGAGGGGCGAGCCTGGTGTGCGCAGGGGCGAGCGAGGCGAGGGCTGGGCGCCTGGGCTGCGCGCTGGGTGCTGGGCGCTGGGGGGTGGCGAGCTCCTGTGGCGCTGGGCGCGCGGGGGGTGACCTTCGAGGCGCTGGGGGCGCCGGGGCGGCGAGACCCGGAGATGGGGCTGCGCTGCATGCGACATGCAGCGTTATACGCCCAAGGACGTCTTGAAGAAAATTCGAATAAGTGCGGGGGCGTGCCAGCAATTTTTGAAATTTCATTTTATAACTTTGGGGGTGTTGTTGAAAAATTTCAAAACTTTTATTTAAAATGCGGGGGTGTTTCTACGAAATTTCAAACCTTTATTTAATTCGCGGGGGTGTTTTCGCGAATTTTCAAACCTTTATTTTTTATTCGTGGGGGTGTTTCCGCAAATTTTTAAACTTTTATTTTTTCTCCACGGGGTGTTTCCGCTAATTTTTCAAACTTTAATTTTTTTCTCCGCGGGGGTGTTTCCACGGACTTTCAAACTTTAATTTTTTCTCTGCAGGGGTGTTTCCGCGGATTTTCAAACTTTAATAATTTTTCCGCCACAGGGGTGTTTCCGCGGATTTTCAAACTTTAATAATTTTCCCTCCGCGGGGGTGTTTCCGCAGATTTTCAAACTTTTATTTTTTATTCGCGGGGTGTTTCCGCGAATTTTCAAACGTTATTTTTTCTCCACAGGGGTGTTTCCGCAAATTTTTAAACTTTAATTTTTTCTCTGCGGGGGTGTTTCCGCGGACTTTCAAACTTTAATTTTTTCTACGCGGGAGTGTTTCCGCGGATTTTCAAACTTTAATAATTTTTCCTTCGTGGGGGTGTTTCCGCGGATTTTTAAACTTTAATAATTTTTCCTCCGCGGGGGTGTTTCCGCGGATTTTCAAACTTTTATTTTTTCTCCGCGGGGGTGTTTCCGTGGACTTTCAATACAATCCCCGCAGCAATTTTTTTTTTTTTTTACCTCTTTCCTCCTTCAGTAGACTTGGTTCGATGACTAACGACCCCTCTTTGACTGTGCAGATGGCTAGAGTAAAAACCACTGTGAAAGTGCTACGGGGGGAATCGAGTCATCAAACCCAGTCTTCCAGGGACAAGAATCCGGTGACCAACCGTAAAGAAGTTAATGAGTTTTATCAAAACTTCTTCGGTCCGGATCGGGAGCCGGGACAGAATTCTATCAACCATAAGGCGGTAGACACTGAAGGGGATAGCGACTGGTCGTCCTCTGCTACCTCAGATAGTGAACCGGAGGTTGAAAAGTGGTGGGAGGCCGACCATATTGATAATCAACTCACGGACGATCGATTAAAGATATATAGAGCCCATTTCCTTATCCTGACTTCAGTCATTCTATTTCTTCCAAGGAAAGGCGACCGGTGGAGTAGGCCACCACGAGGTGTCATTGGTTTAAGCCTAGAGCTATTGAGAGTTGGTCTCTGGGTGCCTTTTGATAACTATGTTCATCGTATGCTCGATGCTATGGGTATTGCCCCTACCCAATTGTCGGCCAATGAATGGAGACTTCTGATAGCTTTCCAAAGTTTATTCAGAAGCGCAGGCCTTGGTGATCCTACCACCAACCATGTTAAGCACATTTTTGTCATTCACCCACCGAATAGAGAGAAAACGGGTTACTACTATATATCCCAGCGAGGGAAGACGGATGACCCTAACCGCCTTTTTGGCATTCCCTCCCATGTGAAAGAATGGAAGTATAAGCAATTCTGGTATGGTGGCGGTTGGAAGTATCAAGAAGGTGCTCGTCCAAAGGGGGAGAAGTTGAGGATCAGGAGGCGTTTTGGTTTTTGTGGTACCATATTATAATGACTCCCTATCCGTCTTTGTTATGACAATTCTTGATCAACTGACATTCTTTTCTGTTTTCATTGCAGCTCCTTGGACCAAACGTCCGCTGTTATCTCAGAAAGAGAGAGACGACTTGCAAGTGGTACTCAAGCTACCCGTGGACTCAAAGAACGTGCATAGCCTCACTGATCGGAAGCAGTTGGTCCGTCTTGGCTTATCACCTCCCATTCCTTTGGAAGGTAAGCTTGATCATTACTTTCCGATCTTACTTCATCAAACATGTGCTTGTTGTCTTACCAGTTTTATCTTCGCGCAGGACTATTTCTTTAACATCCTACCAAGAAGCAGTTCGCTCAACTTGTAGCCAAGATGCCGCTTAAGCCCTTCACTCATGACAGACCTAGTTCTTCCCAGAAGAAACGGAGCGGAAGTCCCCCAACTCTTGGATCTTCGAAGAGGAAAGCCAATGGTCACAAGGAGACTCCTGTATGGAAGCCAGTTCCTGATAGGTCAAGCTCCATTCAGCCTGCGGATGAAGTGGCAGCCTCGAAGCCTACTGGGAGCAAGTTACCCTCAGCCTCTCAACTACCCAAACGTTTTACCTTTGACAGTACGGGCTTTCAGAGTGGCTCAACATGTGAAGAGTACCTTCGTGAATTGTCTCAAAGTGCTGCACGTCTCATGCCTACCAATGTTTTTTCAGAGAATGTAAAACTCGCATACTTCGATGCGATCGCTGTCGGGATGGGTATCATACTCCAGGTTAGGTTTTACTGAGACCCTTTCTCCACCTTCTTTTTTTTTTTTTATACTTTTGAAAGTCATGCCTTAACTCCTTCCCTCTCTTTGCCTTTCTTTCTGTAGGCGACAAGACCTTTAGCTCAAGGAGAGTCTACTAACACCAACCTCCTCAAGGAGGTTAACCATCTCACTTCTGAAGTTGACGACTGGAAGGTGAAACATCTAGTCTGCCTCGACAACTTAACCTAAACGGAAAGAAAAATGGCAGAGATGAAGGAACAGATGGGCAGAATGAAGGCAGACTTGTCCGAAGCCAAGAAGGAGGCAACTATCCAACATAAGAGGGCCAATGATTTTGGCCGAGAGCTTCAAGAGAGAGCTGCTGCTGAGCAAAGTAGGATTGACAAAGCAGTCGCTCGCTTCCGTAGGGGTCGTATCTACCAGCAAGCTATGGAACGCTCCTTTATTGAGGGAGTCAATGGGGTGCGTAGATGGTTCCATGACTGCTACCCAGGGATTGATCAGTCTCCCATAGCTGAAGAGTTAAACTTGGTGGCAGAGTCAGCAAACTCTGATCCCGAGCAATTCCACCGCCTCATCCTTAAAGATGAGGATTACGAGTCGACATTGGACACAGCAGCCTGGAAGGCCAAGCAAGGCGACTCTACCTCATCGTCTTCAGACGAAGAAAGAGGTGATGAGGCCACTTCTTAGAGATAGTTGGAATTTTTCCAACTAGGTAGATGCTCATTCATAGGGAATAATCATATCAAGGCTGCTCTCTAGGCCTTGACTTTACCTTTTATTGTCTTTACTTTCAATTCAATGTACTAGGTGAGGATGTGTGGCACCCCTCAACCAATTTTGATATAATAAGAACACTAAAATTTTTTTTTTCTTTCTGGTGTTGCACTCTTTTGCTCTTTTCATCTTATTGCAATTTGATCATACATGTGCTTTAAGAATGTATAATCACAAAAATTCTGAATAAACTGAACACTTTATTGATAATCTCTTTATTGGTCTCCCTATGGGAGTTGTTACACATGCATAAGCTCCTGGGCGGAGTTACTACACATATAGAGAGATTGCAGGTAGTACTTCTTCAAGTGCTCAATATTCCATGGATGACGGAGCGACCTCCCATCCATGGTGACCAGTTTGTAGGTGCCTGGTCGGATGACTACTTTGACTTGGTATGGACCTTCCTAGTTGGGCCCCAATGCTCCATCGGTGGGATCTCGGGTACTTCGTAGTACTTGCCCACTTAGCTTATGCCCACAGAAGGTTCTCCTCGAATTATCATCAGCTTATGTGCCTTCTCTTTAAAGGCCATGTTGTAGCACTCTCGAGAAGTTCGTTGTTCACCTCTAACTTCCCCTATCCCAGCGGGTGTTGGAAATTTCAGGACATGATGATAGACACCCATAACGACCTTAAAGTCGTAAAGTGACGACCGACCAAGGATGGCGTTATAAACTCCTGGATGATCTACCACGAGAAAATTCACCATCCTGGTTGTCTGTAGGGATCCTTCTCCCAAGGTTACAGGTAACGAGATTACTCCTTCGGGAATAACCTTCCCTCCAGCGAATCCCATCAGAGAAGTTTGGATACCTCTCATGTCTCTACGGTTGAGACCCAATCGGTCAAATGCATCCAATGACATAATGTCAGCTGAGCTCCCGTTGTCAATCAAGACTCTCCGTAGCCTTTTATTGGCCACTATTACCGTGAGGACCAAGGCATCACAATGAGGATGATGGATACCTTGCGCATCTTGAGGTGAAAAAGAGATAACACCGTGATTCCCAACATTAGTGGAGGAGGCTGTCAAGTTGACTTCGTAGCGAGGGAGGTCATATCTCGCTTGCCTGGCTAGGTGCCTTCGAGCTTGGGAGCTCGAACCAGCCACCACTCCCCCAAAAATTGTGGCTACTTCTTCTAATGGTTCCTTCCCTTTGTCATTCTTGTTGGATGGTTCAGGGGGCTGATAAATGTATTTCTGTAGCTGGCCATCCTTGATAAGACCCTCGATTTGTCTCCTTAATTCGAAGCAGTCTGCAGTATTATGACCATGGGCCTGGTGAAAATGACAATACTTTCTCTTGTCTCTTGTTTTTGGATTCGACCGTAAGGGGGCAGGTTCTTTCAGCAGACCTTTATCTTTGATTTCCTTCAGGATATCCTGCTGTGGCATAGTAAGCAACGTGAATGTACGGTGCTCCTCCTGAGGTTGGTCATGATGCTCTTGGCGGGGTCGGGTGGATGACCCTTGCAACAAGAGACGATCATTTCCGAATGTATCTCGCGCAGAGCGTCGATCCGGAATCGACCTTCGATTTCTATCATGAGATTCTCTTCTATGATTATCATATGGTCGTCTATCTGCATGTGAGGAATTAGGTACCACCGGAGTCTGCCCAGGGTAATTTGCTTGAAAAATTTCCTCTGCATCAGCATGGCTAGAGACCCTTGCTAATGCTTCTTGATACGTACGTGGGAGGTTAACGGAGAATTCCCATGCTAGAGGGAGCTCCCCTCTGATCCCTTGAACCAAGCCTTGCATAGCGTAACCATCATGAAATAGATCCACTCGGGCAACCCCCCGCTGATATATGTCTAAAAATGCACGGAAGGATTCATTACGACCCTGCTTGATTGAAAGAAGGCTCTGCGCTGGTCGACTTCTCGTTTTCATGTTGCTAAAATGTGTGAGGAAATTATGGGCAAGATCCTCAAAGCTGGAAATGGATGCAGCTGGTAGCCTTCTATACCATTGCTTAGCTGATCCTCCAAGGGTAAGAGAAAAGGTTCTGCACATGATTCCCCCTGAGACCCCTTGTATCTCCATATGAGAAATAAAAGAGTCTAAATGCTCTCGGGGTCCGTTGTCCCTTGGTAAAGTTCAAGTTGCGGCATCCGGAATCCGTATGGGTATCTTTCCCTTAGAATATCTTCAGCAAAGGGTGATTCCCATTGTGGACGACCATCTTCTTCTCCTCCTGAACGCTTAATCAACCTTTCCAGTTTATGGATTTTTTCATCCATTTCTCGCTTGAACTCTGCATAATGATTGTCTGATGTCCCCTCCTCCGAGACATCCACTGGGGCAACATCTGGACGATGATTCTTAACTCTAGGTGGTGAGCTGGGACGATTTCTTTTGGACTGATAATTACGCCCTGGAGCGTAAGGACCATGATAGGAATAGGCGGGCCGATCAACATTACTTCCCCCCGGTATCTGCTCAACGCTTGTATGGCACTTCTTGTTCAGAGAGTGTCGAAGGTCTACTGCTGCTAACTGTTGTTCGGATATGATATGCGAGGGAGAGGGAATCTGTGGACGCCCATCCCCTCCTTGGACAATAGGATGGGGAAGATTTGGTTGAATGACCTGATGGCGAGGTAATCCAGTAGTCTGGGCGACTAAATCAGGACGTCCACCAACATCCATCTGGACATTTGGTACTACCATGGCACTCATTGGGTTATTCCCAGTAGTGTTGGGAGCCTGCTGAGCGCTTTGTCCAAATGCTTGGTTGAACACAATCACCATACGATTCATCTGTTCACTGAAATTTCGCATGGTGTGTTCCATGGTAGTTAATCGATTCGTCTTGCCCTTCTTCGGTCTTCTAAGTGGGAGTCGGGGTTGCCTGAGGTTAGGCCCTACCCCAGAGGATATCAATAATGCTCTCCCTGTATCAACTACCCTTCGACGTCGGGGAGGTGCTTCGACCTCGATTTCTTCGTCAACCTCTAGGGAGGTTGAGTGTTGGGATTCGTGACTCATGATGTGTTTGAGTACGTTTGGATGGGAGCAACAACTAAAGAGGCTTGAATTGTCGTTCCCACAGACGGCGCCAACTGTTGATGCACGAGTTCGGGACGGCAGGGAAGCGGGTCGGAGCTCGAGTCGTACGTCGGGTCCAGTCCTGCGAGCAAAGAAAAACAGTCAGGGGTGTCGGCGGTGGTGCCGGCGAAGACCCTCCGACGCTCAAGTCAGTTTCCGGCACTCCGAAATTTTCTGGGAGAATTTCCTAGAGAGAGAAGCTCTCAAAAATAAAGGAAATTTAGAGAGAGAGTAAGCTCAGAAAAGTGTGCATACCTTGAGCAATAATCTGGAGGGTTTATATAGGAGTCAGGATGGGTCATTGTGGGACTCAGATAACGGGCCCAGATAATAGGCTACAGTAATGGGCTTACTGTATTAGAAATAATTGAGGCAGGATGGGTCATTGTGGGACCCAGACAATAGGCCCAAATAACGGACTACAGTAATGGGCTTACTGTATTATAAATAATTGAGGCCCAATATTGTTATGGTCATAACATATATTATTGTAAATTTTCTTGAAATTTAAATTTCCAAGTAATTTATTAAAAAAAAACTTTTATTTTAAATGGCCAAATCTAAAACATCAAGGAGAAGATACAAAAACCAATACAAAACGACAGCGCAGCAGCCGGCAGGGCAGGGCAGGCAGGGAGCAGAGGCATCAGCGACTAATCACGTACAAGTTAGCAGGACGAGGGCACAAAAATGGAAAAAAATAAAATAATAAAATAATAAAGTCTGGAAGCATCTTGGGGAGGGGCCAGTTAGAATTTCACTCAAAGCAAGAAACCCTTGTGGAAGTCTCTAGAACTCTAAAAACTCAAAGCAGCCAAACCCTTTACTCACTCTAAAACAACCTTAAATTAAAAACTCTCTCTTTTCCAAACAATCACAGCTCTCACTCGCTCACCCTCTCTGCTTCGAGATCCTTCTGCATTTAC
This sequence comes from Boswellia sacra, assembly GCA_013180625.2. Taxonomy (NCBI): domain Eukaryota; kingdom Viridiplantae; phylum Streptophyta; class Magnoliopsida; order Sapindales; family Burseraceae; genus Boswellia; species Boswellia sacra. Next base: position 52,389 of record SNVD02011837.1, on the reverse strand, counting down.
CGGCTGTAGAGAAGAGATGGACGAAGACTTTGATGTTCCAGCTGCCAACGAGATGATGGACGAGGACATGGATCTTCCCGACGAAGGTCCCGTCTTGAAGGTTGGAGAAGAGAAGGAGATCGGGAACCAAGGCTTGAAGAAGAAGCTTCTTAAGGAAGGTGAAGGCTGGGACATTCCTGAGCCTGGCGATGAAGTCGAAGGTAAATTTTTTATTTTTGTTTGGAAATATTTTAATTTCTTCTTGTTTTTGATTGATTGATTGATTTGATTGTGCTTTCGTGCAGTTCATTATACGGGAACGTTGCTGGATGGTACAAAGTTTGACTCTAGTCGTGATAGTGGCACGCCTTTCAAGTTCACGCTTGGTCAAGGTAAAGACTGAGAGCTTTTGACGTTGAATTATAGTTTAATGCTCTTCAGGTGTAGATTAACTGTAGCTGCTCATTGTAATGTTTTGGCATTGTAGAAGCTTCAACTGTTTGGCATAGTCATCTCCTTTTAGTCTTAACAAGAAACAAGGACCTTTCTGCAATGCTATATGAGATAATTGGATCAATAGGAGGCTCTGTTTCTCGAATTTCTATTAGTTGTAGGAACTTCTGTTAACCATATGTATTAGAATTTTGAAGAACAATTTTCAGTAACATATGTGGGAGTGTACTTTTGTTTTTGTTTCCCTTGCTACCTTTATACCCCAATAGTTTTCTGAGTTAGTTAGTCTGGGACTAGTGTCTAGTTTCAGACTCGGTGCAGACGCTGAGGGATATCTCAGGGATGAAAGATTGTTAAAAAAAGCAAGAAACTTTGTGTGATCCTGTTGGGGCTGTTTTTGGAATCGCTTATTTATATGACGTTTGGTTTGTGATGAATCCAAGCTGGTCTGGAAGAAAGCCAATACGATGACAAATTGGGAGAATAATAACTTCTCTTTATTCTCTGTTTGCAGGAAATGTGATCAAAGGATGGGACCTTGGTATCAAGACAATGAAGAAACATGAAAATGCACTTTTCACCATTCCTCCTGAGCTTGCTTATGGTGAATCTGGCTCACCACCAACCATCCCTCCAAATGCCACACTTCAGTTTGATGTTGAATTGCTAGCATGGACTAGTGTCAAGGACATATGCAAGGATGGTGGGATCTTTAAGAAGATCAAAGTTGAAGGAGAAAAATGGATGAATCCGAAAGACCCTGATGAAGTTATAGGTATTATCTATCTTCTGCTATCCTGTTATTACAAGATTATTGATTATAAACCTGTTAGAAACTTGGCTGAGTTGCTACAGTCTCTTCTTGTTATAATTTCAGTGAATTATGAAGCTAGACTGGAGGATGGTACAGTTGTTGCAAAAGCAGATGGTGTAGAGTTCTCTGTCAAGGATGGTTAGTATCTCATGATGTGTTTACAAGAATTTTTTTCCAAATGTCCCTTTTCTTAATCGCTTCTGATGGGTTTATTGTTCCTGTCATTAGGTCATTTCTGTCCTGCATTGTCAAGGGCAGTAAAGACAATGAAGAAGGGAGAGAAGGTACTTCTAACAGTCAAGCCACAATGTAAGTTTTAGCTAGTGAACATTATATTCATTGAAATTTCATGCTTTGAATTGCTTTTTAGTTATCTTTTGCCACCGTTTTGTTATAGATGGATTTGGAGAGAAGGGAAAGCCTGCCTCAGGCAATGAAGGTGCTGTCCCTCCAAATGCCACACTTGAGATTGACTTGGAGTTAGTTTCATGGAAGACTGTTTCCGAGGTAACTAATGACAAGAAAGTCATCAAGAAAATCCTAAGAGAAGGCGAGGGATATGAGCATCCCAATGATGGATCTGTCGTCAAAGGTTTGGTGTTAAAAAGTTGGGATGAATATTTCATTTTCAACACAGTGCATAATTTCTGACCCTACAGTTCTGTTGTCTGCCAGTGAAGTTGATTGGAAAACTGCAAGATGGTACAGTGTTTGTGAAGAAGGGCCATGGTGAAGGGGAGGAGCTATTTGAGTTTAAGACAGATGAAGGTAGTAACTGGGGTGGATCAAGATTTGTTTTCTCCTATCAAGTCTTGCTATTTCCTGGTTAACATTGATCATAATGTAATTTATTTTATGGGACAGATCAAGTTATCGATGGGCTTGATAGAGCTGTGATGACAATGAAGAAAAATGAGGTGGCATTGCTGACTATTGAACCGGAGTATGCTTTTGGCTCATCTCAATCACAACAGGACCTGGCTGTAGTACCTGCTAATTCAACTGTGTACTATGAGGTTGAGCTAGTGTCTTTTGAGAAGGTTAGTTAAAGTGCAGACCTGCAGTATGTTTTAATCTGGTTAAAAAGATATAATAAGTACTAAGGAATTTTCGCTGAGTGTTCTGCATTGTTTTTTCATTCAGGAGAAGGAATCATGGGACATGAACACCCAGGAAAAGATTGAAGCTGCTGGTAAGAAAAAAGAAGAAGGGAATGTCTTGTTCAAAGCAGGGAAATATGCTAGAGCTGCGAAGAGATATGAGAAGGTATGCAGTATGTTAAATGTGTGTGACAATGTTATTTAATCCGTTCTGTTCTTGGCTTAATCCAATTTTTTTGCCTTTTTTGTACAGGCTGTTAAGTACATTGAGTATGATTCTTCTTTTAGTGAAGAGGAGAAAAAGCAGGCAAAAGCACTGAAGGTTGCTTGCAATCTTAATGATGCAGCTTGCAAACTCAAATTGAAAGAATACAAGGAGGCAGAAAAATTGTGCACAAAGGTTTGGAAATGCTTCTGTTTGTTTTTCTTCCTTCAGTCATGATTTCTGTGCCTTGTTGAGAAGCTGTAGTATCCATACAGGTACTTGACTTAGAAAGTACAAATGTCAAAGCTCTGTATAGAAGGGCTCAGGCATACATTCAGTTGGCAGATTTGGATTTGGCTGAATTTGATATCAGGAAAGCACTTGAGATTGATCCTAACAACAGGTATGTGCCCTTTTATGACTGTACGTTGTGGGCATTCAGTGTGACATTTTTATGGGTTTTTTTTTTTTCAACACCATGGATGAGTAAGCATAAGTTGGATGTTTAACATGTTGTGTAAATAAACCTTTGATTTTTTTTTTTAATTTTTTTTTGGCTATTAGAGATTGTTGTCGTCTTGGCTGGCTCTTCATATTTTATTGACGTGTTCCATTTTCTTTGTTCCTTGGGAATTAGGGATGTCAAGCTCGAGTACAAAACTTTGAAGGAGAAAATGAAGGAATTCAACAAAAAGGAGGCCAAGTTTTATGGCAACATGTTTGCCAAGATGAATAAATTGGCGACTGTTGAATCTGATGTAAGTCTCTAGCTGATTTAGAATGGAGAATACAAGTAAAGTGGTAGGGGCTCACGTTTTTAATAAATATATGAACAAAGGGAAATCAATTGTCACCTTTGTGAGTGACACCTTGTATCATCATTTGTAAGATTTAACTTCTAGCCCAGCCCGGGATGGGCTAGAGAAATATAATGACAGCCGTATCATTGGGGGGATGTTTCGATGGTGATATTGATGCCTAATAGTTTACTTCTTTCAGCATTACGGCCATCGTTCTTATTGTGACATTTTGTGGAACTTGCAGAAAGCAGAGGCAAAGGAGGCAGAGCCCATGAGCATAGACAGCAAAGCATAAGTGGAGGGCAATGCAAACAACCTAATTTATATAGTAGTAATTTGTCAGTTTTTGCGTTTTTATTACACTGCTCTTAAGAGGTCTAGTACTTGGTCTTTTGATTCAGAGAGTGGAAAGTTGTTATGTACCCCTGGGAAAACTGACAAAATTTTATTAATGGAATTGTTGACATTATAAGAAATTTGCTTAATAATTGATGTTTTAGTGATTTTATCTTCTCTAGTGATTGACTAAGAATATGTTGGTTTGTTAAATTTGCTGCGCTTGGGCTGATGTTGCAAATTTGTTACCCGTGCAAGTCGAACTGCTTGTAAGGAAATTCAGAGATTAAGGGCTTTGTTGAAAAATTAGACCATTGGTTTGTATTATGGGCCAAGCTGTTGGTTCGTGAAAGTCTTCACGGGTCAATGGGTTGGATTGACTGGTTTATTGGATAGACAATAAATAAAAAATCAGCGTTTTATTATTTTTTAATGTTTTTCTGTTTTTGTACTTAAATCTGGAATTACACTCGAAGCCCGGGGCTTTGGGAAATTTCAAGGGAAATTTGAGAAAATAGATAAAATTATCGGGTTTTGTTAAAAAATAGACACATCTTGAAAAATATTTATGCTATAGATTTTTTTTTATAAAAAGATTCAAATATTTTTTAAAATTTAATTTATTCCTAAACTCTTTATTTCTTTTTTTCCTTCACTTATCAATTACTGTGTCTTATTTTTATAATCGTCTATTGTTGTCTAATTTTTAATACATCGTCGAAAGCGCAGTCAGAAACTTATTATAAGTTTGGGGATTTGAGATAGATTTTAGGGATTTTAAATTAGAGGATTTGAGTTTGAGTTCATATTTTGTATTTATTCTGTATTTGTGGGGCTAAATGAAGTGTTATTTGATTGATTTTTTGGTTTGATGTGTATAAAAATGGTGAAAATCGACGCGTTTCTTCGTGATGAAGAAGACACTCGATATATCGAGTTGTGTCGGATGCAACTAATGTCAAGTGTCGAGTTGTGTCGGATGCTGCGATTCGCTAAAACATAAGCTTTTCTTTTTCCTATTCTTGTGAATTATGGCCAAAGCCAGGTATATAAGCAGTGATTTCAAACTCAGAGGTTAATCGTACTCTGGCAACTTTACGTAAGGCAGAGTTTAGTTTTTTGGGGGTGAGAGTGGAAAAGTTGACAGATAAGTCACCCTTACTACCACTCTACAGAACCGTACATGAGATTTTCGGTGTGTGGATAAAGGATCCGCTTATGTTATACTATTCAATTCTCGATGATGAATCGAGTTCGTTATGTACAGACGATGAGATTCCATTGATACAGAGCCAATTCCAATAGACTTATTGGAGAGTCCCATTGGCGTGCATCCATTAGGAATTGAACCTACGAATTCGCCAATTATGAGTTGGGCGTAGTAATGTCGAGTGTCGGATTAATGTGTCTTTGAAAATAGACTATTATCGAGAATCCGACACGACTCGACACGGCTCGACACATACGTGTCGAATGTCGAGTTGTGTCAGATGCAAGGTAGTATCGAGTGTCGGATTAATGTGTCTTCGAAAATAGACTGTTATCGAAAATCCGACACGACTCGACACATACGTGTCGAGTGTCGAGTTGTGTCGGATGCAAGGTAGTGTCGAGTGTCGGATTAATGTGTCGAGCGTCTGTCCAGCAAGCGTGTAAGTCTTCGCGCGATATATAGCTCTATTCTTTTTAGTCTCCATAGTTTGTAATTTGACCATTTCATTCCTGAAAAGAGTGTTGGATGCAAGTAATCGGATGCAAGTAATTTCAAACGGGGTATTTGAGTCTTTTTATCAAGAAAGTGCCTATGGTATGAAAATTTTTCAGGATGTGTCTATTTTTCAACAAGACCCTGTAATTTTGTGTATTTTCTTAATTTTTCCAAATTTGAATGGTTGATGTCCATAGTAGTAATTAGATCCCGTAGCAAAGATCGTCTCTTGTGAAACTTGCGGCTCCGTCGGGTTACTAATTATTTCTCAGCAAAAATATCTTAAAAATAACTTTTTTAAGTATTTGTTGTTTGTTTAAGTATTTTCGTTAAACTATTCAATCATTTTGTCTGAAAAAAATAATTTTTTTTATTTTTTAATTACTTTTAACTCAAGTAGTTTGTTTTTTTCTTACTTTTTTCATTTCAAAATAACTTTATTATTTAATATAAATAATATTAATAATTAAATATTAGATTTTAATTATTTTATATAAAAATAATTTTTTAAATATATTTTATTTAAAATAAAAATATAAAATACATAATCAAAATACAATTCATTTTTTTATAGTACAACGAATCAATATATCTCTTATTCTCATATTCAAGTATAAATTTTGAAAAAAAAATATAATTTATAATCAGATAGGCTTGTTTTTTTCGTTAAATATTAAATTTTAATGTGTGTTCTAACTTATGAAAGAGAATTTGTATAACTTCCTTAGAAATTGTATTTAATGACTTAAAGAGGTGAGTGTAAAAATGATGTTTATAATCAATTATTTAGTTTTCAAAAGATATTATCAATTTAAGTCGTTAATATTATCTTTAAGGATCAAGTTAAGATTATTTATATATATTTCATCAAAATTAAAATTTTTTGCCTCCTATATTTAATATGAGCATTAATCGCGAATTCTAATTTTATGTTTAAAAATAATAATACCTATAAAAATCTAGCTTGTATATGCATTGAAGTTATAAAAATAGTGGCATGTCAAGAAATATTCAGCTCTTATAATTTATAAAAATTCGAATAAGATAACTTAATCTCCAATTCAATAAGTACACTTGAAAAATCAAGATATAAATAAAACAAATGTGGCTATATGAACTTTAAAACACTTGTAAATTATTATTATTGTTATTTTGGTCATTAATGACAACCCAATTGATACTAAAATTATCAATATTTATTTCTCTGTATTTGGGTATAAAAGAGGGGGGAAAAAAAATCTAAAAATTGAACATCTCCTCATTTTGTGAGTCGGAAACTCGAACTTCGGAATTTGGATTCCTACAACACCGTTTAAAGGAGTCTCTCCAATTTGCTTTTCTCAAGCAGTTTCTTGATTCACTCGTCTCCTTCTCCTCCCATACAGATCTTTTCCATCCTGGCCCACCTTCTCCCTCTCGCAAACCCTAACTGAAGCTCTCGAGCTCTTCATATCTGACGCTTAATACCCGCTTCTAAAACACTGAAAGCATGTTTACTTCCCAGGTAACCTTCTTCTGTTCTTTCTTTCTTTCTTTCTTTCTGTTTTGTTTTTCTCCTTTTAGGAGAACCGTATTGCATATCTTATGGGTTTACTTAAAAAAATATTGCTCTCGATTGAAATTTTGGTTTTAGGGCTAAAATTATTGTAGTTTTCTTTGTATAGGTTTTGTGAGGACTCCAAACCCTTTAAATTTGATTGTGCGGTATTAGGTACTAAACAAAACATTTGGATGTGATTGTATGGAGTAAGAAAGATAGGCAAGTTCAATTTTGTTACTGCTCTGAGAAAGGAGCTTGGCTAAGACAATACCCGACAGTTCAATTGGATGATAAGAATGTTTTTTTTTTCCTTTTTTTATGTGAATCAATGGATTTGGTTCATGCACAGTCTTGAACGGATTCATTTTGTTTGAAAATTCTGTTTGGTTCTTGCAGGTGGGATTTTTGTGAGGTGGAGTGTCTCTTTGGTTGGAAACCTAACATCCTTCATATAGCTTCTACCATTGGAATTGTTCTTACGCTAGTTTCTTTGTCAATTTCTATAACAAGTTGAGAGTTCTTCCTGAAAGAATGTTGGGCGCCTTGCCAATCTTGCCTCTTCCAGAACCTCCTTCTGATGGAGATCTGGGCCCTCTTCCCCCTTCTCAAGTGACGGAGCAGAAGGAAGAAAAACCATCAAATGAGGAGCAGAACAAAGCTAACTCAGCTCCTGTATCAGTCGCAACTCACACAAGAACAATTGGAATTATACATCCTCCTCCAGATATCCGAAACATTGTTGACAAAACTGCTCAGTTCGTTGCTAAGAATGGACCAGAGTTTGAGAAGAGGATTATCGCCAACAATGCTAACAATGCAAAGTTCAATTTTTTGACTAGTTCAGATCCTTACCATGCATATTACCAACATCGGTTGTCTGAATTTCGTGCCCAGAATCAATCTTCTGCCCAGCAACCTCCTTCAGAACCTGCAGATTCTATTGTGACTGAGTCAGCTGCAGCTGCTCCAGCTACAGATGGTAATGAAGCAGACATCAAGCTAGATACTACAGCTCTGTTTAAACCAATCGTACGTAAGGTTCTTGAGCCCCCGGAAGCAGAACAGTACACTGTGCGGCTTCCTGAAGGGATCACTGGTGAAGAATTGGATATTATTAAGCTCACAGCCCAATTTGTAGCTCGAAATGGAAAATCGTTCTTGACAGGATTGACTAGCAGGGAGATCAACAACCCACAGTTTCACTTTCTGAAGCCAACACACAGTATGTTTACATTTTTCACTCAACTTGCGGATGCATACTCGAAAGTATTGATGCCGCCAAAGGGGTTGACTGAGAAATTGAAAAAGAGTGTTGCTGACATGACAACTGTTCTTGAGCGGTGCTTGCATCGGCTGGAATGGGAACGTTCACAGGAGCAGGCAAGGCAAAAAGCTGAGGATGAGATTGAACAAGAGAGGATGCAAATGGCAATGATTGATTGGCATGATTTTGTTGTTGTTGAGACAATAGACTTTGCAGATGATGAGGATGAGGATTTGCCCGCTCCAATGACCCTTGAGGAGGTTATAAGGAGGAGTAAGATAACTTCTATGGAAGAAGATGAAATCGTTGAAACTGGAAAAGAAGTGGAAATGGAAATGGATGAAGAGGAGGTTCAACTTGTTGAAGAGGGCATGAAGGCAGCTAGTCTTGAGGAGAATGATGATGAAAAGAAAGAGAACAAGACAAATGAGGAAGCAGAACCACCTATGAGAATTGTAAAGAACTGGAAAAGACCTGAGGAGAGGATTGCTGCCGAAAGAGACCCCACAAAGTATGTTGTTTCCCCAATCACTGGTGAGCTAATTCCCATTAATGAGATGTCTGAACACATGAGAATTTCTCTCATTGATCCTAAGTACAAGGAGCAAAAAGAAAGGATGTTTGCTAAGATTCGAGAGACAACTCTTGCTCAGGATGATGAGATCTCTAGAAATATTATGGGACTTGCACGTACACGTCCTGATATCTTTGGCACCACGGAGGAAGAAGTTTCTAATGCAGTCAAGGCTGAGATTGAGAAGAAGAAAGATGAACAACCAAAGCAGGTCATATGGGATGGTCACACTGGAAGCATTGGGCGCACAGCAAACCAAGCCATGTCTCAGAATATTAATGGAGATGATCAAAATGATGCTGCTAATAGTGACAGGAACTTACCAGGTCCAGCAGCTCCTCCTCCCCGACCTGGTGTGCCATCTTTGCGTCCTCTTCCTCCACCACCGGGACTAGCTTTGAATCTGCCCCGTATGCCTCCAAACACAGTCCAGTATCCAGCACCAAGTAGTGGTGGGATCCCAGCACCTCAACCTAGGCCATTTACCATGCCAGTGATTCCATCACTCCGCCCACCTGCTCCTTTAGTGCAAATGACAGCAGGACAGCCACCTGTTATGGTGAGTCGACCACCTCCAATGCCACCATCAATGTCAATGAATCCATCTGGTATGCCTGTACCACCTCCACCAGGATCTCAGTTTACCCCCATGTCAGTTCCCCAGCCTTTTGCTCATCTCCCAGTCCCTCCACCGCCTACCATGCCCCCTATGATGCAGCCACCACCTTTGCCTCAAGGAATGCCGCCTCCACCCCCACCTGAAGCTCCTCCACCTCTTCCAGATGAACCAGAGCCAAAGAGGCAGAAGCTTGATGATTCTGTGCTTACTCCTGAAGATCAATTTCTGGCTCAACATCCGGTATGTTAACTTTATTTTGTTCCTGTTTGTCTGCTGGTATAGAGTTTCTTTTGAAATTCGTATTGAAGAATTTCCAGTTTATCTGATTGATATTGTACTTCTTCTGCAGGGACCTGCTCGCATCAATGTGTCTGTTCCTAATGTTGATGAAGGAAATCTCAAAGGGCAACTTCTGGAGATTACCGTACAGTCTTTATCTGAGACTGTTGGCAGTTTAAAGGAGAAAATTTCTGGGGAGATCCAACTTCCTGCAAACAAACAGAAATTGAGTGGAAAGGCTGGTTTTCTGAAGGACAATATGTCCCTTGCATATTATAATGTTGGAACAGGAGAAACACTTGCACTTTCTTTAAGAGAGCGTGGTGGTAGAAAGAGATAGTCAGTTCCTTAACATGGCAATTTATAAGGTTTTTTTGGAACTTCTTCGTTACCATTAGCGTTTAACATTTTCCCTTAGTATGACAAGAGTATTTTGCTTTACCTTCTTTTATGTTATAAGTTGGATGTCATATTGGTCATTTATCTTTGAATTTAATATTTGAGACCTATGATTTGTGTCATTGAACTGATAATAAGTTTGATATCTACTACAGATTCAGCTTCTTGGCACATTTCTCGAGTATGAGAAGTTGAGGATTTCCTTTTGCTTAGGCAGAGCAAGTTATCTACTTATTTTTGGAGATATTGCTTTCTTTTACATGCAAAGTTAGTTTTTAGGAGAATCTTTATTGACTGTCATATTATCATCTCCAATTTCCTTTGGGAGTGTCTTGGCGTTGAAGATACACATTTTTTCTTGCGGGCTTTTTTTAATTTCCTAAACTTCTTTTTTTCTTCCCCTTTTCCTCTGCTCGAATTCAGGGTCTGTTTCCTAGGGAGCATGCTATTATGCAACCAGATTTATATGAGTAGAAGGTCATTGTAGTTTGTGCCAAGCATCCAAAACCTTCATAAGGTGTGTCTTGGATAGGGCTTATTGCCAGATAATTTGTTTTCATTTTGCTTCCGTGTTTTTTGCTTTGACTAGCTGTGTGGGAGATATTGGTCGGTATTATCTCATGCTGTTGTTTGCATCAGAAAAGCTGCTTGTTTGGGCTTATGCGTTGGAATATGCAATTTATCAGCAGGTGTATTTTGTAAGATGGCTAAGACAGGTAGGTTGGTTTGTTGTGATCCTGCCTTGGTGGTTGCAAGTATATGGCTTTCTTATTTCGAAAACTTGTAAAGTAGTTGCTTAAACCCGCTGCATTTTTTTTCTGTGCAGCATTTGGGTTACTGTTGTTGGAAGATGGAGGCGGGCAGGCAGGATATTTATCTCTGTTATCTTTTTCTGTAGGATATTCTATCTAATAGCTAGTTACATCACCAGGTCGTTTTGAATATTGACAGTGATTAAATCTGACAACCCAACCGGAAGCGAAATTGCTATTTGTTATTTTAGTTTTCTGGAGATGATAATGTTTCAATGCTGCGCATCTAATGAATGGAATTGCATATTGGCATCTATATTGTTAGTCATTGGTAGAATACTTAAGACCTAAGACCAGATATGCCTTGAGAAGGAGAGGATCTTCGGTGCATCCACTGTGCAGTATGCCGAGCTGGTCCAATGGATAGCAACGAGTTCGGTTGCAGCAGCTGAGTTGGCTGCTGTTCAGTGGACCAGTGTGGCACGCTGCACGGTGCAGCGGATGCATCAAAGGCTTGGCCCTTGAGAAGTTAGCTAAATTGAATCTGTCGAGGAAGGATGTCTATTGCATGGTCATTGGAGTTTGGGGTGGGAATAGGGTTTTGGTGTAGTTACGCCAAAAATAACGTAATTGAACTTTAATAGATTGATTTACGAACATATATATACCATTTAGAATTGGGAAACTGATCTTTGTTATTATAATCATCGATTAGCAACATGGTAAGAAATGATCTTTGTTATTGTACATCCAAATATTTTGCTTTGCAAAAAAAATAAAAAATAAAAAATAAAAAATAAAATACTTCGCTAAATGTTTAATCGGGAATGGGCATGATAGTGGCCTTGAGGTTTTCGGTTACACAAAAAATTTTGTACATTTGGAACAACTAGTAAAGTAATTTTATTATTATAAATTAATTAATATAATTGGAGTAATTAATAATAATAATAAATTATATTAATTAAGATGAATGATATGGTGATTATGTAATAATGTCTTATAGAATTAGAGATGTCAAAATCCCGGGGACCTCAATCCCCAGCCCCGACAAATCTTTTAATTACCCGACCCCGAAAAATTCCTTAGGATTCCCGGGGGTGAGGCCCGGGTCGGATAATTTCATTCCGGGTCTCGATATATTAATTCTCCCGAATGATCCCCGTTTTTTTAATTTTGTTTTTTATTTTAAAAAAATTGTACTTATATTTGTTTTTACGAGCTTTTACTGAAGCGCTAGATGTAGCCTGGTGGTGTAGTACTCCCTAAACATTCTTGCACATGTAGACTAACTGGACGTGCTTTTTTTTTCATCCTCTATTGTCTACAATTCAAAAAATGCTGCATTTCCAAGCTCTTAACAACTCCACCTCTGTCAATGTGTAGACATCCTCTATTATCTATAATTCACTTGTCATTTGCTTCAACCTGCAAATACAAGGTCGTTAAATATGATGCAAAAAGATAAAAAAAAACAAAGTTAAAACAAGTAATCTGTCAAAACGCTCGATAAAATTTGACGCTCTCAATAAAGCTCGACACGACTCGACATGTAAGTGTCGAGTGTCAGATTCTATGCTGTCGACTGTCGGATTTCATGTCGGGTGTTGGATTTCATGATGTCGAGTGTCAGATTCCGTCGAGTGTCAGATTTTATATCGTCGAGTGTCGGATTTCATGATGTTGGGTGTCAGATTTCATGATGTCGAGTGTCGGATTTTGTCGAGTATCGGGTTTTATATTGTCATAAATTAAATAAATTAAATAAAACGTATTTTTATATTTATTTCGGGCCGGTGCTGGGCCGGGAATATTAGTCCCTGGCCCCTGCCCGGCCCTGGACGTTCTCCGGGATTCCTCTCCCCATCCACGGCCTATCTCCCAAAAAATCTGAGCGATTCTCGACAATACCAGGTCGGGGATCCGGGTAACCAACCCCGCACGGGTAATTTTGACATCCCTATATAGCATGTTGTAATGAATTTTAATCATTTATTTATCTGTATATTTTATAAAAGAAAAATAGGTTGGTATAATGTGCTTCAATCATTTATTTATTTTAAGTAATTATATGTACATTTTATCAAAGAAAAATTGTTAAGATGAAAATTTAAAAATTTAGATGTACACTCGTCCACTTGTTACTAATATGCATATGCATTTGTAAATTTTTAATATAAAAAAGTCAAAAGTTTTACATATTAATAACAAAATTAAAGTCTACCCATAATTATTTTTATTAATATCAACATAGAATATTTAAATTATATAATTATAATTACGAATTGTTACCATAGATTTAAGTTGCAATAATCTAATCTTCGAGGGCGCGAAGAGAATTAGAGAAGAGAGGCGGCATGGCATGGGAGATGGTTGATTAGTTTAGTTGCATTTGAGAATATGAAATGACAAATATAACCTCAGACGCGTAAGATATTACGGTTCCTCCATCCATAAAAAGGAGAGAGGTAGGGTTTTAGTGAGAGAGTGAAGGAGAGGTGAGTGAGACGGGAGCGCCGCTCAGCCAAAATGGGTATGAAAACAGATCCCAGACCTAATTGCGTGAATTTCTCAGGATCCAATCGCAACTGCAGTACAGATTTTAGGGTTTTGTTTTGGTCTTGTGGTTAACATAATATATGGGTTTGGTGTTGATTCTACAGGTATTTCCAGGGATTCTATGCACAAGAGGCGTGCGACTGGTGGTAAGAAGAAAGCCTGGAGGAAGAAGCGCAAGTAAGTGTGTTTATTACGCTCATTTATACTCGCGCTTTCTTTTATCTTGTCTTTGGCTAATTTTTGGGTTTTCTATAAAACCAATTAATTGGCAAATTTTTGTAAACCTGGTTCTGTTGTTAACACCTAAATTCAAATGTCGGAGTCGGTGTCCACTTGTGTTACCTGCTGTCATAATGGGCTGTGTCTTTAAAATATTAGTCCATGTTATATTTGCATTATGCTCTAAGTTACGAGTTTCATACAATTTGGAACGACTGGCTGTTGTGGTCAAATGGTAATGCTGCAATTGAACTGATAATGGATTTTGTAAATGTGTTCTTGTTGAGCCTAAAATATTAGATGGGTCATATATGCTGTTTGTAGTCACTTTATATCATTTTGTTTGAATGTCCAAGGGTGGATGGAATTTTTGGGGGCTATTTTTCATACCCAGATCAAGGTTTACCCACTAGAGAGGAGATGTCTTAAACTATTGAATTGCAGTTACTTTAGCTTAAGAATTAAGTGAGGTTAATCTATTTAATTAATTATGTGTGTTGGCTCTCTATATTCTCCTGCCTGAGATTAGTGCTATGATTTTATTAGCTCCTAATATGCTGGACCAATTAGGTTTGTCATATCTCTTATTTTTAGAATATAAGCACTTTTTTGGTCTATATCATATAGAGAAGTTATCTGACAGGACCAGATAAAATTTCCAATGCTTGATTTTCTAGAGTGTTGGCTGGATAGGATACAGATATATTTTTGGACATTCAATATCTATCCTTGAAAGACAGTATAATCGTGTCAATGAGCTGCTGCTTGTTCTATGAGGTGTATCTGAGGGAATGGTTTTTAAGAGATCATTAATCCATCATGGCCATTTTTAGACATGATTGATTGTTGGAATTTAACTTCCACTGCTAATACGTTGATATATGTGAAATATTTGGATGTTTTTCAAGGTATGAACTTGGTCGTCAGCCTGCAAATACCAAGCTCTCAAGCAATAAGACTGTGAGGAGAGTTCGTGTCAGAGGAGGCAATGTGAAGTGGAGGGCCTTGAGATTGGATACTGGGAATTATTCCTGGGGTAGTGAGGCTGTCACACGCAAGACCCGTATCCTTGATGTGGTTTACAATGCCTCAAACAATGAGCTAGTCAGGACACAGACTTTGGTGAAGAGTGCTATTGTTCAGGTGGATGCTGCTCCATTTAAGCAATGGTACCTTCAGCACTATGGCGTTGATATTGGTAGGAAGAAGAAGACAGCTGCTAAGAAGGAAACTACAGAGGTAAACGTGACTTATATCATCCTCCCCCAAAAACTTATTAAAAAAAAAAAAAAAAACCCTAGCCTTTTAGGCAGATGTCAATGTGTTTGTCATGTTGATAAATCAGTAGCCACTATGTCTATTCCAACTTTTTTTGCTATAGGTTGTAACTTTCATCAGAAATCTTGAACTTGTATTTTGAGTTGTTTCACCTTCCATTTGTTGTAAACTTTCATTTTAGATCTGGAATATGAACTACTTTACTTTTTATTGATGGATAATACCAGGAGGGAGAAGGTGCAGCAGCAGAAGAAACCAAGAAGAGCAATCATGTTCTCAGGAAGCTTGAAAAGCGCCAGAAGGATCGCAAACTGGACCCCCATATAGAAGATCAGTTTGGTGCTGGTAGGTTGTTGGCCTGCATTTCTTCCCGCCCTGGTCAATGTGGCAGAGCTGACGGGTAAGCTTTACATTGGTGACAGTCGAGTACTGCCCTTGTCATGTAGATAACTTACTTGATTTGTTGTATTGACATGCATGTATCTGTAGGTATATTTTGGAGGGGAAAGAGCTGGAGTTCTACATGAAGAAACTCCAGAGGAAGAAGGGCAAGGGTGCAGGAGCTGCTTAGATTTATTATTTGTCATGTTTTGCCATCACTTAGTCGATTTTGTTTGTTTTAGGTTTGTTCCTTGATGAGATGCACTAATGAAAGAGGATGAGGATGATATGTCTAGGCATAATTGATTATAAACATTTAACTGTTATTATTGGCCTTCTATATGATAATTGGTATTTTTCAATCACAACAATACGTGCACAGAACTAATGTTTTGATCTAAGTTTATGTTGTGACATTGGACTGGAAGGAACATGAATGATTATCAGTTTTATCTGAAATCAGAACGCCTACTAGTTTATCCGGAAGGAGCATATTAGGTTTTAACTTTTTCAGTTGATTGTTTGGTGTTGGATCTGGTTGAGTTATACATGTAATAATTTGTTATCCACCTGTATGGTTAATTGCGGACTCTGTCAAATTCCTTCTTGGAGGATGTATCCGGTTTTTGCCTAAGATAGGGCTCTCTTTGATTTTTCTGTGCTCAAGCTTTGTCAATGGGATTCAGAAATATAGATGATGCTTTAATTAGAAGCGTCGACGAAACAGGGGCTGTTTGCTTCAACTAGTAAGTTTGAATCTATTCAAATATTTAAGTGATTCAAATAAAATTATTTTTGTTTGTTTAGATTTTCAATCACTCCATTTCAGACATTTCAGACAATATGGATTTTGGAAGTGAAAATATTTCACTTTTTTGGTCCCTTTTGAAACAGTTGACTTTTTGGTACAATTCAAACAAATTATCATTGAGCTTTCAATTCATATAATTTTTTCAACAAAATATATTTAATATAATATTTAAAAAGTATATTTTAATAAAAATTGAATATGGATTTTATGTTGCCAGCTGATGAATACGGCTATTACCGGCCACCGTCCATCATCAGTGAGGTAATATAATAGGTATAAAAATGATCTCCTTTTAAGACTGTATTCAACCATGTAATGTAGGGTCATTATAGCTGGCGATTAGGTTGTCTTTTTTCGGAAAAAAGCCAAATTATTTTCGGCGGCTGGATACATCTTGGTTTTTGGCGGTCAAACGTACGGAATATTGGCATGTTAAGGCATGAAATATAGATTCGAATTGGTTATTAAATGTGTTATTATGTCATATTTAATTTATATAATTTATTTAATTATTTAATATAGTTATAAATAATATATTATATTTAATATATTTATATCAATTAAAATTATTTTTAAAATATAAAGTATAAAATATTATTAAAATCATCATAATTTATAATTTTATAAATTAATTTATTTTATAATATAAAATTTTAATTTTATAATATATATATTGTAAGTATATAAAAATTTATATGATTAAATAAGCTTACATATTAAATATAGACAAAATATGTTTAACTATTCGTATCATTAAATGGATTGGTGTGTTGAACACTTTCAACACGAATCCGATTCATTTATTAATCGTATATCGTATTCGCATTGTAATCATATCGTGTTCACGTGTCATGATCTAAATTATCACCCTTAGTCTAACGGCTAATTTATGCCAAAAAATTTTGGGATAATTCAATTTGCCCCCTGAGGTTAGACTTAAAAAAATTGAGGACCTCAGTTTTCTGAAATCTAAGATTGCCCCCTGAGATTACTGTAGTACCGTTAGATTTAACGGAAAATATATTAAATAGTAACTTAACGCAAATAAACAGTAGTATTTTCCATTAAATCTAACGGTTTAATGTATTTTTCGTTAAATCTAACGGTGATACAGTAACTTCAGGGGGCAATCTTAGATTTCAGAAAACTAAGGTCCTCAATTTTTTTTAGGCCTAACCTTAGGGGACAAATTAGAATTACCCCAAAAATTTTTACCTAGCCTGATAAATCGTCTTTTCACGATCATTTCGATTTTCGTGATATCGTTGGACTTGCCACATGTATCGTGGACGGCTATAGCCCTCTTACGAGTTCTCCGTTTCTCTAATTGTTTTAAAATTTTATTATTTTTTTAGTAAAATTAATAAATAAAAATTATAATTTATATATATATTTGATTTTATTACAATGGATTTTCATTATACTAGTCGATTCTTATTTATATAATAGGTTCATAATTTATTATAATTTGAAATTCAATTTAATTTTGTTAATTATTTAATTTTTTAGTTTGACACCATAATAATATCAATATCTTTTATTTTCTATAATAAAGTTATGTTTATTTGACACTTATATTCGGTTATGCAAAAAATTAAAAATAAATATATTATCAATGACATAAATTATATCTTATTAAGTGTTAAACTCTACTAAGCACTATAAACTCTTCAGTGAAAGTATTCTTTGGTCATGACAAATATTGAGAGAACAAGTTTTTACGGTTAAGTATTCTAAGGCTTCAAAGATTTAACCCACATCCTTTGAATCAACATTATGTTATGTACAATATAATATATAAATTAATGTAAAATAAAATTAAGAAAGAGAGCAAATAAAGGTGAACGCTATACAATAATTGTCACGCCCTAACATCTCTAAATAAGAGATTTTAGGGTGTGATTGAATTAGAATTTAATACAAATTACGTCATCCATATCTCATAATATTTTTTTTTATATATACATCACAAGAATTCATTACAACTTATGACTATTTGTTCAAAATTAATTTTACATACTCTGGTGACAAAATCACTACATCAGTTAATTGTCACCAAGCAAAATCTCTCATTACATACTAGGAGAATCAAGACAGTCCCCAAAATTATATGCATACTGACTCCAGACTCCTAAGAAAGCTCTGGGACATCTCTAGGATGGGCGTCCTTCTGTGTACCTGTGGAGGCAGGGGGTGAGCCTAAAGCCCAGTAGGAAAGTTCTAACATTATACGAAATTATTCACATTCCACAAATATTCAATCACAGGAGTAGGCATCCAATACTAATATATCAAACTGTTATGTTCGTTCACACATGAAATTTCTATTCGTGTTCCCCTTAGGTCCGTATACAGAACGGTCCACCCAAGGTCCAACACATCATATCGAAACATTCGTGGTCCCCTTAGGTCCGTATACAGAACGGTCCACCCAAGGTCCAACACCTCATATCATTATATCTGTGTTCCCCTTAGGTCCGTGTACAAAATGGTCCACCCAAGGTCCAACACCTCATATCATTATATCCGTGTTCCCCTTAGGTCCGTATACAGATCGGTCCACCCAAGGTCCAACACCTCATATCATTATATCCGTGTTCCCCTTAGGTCCGTATACAAGACGGTCCACCCAAGGTCCAACACCTCATATCATTATATCCGTGTTCCCCTTAGGTCCGTATACAAAACGGTCCACCCAAGGTCCAACACATCACATCATCCTTTTATCAGCATTCTCCTTGGATCTGTATACAAAACGGCCCATCCAAGGTCCAATGCATACATTAATAGTCTTACAATATCATTACTATGATAAATCTTAAGAAAATATGATTTTTATGCAAAATCCAGGACTTTTTGGGAAGTATACAGTCAATTTGGGGTGGTTCTGAAATTTTTCTTGACACTCGACACTGTTCACTCGAAACTGTTTACTCGAAAACACTGTTCACTCGATATTGTTCACTCGAAAACACTGTTCTTTCGAGAACACTGTTCACTCGATACTGTTCACTCGAAAATACTGTTCATTCGAGAACACTGTTCACTCGATACTGTTCACTCTAAAACACTGTTCACTCGAGAATACTGTTTACTCGATACTGTTCACTCGAAAACACTGTTCATTCGAGAATACTGTTCACTCGAAAATACTGTTCATTCGAGAACACTATTCACTCGAACACTCGAATACTGTTCACTCGAACACTCGAACACTGTTCACTCGAACACTCGAACACTGTTCACTCGAACACTCGACACTTTTCACTCGAACACTCGACACTGTTCACTCGAACACTGTTCACTCGACACTGTTCACTGTCGAGCGAAATACCAGAACCGAATTCCAGAATTGGTTCAAAACGTCCCATTTCCAGAATTCAACTCCCAACTTCAAAAATTCACCAAAAATCCGTTTTAACTCCAAATTCAACGAAATCAACGGCTAATTAAAGCTTAATACGTCTATTTTCCAAATCAAATGAGAAATCATACAATTCTCAATCCAGAAAAACGCATCAACTCAATCAACACAAGACAGTCACATAAACTGCACTTCTCACAAAATCATCTCTACTCCACTTCAACAACACTCCAATTCACACATAATTCTTCATGCAATCACAACAAACAACTTGCAATAAGTAACTTCACTCATATTTCATCATCCAAGCAACCAAGAAATCAAGTCAAAACATGATACATACATCACAACAATATCAATTCAACAACAAAACACATAACATGAAGTAAGTATAGTGTTAGAATCTCCTACTTGATTTCCAAGCTAAACTTCTTGAAATTTTTCCTCTTTCTTCCTTCCTCTCCTTTCTCTTCCTCTTTTTCTCTTCTTTTTCTTCCTGGAACCGTAAACTCCTTCTCCTCTTCTCTTCTTTTTTTTTTTTTTTTTCTTCCCCTCATTCTAGAAAACCCTATCTCTTATATACATGAGGCCTTGGCTCAATGGGCCTAAGTCCAACCATTTCAAATTCAAGCCCAATTCCCCTTTACCAATTTCCAACACAAGCCCACTTCTATTATCCAACCCAATTCTCATAAAATTACTCAAATACCCGTAGTCATATTTTCTAAAATTTATAATATATATAAATGCATATATATATATAATTTACATTTGAGACTCTACAATAATAGTTTACATTAACCTGTTTACAAATTTTGTACGTCCAATAAATTATTCTATGAGTCATACATTTTAAATTTTAACTTTTTCTTCAAATTCTGTCAAAAGTACAACACCTTACATGGATTAACCATGTTTCTCAAAATAGGAACAACCCCTTCTTGTATCCCGATGAAAAACATCGATGTATTATTTGCAAATTACTCACCATAGCTCAACGAATCAAGCCAAAACTACTTTGAACTTTACAACTGATCTCACTAAAACAAGATATATGTCACTAGTATTGGAACAACAATTAAATTAACACTGACATAATAACCAGGATTCAATAATCATGTAATGGCACACAATCTGTCTAACAATTTGATAAAAAATAAAATAGTAATAAAGAATGAAAAATGTAATAATTTGACAAAGCTTGCCTCAATTCACACCGGCAAGCAAGTGTACAGTGGTATGCACTAAACAAATCGGTGGGACAGAACAATCCATTCCTCTGCAGTATTAGTTTGTTTAGCTTATCTTCTGCACTGCTGAGTCTGATTTTAACTTGACCAAAGACTAACCAAAACGATAGATGGTCCTTGGTAAAATCTAATAGACTGCTTCCATCAGATTCAGAGACAATAACTTTAATATTGGGTAAGATCGTTGGAAGGCTATCAAGGACATTTTAATGAATTTCAAATTTCAGCCAGTAAGATCCACATTCCAAGTTAGGGGAAGAGCTTTCGACACTGCCTGGCTGGTCTAAGTCTCAACTGACCTGTTCTCCGATCAAATCAAGACCAACAACAAGGAAAGTGATTCCTTGAAATAATAGGAAGTAGAAGTGAATTCCTTGGGCTGACAACAAACTTCTCACTGATGCAGTTAGCAAAATAAACGCAAGGGCAAGCTCCTTCCTATATATACGATTTCTTCTTTTTTTTCCAGTCTTCTTGGTTACCTTTAGTTTGTTCAGCTCATCAAGGCCTGATTCCGAAGAGGACCTAGGGAGATTTGTGGTTTCAATTAGAGGATCAGATTCCTTTTCAGCAAAAGCAACAAGATCTGCTTCTGATGATCTTCCCAATTTTTTTGTAACGACCCACTCATAAGAACTTCCAAAACGAAACAATCCTGATATCATGGCGTTGAACTTGGTCACTGACATGGTATTTTCAAATAGAAGGTAGGGGACAATAAAAGGGAATGACCGTGGTGCCGGAAGGATATTCAACACAGACATGATTCCAGGGACATAGGAAACAACCCAAGCTGGTAATTCAGCTTCCGGTACAAACATGGTCAGCGGAAGAATGATGCAGAAGAGAGTGAATGAATAGAAAGGCAAGATAAGCTTCCGCAAGAGAAAGAAGAGAAAGATCAGATTAGCTTTCTTGGCCCAACTCACCTGGAATAAAGAAAAGCATAATTAACAAGAGATAACACATAGTTGAAACTTAACACGCTATGTCAACAATTACAACCACAGCACAATGACTGCAATATTAATTATATAGACTTATTCAGTAGCCTTTTGACTTAAAAATTTCAACACAGTTGAGAATGTCACCTTAGTGATTAAAAAAACCAATTGTCCAGCGTTCACACACATTCTGGGCACTGAAATTCCTCATAATATACTTAGTTTTTAGTTTCTTTCAAGCATGTTTATATACAGCCTCTGCTTCACCCTTTTCATCAAAAAGTGCATAAACAAAACATTCCTGGTTGATTTCTTGGAGAAAGTTAAAATTGATGTGACCAGAAAAACCATAATTGCCTATTTACCTAAGGTAAATCTATTGACTTTTTCAAATAGCTTTCGTATAATCTAATTATTATATGAAACCAAATACCTTTGAATGAAGGACATCAACAAAGCACATCCGGAACAACTGCATTGGACCTGAATGCCAGCGATGTTGCTGTTTCTTGTATGCCTCATAAGATTCTGGAAGCTCACAAAGGCACTGCAAATGGAACAAAGCCAACGTTACCATCCAATCTTAAAATATGAACAAAAAAACTCCACGAAGGGCAAGTGCATACTTTGACATCATTTAGATAAATAAACTTCCATCCACAAAGGTGAGCACGAACAGCAATATCCATGTCCTCCACCGTTGTCCTTTCCAACCAGCCACCACATTCCTCAAGGGCTTTAATTCTCCATACACCAGCAGTTCCATTGAAACCAAAAAAGTTGATGAAGATACCATTGACCTGTTGTTCAACCTCAAAATGGAACGATAAGTTTATGTTCTGTAATCTTGTAAGCAAGTTCTCGTCCTTGTTCACAAAAGCCCACCTTGTTTGGACCAATGCTAGATCATCATGGCCCTTCAATAAGAAAAAAGGTAAATCAATGTTTAGCAGGGAAAAATAATATTCAATAGATCACTTAACAAGTTTGAGTAAAAGACAAATGGAAAAGAAATCTCTTAAGACAAACTATACACAACTCAAACCTTTGGACCATAAACTTGTGTTTACTTAGCCTTTTGAATTGGAAGCCCTTAACAACCTCAAGCAATTGATAAACTATGAAGCTACAATATCAAATAAAGTGCCAGGGAGGCTACAAGCATGCAACCAAGACCCATATGTGACTTGACATTACATATGAACAAAATTATTAAAATCAAACATCGAACAATTTCACTTTAAACAAAATAATTCGCCACGAGATGTGAAATCCGATAGCATTCATAAAACACACAAGTGAGTTAAAACTCTGATCAGGAAGCAATGCCTTAAAATATCAAGCATCATATTAGATGAATAAGGGAGAAGAGCATAAACCAAGGTAAGTGTCAATGTTGGAGAAGTATGTGAAGTTAGCTTGAATTTTATGTCTGCCACAAGAAAAGAAAACTGCTTCCTAGGATGTTGTTACATTGCCCAAAAGTAACAATCCAGGGATCAAAGTACACTGATATAATATTAGGTGGCCCTAAAGGGATTAGATCACTTGACCTCAATAATGAGACTAAGTGCTTTTACTACTAAGTCCAACTCTTGGGTTTCAGACAGGTTCCTCAACCAACTCTATCAGTAGAAAGCAATAAATAAATATGTTACCGGCTTTGAAACTTGCTGGGTAGACATGTATCCAAGTGATGCGCAAGAGAAAGGGAAGAGGGCAGCATCTCTGCTATTTGTAAATTGTAATGACGCCAACTATTGATTGATCTTATGTCAAAAATACTCTAGATGTGACTAGAAGATCAATATGTTAACCACAGATAATTTAGAGAAGCTCATACAGTACCTAACTGTCATAAGCTACTTGGGTTTGAACCAGCTTATAACTTTTTCATAAATCTAATCCATGTCAGGGACAAATTTACAAACAAGCTGGGTAATTTTGCGAGGCATGAATCAGTTTTTGTCATAAAAGAAGAGATTGACTGCCTACATCAAACGGTATATATTTTGATTAGGAGGTCCTTTGGCTGTCCACAACATAAATAGTTCCATAAATAAATTCACTCTCCACACAAAGCATGATCATAAACAGAAAGTTACACATTCACGATGATATTACAAGGAAATAAGCATAAATATAACCCAATTATACCAGCATATATATATATATATATATATATATATATATATATATATCCAACAATCTAAATAAAGCTAATCTGTACAATGTACTTGAAAACTCAAATTCAAATATTTGAACATGATTGAGCAAATGACTTAAACATGGATTCTAGAGTTACCTTGAAATATGGAATTGTTCTCTTCAAGAAATCTGGTCCTGGCTGAAAATCCGCATCAAAGATTGCCACAAATTCGTAATCTTTCACATAATCACAGCCCATTGCAGATTTGAGATTCCCTGCCTTGTAGCCTGTTCGTATAAGACGATGTCTATATATTATGCGAACACCCCTTTGTTGCCATTTCTGTACTTCTGACTTGATAAGGAGCTGCACATCTAAATCATCAGAATCATCAAGAACCTGTACTAGCATCCTTTCCTTTGGCCAGTCCTGTATACAAACTGCCGCAATAGATTGTTGATAAACCTGTGTGGCATCAATGAGTGTACATATATGTGTTACTTTGGGAAACGAAAAAAAAAAGACACATGAAGACAGTTCTTATATATTACAACTGCAAAAGAATGAAATGTTGTAGCCGGAAAGAGAAGAAAGGGTAACAAAAGCACAATTAATCTTGACCAATGCTCACATTACAACTGCAAAAGAATGCAGTGTTTGGATCGTTCTACTAAATTCCTGACTAGAACGATCTAAAGAGGATCTTTAACGCTATGTATCCTGAATTTATATCTTAACCTTTGTATCCAACACAATGTGGCATTGATTATTATGCTACGAATCATATTACAATCTAGTAAACAATGCAGCAGATCAAAATCAATCTCAAATCACTTGGCATGCAATGCAAAAGTTGAGTTCTAAGCTTGGGGACTGTAGCCTTAACCTTAATGAACTGTAGCCAGCCACAGCTGGATGGTGAACTCACAATTAACAATGTACCATATGCAAATTCTTAAAGAATAATTAAATCAACATTAACAACTAAATAAGCATCATACTAAACATTTTGAACTATCTAAACTTAAAATTAAGCTGTAAAGATCTGTAATACAAAGAAATAAGTTGATTAACTAAGTAGACGGTTAAATTTTGTAAATTGTAAAGCAGTATCATGGCAGCTAAAGGGATTCGAAACCTACATCTGCTTACCTCCCTCTCATTGCACATTGGAATCTGCACCAACACCATTGGATAATCCTGTATATTTTCTCCTTCCATAAACCCTTCCGCATACTCCATCACGGCCGTCGGTTTCAATCTCCTAATCTTGATCCAAACACATCCCAAAACCAACAACACACGATCCACCGACTGTATCAAAAACAAAACAATACACATGTTCGCCAAACTCTTCAACGGTGGCGCCAAATAATCCGCCCTAATCTCCAGCCATTTCGCGTACACCAACTCCACCATCAGCTCTGCGGACCCCACCGACGGCGGACTGAAATGCCATCCCTTAAAATACGCAGCTAGCTCGAAACAAAGCAGCAAAATAACTACAAACAAGAAGACTTTGATCAAACGGTATAGTTTCGAGTGCGCCGAATCCGACGGCGCAGAATCCGAGGACTTAATTCGTCGATTGGCTGTCCGAATGAGTAAGATTAAAGAGCTGGTGATCCAGGCGAGGGAGCTGGCGATTTGCTGGAATTTAAGGAGGTAGATCCAGGAGAGCTGCCTGGCGCTCCGTGTCCGAACTTCCTTCTCGACCGTCGGATCGGAATTCGGAGCCCCGATCTCGACGGTGAGGAAAGCCTTGGTAGGATTAGAAACATCTGGCTTATCTTGAAAGAGTTCGTGGCCATTCTCTCTTTGCTTGTTCCACCATTCTTGAAACTCATAGTTTGGCGGCCGAGGCATAGAAGAAAAAACACCAAATCTGAATGATAATAATAATAATTTATTATTATTATTATTATTACCACAAAAGAAAGAAATTTTTATTTAAAAAAGAAAAAAGGCATTGATTTTGATTTTGATTTTGTTTTGGTTGCGTTGTGTTGTGTTGTGCTGTGTTGTTTTTCTGTTTGGTGTTTTGCTGTGCTGCGCTGCGCTGTTGTGCTGTTAATAGATCTCTGTTTCCAAGTATGCGAAATGAATCTGATACGGAAGACGAGAGGCTCTGCTAAATTTAGTAACTCTGTAACCAAATATAGCAGACCTCTTCTCTGCTCTCTCTTGCTTTGCTCTCTACTCTGCTCCTCTCTTCTCTTTGTTTTGTTTGTTTGTTTGTAGTGTCTCTCTTTGTTACTATTACTCTCTGTTTTTAGTTTTTACTAAAACGGAGTTACGGAGGTTTATTATATCATTTTCACAATTTTTTTATATAAAATCAGATTGATTTGTAAAATAGAATGGTCGAAAACAACTGAGTCGATGATTAATCACTTTCAATATCATCCATTAAATTATATAAAATCAATAATTATAAATTATATTAATAAATTATATAAAAAATTCATATTAAAAAATTATCTTTTAATTTTTATAATATTTACAGTAATATTATTTATATAAATTGATATATTATAATTTAGTTAAATAAATAAATTTTAAATTTTAATTAAGTTAATTAATATAAAAATATGATAATTATTTAATAATATTATAAAATTATAAATTTTTACAAATTTATAAATAATATTACACATTATATTATATTATAATTGTGCTGAAGCAGGCCATGTGCGATTAAGGGTTTTGTAATTGCCTATTTCTGACTTCCACGCGCTAATCGCGGGGATGTATTGATGTGCGTGCTTTCCCGGCGCGTGATTTGAGAGATTCAGTAGTCTATTCTTTTACATATTTGTTTGCTTATTTTCCTATGATACGGAGACGGTCTACGTGGGGTTTTCGGTGGAAGAATCAAGGGACGATTGGTGTGTGCTAGACGGCTAGTATAACAAAAACTATCTTCTTTCGTAGAATTTGATACTTTTAATTTGGGCTTTTTGATATCCTGTCGTGTTGAATTAGACTATGGCAAGTGTTTAGGTGGAGAAGAGATCTTGGCATATCAGTTTCTGTTATTTGTGTTTGTCATAACAAATTTATTATATTCACATTACACTCTAGTGTGAACTTTGCAATATTAAATCAATTGCTGATGACATATTTATCATGTCATGCTTGCATCACAATTGAACCTTTCACTTATTGTCTCTCTATTGTTCGTTTAACTAAGATGAGCAATTCAATGGGTTTTGAAAATGATACTAACACACGGTGACTGCGTAGTACAATGCAATGCAACATTGTACTCCAGTCCTAGGACTGCCTGTGCTTAACGAGAAAGTCTATCATATATCGTTGTATTACTTAACTTGTTGACACGATATAATCCACTAATAATAAAGAGATTTATTAGTAAATATGTGTTAACGGATTTTACTATAGTACAGTTGCTATACTGATATAGTAATTATTTATTTATATAAAAATCTTAAACACGTTGTAAAAGTCATAAATGAATGAATAAAAATTGTATATAAAAAGTGTAAAAAAGTCGTAAATGAAAAACATGTAAAAGTCGTAAATATGATTTTTTTCAGTCGATTTATAATTTTTAGACATATATTTACGATTTTTACATACTATAGTAAAACTGCTGTATAGGTATAACAGTTATATTGTAGCATGACTCTTAACGGATTTTACTGATATTTGAATTAAATAATAATAATAATAAATAAAACTGAAGATTGAGCAGACATATCAAATAAAATTAAAGGTGTATTCTTTTATGGATTTAATATTTTTATTTTTAATTAAATTTAAAAATATGTGATTAATTTTAAATTATTTTAAATTTTAAAAAAAATATATAATTAAAATTAAATATAAATTTCATTAAAGAATGTGCCGCGCATAAATATTTAGATTCGTAAAACAATCGTAGTCTAAGTTTTCGGATTTCAAAATCTTCTTATAAAAGCCTTTGGAAAATTCTATTCCCGTGTGTTTCTCTCTCTCTCTCTCTCTCTCTTTCTCTCTCTCTCAACCGATATCACAAGCACTGGTTTTTCTTCTTTCTTCTTCCTCTGTTCCAGCCAAACTCCCTCACAAAATCGAATTGATTTCCGCAGGTGACAACGGTAGAGTGATGATTGCTGGAGGGTGGGGTGACTGTTGGGCGTCTGTCAAGGGCAACAGTGACCGCTTCTGCAGATCGGATTGGCAGGGGAGGTAGCCGTTTGTGGTTCCGGGAAATGATTAAAGCTGGTCGCACTGGATATGTTTCTGGGTTTGTGGCTGTATTGACATGGATTCAAATATATACATATGTTTCTGATAATTTATAAATTGTGTGGATGCTGCTTAGAGGTCCTTTGTAACAAATATATAGATATTTAAAATTAACCAAGATTTTTCTGCTGTCATTCATTTGTCTGTGGCTGTATTGACATGGATGATATGATCATTTGGCTGTGTTTCTGGGTTTATTCAGAGAAGTCCAAAGACACCAACTTTATGGTTACAAAACTTTATTTCCTATCATTTTTCTCGGGCAAAATGATCATACAGAGAATGTCTTTCATACAATACGCCAGCAGGCCACATGCAGTTACTCCACAAAAATTCACCAACTCCAATCACCTTTAACGTTGAATTATGGAGATGATGAAGGATGTGAAGGATAAGTCTGGGATATCTAGCAAAGCTAGCTGAAATTGATGGAGGTTTTACTGAAAACTGTTGGCTTTAGCAGTTTGGTTAAGGAAGAAAAGAGTGTTAAATCTTTTAGCCACGAAGAGGGTTGCAGCCAAGAAGCCCAGAAAGATACCTGCAAATCCTCTGTTCTTTCTCAATTTTGTGCAAATTTTATTTTTCGAGATCAGATCAAAATAATCTCAGTCTTGGAAATGTACCCATGAACTTACATGTAAAAGATGGAAAATGAGAATTCAAATATTTTCCAGATTTCTGGAACGATTTTTCGCTATATTTATCAATTAAGAACAAGAAAAATACATATATACAATTATCTTCATTTCGATATATATTATTCATCATATCTCAACAGCTAACTTACAGCCAACAAAAAATTTTCAATATTTGATTACATGACGTGCACCAACTTATTTACAGTATATCTCAAAAAGATAATTTACATCGTAACACGTTTTTGTTTCATCTCAGACAACTCTAAGAATTCAAAATGTTATTAAAAATATATTAGAGACTGGCGTGGCGTGGGCATGACATGCTCTCAATCCCATTCCCAAGCCTACATAAGAGTTCGGAGTACCGCCCTTAACGTACTCAGTGAATACCAAAGCAACCAAACCCAATATGGCGAATCTCCCATTCCACGGCTCAGCATCTGATGTCAAAAACCCTTCTGACATCGATTCTGCGCCCACTGCTTTGAGTAAAGGAATCGGAGATGCAAGTGAGAGCAGCATAGTTGTTGCTGCGAACCATGCAAGCCCACCGTTAGATTTCTGAGCAAACGCACCCTGGCCATTGGCTACCTCCGCTGCCATTCTGATCTGCAGAAGCGGTCACTGTTGCCATTGACCGACGTCCCAACAGTCACCCCAACATCCAGCAACCATCTCACTACTGTAGTCACCAGCGGAAATCAATCCGGTTTTGTGAGGGAAAAAACAGTGTTTGTGATATCGGTTGTGAGAGAGAGAGAGAGAGAGAGAGAGGAAATACATGTGAATAGGATTTTCCAAAGACTTTTATATGAAGATTTTGAAATCCGAAAACTCTGAATTTTACTTAAGATGCCGGCTCAATCTTCGGGTTTAATTTTATTTATTATTTTTTTTTTTAATTCAAATACCAGCTAACACAAATTCATATACCTATCTCTTTATTATTGGTGGGCTGTACCGAGTCATCAAGCTAAGTTGATACAGCGGACGTAGGATAGACTCGCTTCCCATGGCAGAAGCGTCACCTCATGAGCTGTAGAATTTGCATCATTACCGATAATTTAAGAAAGCCGAAATTTTTGCAAGTCAGTTCCAAGTATCATCACTTACAATATGGGTTATTATTGCCATATTTGTTACTTGTGGAGGTGAGAAAAGTAGGTGGGAGCCAGTAGCAGTAACTTGTAGAGCTAACTTTTAGGCAGTGGGGCTTGATCATGTGCTGAAGCCCTCGAAATTGAATGGTCGGTCTCTAGAAATGCATCCTTCTAGTGAAACTAAGAGCAATGAACTCGAGAAACATGTGATGCATTGTATAAATAATTGGTCGGAGGAAGTCAATAATACAAGCATCGATCTGCCAAGTGCCCTGTACAAAACATGGTGTAGGACCTTGCTGGAAAGTGATGATTTCTAACTTGGTATGGCTCGAGCCAAGATGACAATGGGGCAGCAATTAAGAAATAGGGCCTGTTCAGATGCCCTAACAGAAGATTATCTTAGATAGTTCCAGGAATTTCTCACCTGGTTGTTCCTTTTGACAAGACCTGGTTTACTCAGCAGCCCCTATCCCTTTAGTTTGGCATAATCAATTAGAAGTACTCAATCTAATGTCAGCTTTGCATCATTTTATTGTACTTACTAATGGAAGCTTTGGGTTGGGTTAAACAGAAAATGTTTCTTTAATCCTTCTTTCAACTTTCACATGTTAGTTGGAGGCCACTCGGTTGCTGCCGTACTGGCTTTTTTTGATACTTTGGCAGCGCCTGTTAGTATGCTTTCCGTATTAATGCCTCTCACATTATATAATTGATATATATATATATATATATATATATATCAAGAGTTGGTATAGTATATAGTATTATACTAGTTTGTTCGGTAAGATCTATTATGATATTCTGCTTCTGGATGTGCATATGCAAAGGAAAGTGGTCCAAATCCAATGTTTGCAATTAATCACGGAGAAGACATGAAGCGTCAACTCCAAAATCAACAATGTTGATCCGTATCTGCTCTCAAGTCTGAAAATTACTAAGCAGCAAATAGTCATTTATATGTTCAGTCTGGCTAGATAAAAACATTTGCTACTATTATTTCTCGTGCAACTGCATATCCTATTGTAAAAGGCACAATAATTTCTTCTGATGAAAGCATCAGCTGACAATCTGAAACAATCTGTGTGCCGTTTATTATTTATTTATACTTGTTTGACAGGAGAATTCATTAGGCCCAATAATCCTTAGTGAAACCCTGACAACAGCAGCCCATTGGGAGCTCGTAACTTGGGCTTCGAAAATGGGAACAAACAATGGATTGGGCTAATGGTGAGACTCTTAACCACATGAATTTGCTGCATAACTGCTTGAGTTGGAACTTCAAATTAAGATGAGAAAAGTTCTAAGTTGAATTGTAGAAATTTCTCAATATATTGCAAGATGATTGAAGAGAAGAAAACGCAAAAGGACCAAAAATGTTCCCTAACAGTGTCAAATAATCCTGACCAACAGAACAAACAAAGGTGATAGCATAGCCATTCACTGAAAGAGAGTTAGGACAACGACGGATGTGGCTTGGAACGAACGAATGTGAACTACTCGGTAAAGAATGTCGTCTGAGCACGACAATGAGTACTTTCAAATGCAACAGCTATCAGATTAGACATAAATGTGTGTGCGCAAGAAATGCATGTGTAGTAGTAGGATTCGTCGCTGTGTATGTTAACATGTCAAGTCACCTCGGTAGCTTTCGTAGCCAGACACATCGTACACAAGGACAATGACAACTGTGTCAGCAAATGCAATGGTTGTTAAGGGAGTGGTATCCCGATGGTGACACCAGTCCTGCAGCTACCACCGTTTCACGATATTGAAGCTCAAGGTCAGGGCCTCCAATCTCCTACTTACTGTAACCAAGCTTTCTCGTAGCTTTCTAGCTAGTTCCCCGCCTGACTGTCTTTAGCTTGATCTACTTTCTTTTCTTTTCTTTTTTTGCTCGTTTCTGATATTTTCACAATCAAAGTTTATTTAATCATTTGACACTAATTGCTAAATGGTCACCACATGCAGCTAAGAGTAATACTACTACGCTCATAAAGTCTGTATATAAAATTTGTATACAAAGTTAAAGTAACATTACTCATTCATCACCATATAACTAATCAGTATTTATTATATTAACAACTCATGTTAATCTTTCTATTTACTTAATATCATATTAACTTTGTATATAAACTTTATTTTGTATGAAACTTTGTAAATGTAGCATTATTGTTTTGTTAATTACAATCAGCAAGCTGCTTATATATTTCCTAGCCAATAGAACACAGAGTGCAGATAGTGCAACTATTCATCTTACTTTCAAAATTTTTAGCCAATTCTTGAGCCCCACATAGCATTTTGTTGTGATCCAAATTCCTAGAGTCAACATCTTTCAATAGCCAATGCCAATCGAAGAAATTACATCAACAAAGTTTTTTGTTGTTGTTGTTGTGACATGGTAGTTTAATTTGTTCTGTTGTAAAAGGTAAACAATGACTTGGACCTGAATGAGAATGAGAATAAGAATCCTAACCAGCTGTGTTTCTTCACTTTGTTGCATTAAAGGAAGTAGAACTTGGAAATTTAAATGTCTAAAACAAGAAAAAGTCTAATTTGAATTGTGGAAATTTCTCGAGCAAGAGAAGAAAAACAGAATAAAAAATGAAGACCAAGAGTTTGCAGTCCTGCCACTCCGGAAAGTAATCATTATTTTTCACCTAGAACTTTGTGGAATTTTATCCCAATCCTCTAAAGGTAATTCAGACCAATCCACTTGACTTCAACACAAATTTGAGATTATGTATGTCGTTAGTATAGATATCACTTGGAAAAGCATTATAGGGGCATTTTTCTGCTATTTAGCAATTAATGCAACTATGCTGCTAGGTTTGAATTAATGCAAAGATAATGAGAACAGCTAATAATAATAGAAACGAGTCAAATATTTTTCTCTAGTTGGTCTCTTGTTATGATGAAACACAGAAATAGACGACTTTCTATGGATTGAATCTGATAAATCACACGTTTTGGACTTCAGCGCTAATCGAGCCTGGACAACACAACCCGAATGCTAGCTGCTTGCTTTGGCTTTGCAGCTTTCTGGTAGCTTCCTTTTCAATATTAGCTTGTGTGTCATTATGCAGAGTCATCTCCGACGTATCTGCTGAGTCAGCTGTCTGTTGCCACGTCACTGTGTGATTAAGTTTGGATTATTTGCTGAATTACCATCTTTTTCTCTCCATTTCTTTTTACAAAAATATAGAAAATTCTCACCCTGATATTCCAAAACTTTTTGACTTATTTTACATTCCACAATGGTTAACACTTGACAGGCTTGTTAAATGTTAAAAGAGTGACATTCCCTTGGTACTTTTAAAGTCAATGTTGACTGATGGGGCTAATTAGTAATTAGCTCATTTTCTTCAAATTGATCAAAAGCTCACCCAGATTAGGGGCTTTAATCAACCGTTTAGAAATAATTACTGAGACGGTGGGACCCAAAGAACGCGTCTCAACTCACAAGAGCAGAGAATAATTAAATATAAATTTATAATTCTCCAATCCAGACTGTGCAATTCACACATAATTAACATGAAATTAGTAAATGTTTCCAGGAAGCTAAGAGAATGAAAGAAAAACAAGTGATGTATGATGGGGACAGAATTTAGATAAATAAATAAATAAAAACAAAAAAAGGGGGGAATCTGACAAAAATTTTGAGAAGAGGAAAGATTTGGGGATTTGATTTTGAGAAGCTTTGGAATGCAGAAAAATCAGAGACACGCTTACAGTTGGAGAGCATGAAATTAACTAATAATGCATGGTTGGTGAAACGAATGATGGGTTCCTTTCCCCCCTTGCAAAGAAAAACACCAACTAAAGTTAAAATTGGGAAAAGGAGTAGCTTAACTAAGGTGAAAGAAAATGACCCAAATGGGAAGGGATGGTGAAGGGAACAGTACTGAGCTGAGCCTGAGCCCCTTTACTGATAGGACACCTACCCCAATCATCATTATAATACCCTCAAAACAATCATGGTTGTTAAGATTTATAATCCTAACCGTTCTTTTTGAACGAAGGGGGCCTCATTTCTGTGTCATTTTGGTGGGAGATAATCAAAACGCTGATTCGCGGAGACTCGAAGCATTTTTTTCCGTCCATTAAGGCCATGGATTTCAGGAGCTGAAAATGACAATCGACCTACAAAATTCCCTACCAAAAGTAGTTTCTTTGAAGCATCATCAATTCATTATCATCCTTGCTAGATTAAATTTAAGATTTTGAGTGTTTATATGATTCTAGAGAAAAATTGAAATTATTAGTAGGGCTACTTGCAGAAAGATTTATTGGTAGGAATTGCGAGAAGTGTCACATTCTTCCAAGTTGTTTTCAAGAGTAAAGCTAATGAAACAAGTTTAACCATAGAGGATTGTTCCTTATATTAATGGGTTATTCTAAGGCTTGAATTTGGATACCACCCGTGATCACTCTGGCACTCTCTGTCAATTTCAATGTTATTCAACATTGAGAAGTTACTAGTCTTCTTATCTGACCAAAATCTGTCAAGGAAAAAACCAATTGAAGAAGGAATCGTTAGCAGGAAAAAACACCCTAAACTGTCATGATTAGAAAAATAGATAAAAACAAAAGCTTAAAATAAGAATTGCTAGACACGTCGCAAAATGATTGGACCTTTTAAAACTTGTCTGAGACAAGACTGTCACATAAACATTTTCCATTCCACTAGTAAAAGAGTATAATGAATATATAAATGTAATGCAACTACTCTAAATACAATCCACATTCAAAGAATCTTTCTGGTAATTAAATTAATGGTAATCTGCAGAGCAATAATACAAGTCTGAATAAAAAACAAGTAAAGGCTGCAGCGCAGAAATCTTTTGTTGAACCCCAGAAACTGGATTTTTACTAACAACCTCTCATGAAAGATTAAACAATGTTTTAAAGGGTATCTTTCCATACCTGAACTCCACTACAATAAACCCTTTTTTAATTTGGAAAATTAATAAATATTAAAGAGTAATAATTCATTGGGCCTCGTCAGAATCTCACCACTGCCATCCTGGGATTCTTTTTGATGCTTTTGTATATTGTAATAAAACAAGATATTAAAAGTAGTAGTTACAACTTCTAATCTTTCATTGATTGATTTTTATTCTGCACAGTGAAAAGGAATACAGAAGCTTCTGTTTCTGGTTAATGAATGAAAATTACAGGAGGCCGAGAACAAGATCTGCCACAAATCATGGTTGACCCCAGCTCAAGATAATCTATGTCCTAATCACCCAAAACCAATGTCCTAATCACTACAATTAGACTTTTAGATGCAGAAAGCTCTCCAACACATACAGCTGGTTAACACTAGTAAAAATCAAATCCACCAGATTACGCGATCTAACAATGTTAAATTGATGTGACATTTTCAAAAGTCCATAACAAAAATTTCCCGAAGATCTTCTTCAATTGATAATAATTATGCTGTTGAACAATAATAATAATAAAGTAGAATGTCCAACAAAGTGGAAAACACGACATAGTGAAAGCTTTTGCATCTAATTAGCATTATATTATATCTTACAGGAGAGTAGAGGTGCTGCTATCAGCAATAAGACTTTGCAGAAAATTACAAGATATCGATTCTAGGATTTTACAGTGGAAACTTGTAAGAAAACTCCACAAGGAAGAGGAAAAAAAAATTAGAATTACCAAATCATTGACGGAAACTAAAGATACGACAAAAAATATATTAAAAAAAAAATTCCTCGTCATTGAGTCTAAAGGTAACTGGCTCCTCAGTTCTTGTGGGGGTCCAAACTACAATTCTTGTATATACAGCTGCCTTCGTCTCCTTCTGGACCTTGAACTTAGGACCAAAGAATTGTGATTAAAGCTCAATTTTCATTTGAGAAACTTGAATTGAGCCTGCATTTGGTGATCACTCATCATGGACCAAAATTTGTAATTCTTATTAAGGGCTTGATTTTTAGCTGAGCAGTCCTTTACCCTGAAAGCCCTGCGCTTGCACTGCTGATTCACGGTTAGGATTCTGTGCAAAACCCATCTGAACAATGCTTTGCAGGTCATCCTCACAGAAACTTGGATACTGTAGAAATTTCGGATTGGATTTCAGATTACATAAAAGGGGAAATATTTAACTACCCAAAAGGGAATTCTTTGAAAATTTTCAGGTTTACTGTTAAAAATTTATTGAATACCTGAGGAACACTTTCAGTAAAATGGTCAAGCTGAGGTAATTGCATGTTAAGGTTTCGGCAGAGTAGAGTATCTATTGCTAATGGGTCCACGGAGCATTGGGTCATTGTCCCATTAGAAATATTGCATTGTAGTGCTGGATTTTGCTGGGGCTGGTGACCTAAAAAGGCTGTTGCCGAGGAATCTAATGGGAATATCGGATGTGGCAAGGATTTGTTGGGTTGATATATCTGAAAAAAAAAAAATTAAAAAGTGAAAAACAAATCCAACCCATATCAGTTTAAAAAATTCAAAATTATATAGAAAAAGAAACTAGTGCCCCAACAACTTAAACTTACATCCTTTGACATTAAAGCATCCGCATTAAAGTCCAGCCTGGTATCATTCACAGAAGCCAACTTCATAGATAGGAACTGCCAAAAAAATAATTTAACCATTAGGCAAGGAGACTCAAATGTGAATACGCAATTAATAAACCATGATAAAGATAAAATAAATTTATTTACCTCGACCTGACGTTGCAATGACTGCACGTAGTTAATTATCTCATCAAGCATTAGAGCTTTTCCGGTGACCTAGAAGTGGCAATCCAGGGCCAAATTTGTGAGAAAGAAAAATACTTCTTATGTGTAATCAAGAATAAGGCATCTCTGTACTGGGTTCAAATTTAGCTTTTTTCACTCACCTTATTGCAACCTGGCACAAGGTCCTGGAGAAGCTTCATACGTTCGCTGATCTTCTCTCTTCGGACCTGACCGAATGTCATTTTCAGGTAATGTTAACACACAGGCTATTAGGGGGCAATTCAATGTTTTATTGAGATAATTGTGATGTAATTCTTACTCTTTCAGCTAGACTGTGACTGTCAGTTGCTTGACCCCTTCTTGCTCGAACATGAATGTAGTCCTTGGGAGGCTCCGGAGGCTTTGAATTATACTTGGATTGTTTCTCAATCTCATACCCTGCATTTTTGGTCTCTCCTTTTGGTTCTTCCTCCACTTTAACAGGGCTTCTCGCATTTCCATTCCCTTCATTTTGTTTGCTTCTCTTGGAATTGGTATTGTCATTAACTTCAGCCATCTGAATAAAAGACAAATTTTTCTCAGTTATAACTTTTAAGAGGGTAAGAAAAAGAGAAATTGCTATCTTTTTTGACTTTATTGTGTACCTTTGTGGAAGTTGTATTGGGTGATGGGGATGCTGCTGCAGATTCCTTCCCTTTTCCCCTGGAAACAGCTTTTCTCTTCCTGGAATTGAAGTCATTCGAAGCCTTCAGAACAATCTCTCCATTCGGAACTTGTTCAGAAACTGAGGATTCCTCTTGAGAATTGGCCATTTCAGATCTATTGTCCTGCAAAGGAGAACTTTTGATCCCCTGAACACCATTAACTTGAGATCCGAGTACCTTGAGAGAAGGGGTACTCGAGACACGCGGCAATTTCTCATTCGCCATCAATGGATTAGATCTAAACCCAAAATCAGGATTGCTCGGGCCAAACTGGCTAGTTCTACCGTTGAAACTCCTGCTACCGAACCGAGAAAACTTTGCGGCTCTCTCCGCAAATCCAGGATCAGCAGAGAATTCTGCCACGCTGGAATTCAAAGCCATTGAGTTTCCTAAACTGGGTAGCTTCTCCTTCACCAAATGATCCATCATGGGAAGATTCAGCTTCGGAGGAGAATTCAGAGGAGTCGTGTAACACGAGGTGTTTGTGCTGTTATTGCCATTAATATAAGGAGGTAAAGAATGCGGTGAGATCTCACCAGAGTTTCCAATGTTACCCAATTTTCCTATCAATTCCCTGATCATGAAACTCTCATTAGAGATGTTTGAGTTGGACGCTACTGGAGACGACACCATTGAGCTGAGGGCAGAGTCAAAGTGGAGACTGTGATCCGTTGACTTTTCCCAGTTGGCATTGAAAAAGCAATCTGAAGACTGCTCGGACGAGCAATTCAGCTCGGTTGCTTGAATTTCCATCGCTGAAGAGAGTGAGTGCCAAGTGGGCATTTTTGACGTAGTTGTTGGTTCAAAATGTATTGCAGCTGGTGCAGGCATTCCTGCATTTAGAAACAACTCATTTTCCATGAATAAGAGTTACTTCAATTTAACTCTGTTTAAAAACACTTTGAGGATGAAATATGGGATCGCTTTTATACTGCCAAATGAATAAGAAACAAGGCTACACAAAGGAAACAAAAGGTGAAATGATGTTTGGTTGGAATCAAAGAATTGTGGGTTCAATATGATTGCATGATCTGTATTGAATTAAGAGAGAGAAAAAGAGAGGAAAAACGTTTGGCGAAAAAAAAATTGCTTATCAAAAGCAAATTGACAGAGAGGGAGGAGAGGGGGAAGGGGAGAGATCGCTTTGGTAGTGGTGGAGTTAAATAGCAGAAAAAGAAAAGGTGTTGTTTGACCTTTTTAATTATAAATTATAAATTATAAATTATAATTGTGCACAAGTTAATTCAATCCTTCTCTGTCTTTCTCCGTAAAAGGCGGAAAGAGAAGAGTTGCTGTTGCCGGCCCTTCAACGTTAAAGCTACCTAAATCTGTCATTTCCCTCTCTTGAAATGCTTACTCTGATCAGTCCCTTCCTCCTTCTAATCAAGCCCTTGATAAAAAGATTGCAAACCTTTTATATTACTTCATTATACTCAACCCTATACTACACACTCTTTATTTTATACGATTACACAAAGTCTACAATATTATCGTAATAATTTGTTCATATGATCGATCTTTGATAATCGTTAGTATTTTAGAATTAATTAAAGAGGCAAGTAACTTAGCCAAATTCGATTACGAGATTATACATGTTGACTTGCTACAGATTTGACACGTACCCATCATTAAAGTTGTGGAATTCAACATGATTTCTGATTGATGGTGAACACAGCATGGTTTCACCGAAAAGGGTATTGAATGACTGAGATACATGCATGAAATCTTATCTAACATGTGAGGAGACAGCCGATGCCATACATGTACAATATACATGCATCAAGGTAAACTTCCCATATGGGCAATGCCATATCTTGGTATAGGCTTCAAAATGAGAGCTGAGTGGATTTGGTACCACTGAAACAAATGCATCACCATCAATGTCAAGGGACCGAAATTAAGCTTTCTAAGTTATGAATTCATTGCATTTGCATTTACTATTGTTTCTGTGCCCATGGTTTGTCTGGAAAAGTATGAGTAATTCTCCAATTTTAATTTTATTGGCAAGGCTCTAGCTTGCTTCCTATAACTTAAAAAAAATCTGTACAATAATCGTACTGTAGCAAAAATTATCGGTAGATATGATTACAATACAGATACATATTACTAGGCCTTAGCTGCTATCTCGGGCTTTGTACTCCTATCTTGGCCCTTTGATATTAATAAAATAATTTATAACGAAGATATTATCTATTTTTATAGAAATATTTTTAAAAAATATCTTACTTTTACAGGTGTTTATTTTATTAAAACGGACCGTATAATTTCACAAGCTTCAAGGTGTCAAGTGGGATTATATTTAATTTGAGTGGGTTAATCTCAATGTAAAGTAAGTTCATTCCTTTGTATAATAATTAAAATTATCTTTCGTATAACTTACTAAATCTTAAATTTGGTTAAATGTTTGAGAGAGGTAAAACAATAATAATAATAATAATAATAATATAAGCGGCAATGATTGGAGTCAACAATAGAGGTTGTCTGGTTAAAAAGTCAAAGTAACTTAAATACGATTACAATCAGAATATGATGTTTTAATTTATTGGGCTGTTAATTAAAATTTGATCTGAGAAATTAATTAATTAGTTAATTAATTAATAATTAGAATTCAACGTGTCTGGGCTCAGTCAATCATTGCATTAAATTCTTATCCCACCGGTTAGCCCGGGTTTGGTCGGGTTCACATACCAAACCGACTAACTTAATTTCAATTATTTATTATTTTATATTTTTTCCAATAATAAAAATATAAGTAACTTAAAATTTGTTCTGCTCTCTTTTCAATAAATTCACAATGAAGCACTATTAACTTATTAGCTGTAATTTATATCTATTTTGTCGACATCATCGCGTACGACATAAAATTTCCAAAATAAATGAATAAATTTTATCTTGTCTTTCTCCTTCAAGTTCATGAATATATCAATTTTTTTTTTGTTTTTCTACTTCTATTATGAATATCCTCCCCCTTAATTTCAACCGGATATTAATAATAATAATCTTATAAATTATTTCAAATTTTACAAATGTTAAGTGATATGTTTATATTAAATGGACGGTAAATAATGTAATATTTAATATGATAATTTTATATTATTTTATTTTCTATGTATTAATATGTTAAATCGTAGTACCTTTTATTATTTAGATAACACACATGTTATTAATACAGTCGAGAGATTAACTATAATTTAAAATAAAAATTAGTCTCATATTCATAGTTTATGAATGGAATGTTTAAATTAAAAGTTTATTTATAATATGTGAAATGATATTTCAACATCGAAAATTATTATCAATACAGTGATTTAGTCATGATACAAGTATAATATTAAATCATCAACTATGCAAATAATTAATAGTACTATTATGATTTAAATTGGTTCCTTAAAAAATTATATCTTTTTCAAAACTAATACAATTTAAATTTAATCCAATCTACCATTCAAGTTTTCAAATCATCATATATACGCCTTGAATATTTCTAATCATGCATGGCGATAATTTGATATCCAAAAAATTAATCTTAATTAAATATACAACCAACTGTTAATTTAACTCGAGAAAAAAATGATGTGTTCTTTTATGACCTAGTTGCCCG
Source organism: Boswellia sacra (assembly GCA_013180625.2). Classification (NCBI taxonomy): domain Eukaryota; kingdom Viridiplantae; phylum Streptophyta; class Magnoliopsida; order Sapindales; family Burseraceae; genus Boswellia; species Boswellia sacra. Next base: position 11,614 of record SNVD02011837.1, on the reverse strand, counting down.
AAGCCGGCCTTGCCAACTACACTAACTCATTTCTTTCATAGACAGAAAGGTAAGTAAAAACCAATCTATCTATCTTATCAAAAAAATGAATTGCACACAGGATTCTCGATGTATGCGTCACAGTCTAAGGAATGGGAATACTAATAAAAGATCAAAGATCCGCTCCAACTTCTTGTGATTCGAGACTGGAAAGGAATATAATATAAAATAAAATGAAAAAAAAAAAAGATGATGAGATTATGGAAGTACCGAGCATTTATTGCTACTGCACTGTTTATTCTAGTTTCTACTGTTTTTTTTATTGAAATTTATTTAATTCAGTATTTTTGTTTTCAATTGAATTTAGAAAAATATGGTTGATTTTGAATTATTTTGAATTTTGAAAAGGATATGTTGTTGAGATTGAGTGTAAATTGTATTGAAAAATATGCAACACAGAAAACAGGATTTTGATTCATGAAGAAACAGAGTAAAAAATCCCTATTGATTTTGTCAGCCTCAATGAAAAATGGATAAATATAATAATATATATAAAGACAATACACATACAAGACAAGTTGTATTACACAACACCAACGACTTCACAATTATTTATAGGAAAACAATCAAAGTAGTATTATTATAAGTCGTAAAGTTGATGTAGGCTGTCGTGATTATTGTAGAATCAATGAATTGTAAAGCATAATTAAGTGTTTATAATGTACACGATCATAGTTCAAAAGACTTGATAAACTATTCTTAAGAAAAAGTTTCTAACTCTTAATATTGCCCATAATCTTTTTAATAACACTACTAGAGATTTGATTATTATCACGACCCCTCTCTTATATTATAATCGTGTCATTTTCTGAGAATCGTTTTTTCATTATGAAGTTAGATTCTATAATTGATAACAATCAAGATTCCCTCTCCAAAGTAATTAAAGCCTTTTGAGTTTTGAGCCTCCTTCCAAATAACTCCTCTTAAGAAAATTATAACTTAACTGAAAAGTTAACTAATGGGTTATTATTAATTATATCTTCCATTAATAGAAGCTTTATGGGATATATATATGGACAGTTGTTCTTAGCAATAGCTAAAGAAAAAAATTGCAAAAACCAGCTAAATCTTAGAAGAGATTTTTGAAAAATAATAACATTTTAAAAAGCTTGTTTGGTTACCTAATTAGTTAAGTTTGATACCAAATATCAGATTTACCATAACTTCCCAAAACAACGTGTAATATGCTAAAAAGTTTAATATATTGTTTTACAGATATTTGATATTGATCGAACGATAACTTCTTGTATTATCAAATTATCCACTAAACTAACTTAAAAACCCTACGTTTTGTTTAACAACTCAACATTTGATCCGATAATGAAATAAAATTATAGAAATCTATTAAATCTTTAAGAAGAATTCTAAAAATTGATTAGTTTTTACATTTTCTTCGAGCAGTTTGCTTTCAATCACAATCATTAGTGGGACATTCTTACTGTTGTTTTACACTGTTGAGGATAGTGGAAATACTGCACGAAGATCTATGCCTATACAAAATTCGAAACAACACTTGAGTCAGGCTAGTAGCTGACTGGCCAATGGCCATAGAGGGCAAAAAGGATCCAAATTAATCCCCAGATCATCAAATGGGTTGCAGTTTGCAGATTAGATTCATTCCCCTTTTCACTTCAATCAGACTAAAATAAACCAAAAAATCTACTAGCTAGCTAGCATTGATATAGTAGAGAAAAACAATCGTGGAAGTGCAAGTTAAGCCAGTTGTTACTAGTTAGGTACAAATTATGCAAACTGATAAGTTAATTAAACATGGAGAAAGAGAGAGTGATGCATAAGCATCCACTTTTGTCACGTATCTTTCAACTTGAATCAGAGAATATCCGTTTGCTTTGATATCATTTATGTGAGAGGCACTAAAATCTGCTTGGACTTGACTGTCCAAAATCTCTTTGAAAGGAAATCCATGGCTGACCCGGCATCGATCGGCATGCAGCTGCTTGGTAACTAGTCATTTTCTTCAACTAAAGCAGCAGCAATTTGCTTTGCCAACCCTCGTGATGAGCCGCATTATCCTCTCATTCATCACGTAATTTCGTGCACACAACACAATTTATTATCATTAATTTATCTTTGAATTCTGCATGGCCTATCTCATCCATCACATACATGCTCCGACATCTTTATAAAATCATCAAATTAGTTATCTGTTAACATCTAAGCATGCAAAGGCAAATTAAGAAACGATAATTACAAGAACGGTAATTGAGTTTTGTAAATACAAGGATTGAAATATCAACAGCAAACATGATACTAGAGGTAGATCACATATGGGTATATATTTTGGAACAAAATTGAAATAGAAAAACGTGTTATTAATATGTATGTGTTGTACTCGTGGACTAGCTAGTCGGTAGTGGTTTAATTGTATGAGTGCGTGCATTTGAATGAAATCATATAAATTAAATGGGTCAAAATTCAACTACCAATTCATTACTTGTGTAGTGTGGCATGGCATGGCTGACCAGGCAACTCCACCGTCCTTGCAAAGTGTTTGATCAATTTCTCATTTAATATAATGTTTCTTCGTTGCCAAGTATAATTTCGTATAATATCATTTTGGGTTGGATTCTCTCAAAACTATGGGTAGGTTAATATCAATACCATATATAGCATGTATATAGGATTTATTAATTAATTAATAATCATCGAAATTCTCATTAGTACTTTACAAACTTTATGTCTAATTCTAATACCACTTACGGAGAATTTAGATGTTCTTCTTTTTATGATCAACTTTCGACTTCCCTTTACCGTTCGTTATCATATCTAGATATATACAATATCATATTCAAAGTTGCATACGCTATTTGAACTTGATTCGACTTTTTAAATGATATTGGGATACATGTCTAGCTAGTCTAGGCATTCTTGATTGCTAATAATATATATTTTTTAATTAAACTTTGCTTCGAGTGCATAAAATTACCTGGCCCTTCACTGTAACATTACACTGCCTGCGACTGTTAGTGAGTAATCACAGAGTCGTTCTCTTAACATGGTATCCATTAAATAGGGTATATTAATTATACGTTGAATAATCAAGTTCCATCATTGTCAATAGAAAGCTACACTTTGTTTATCCAAAGTTTTTAAAAAGCAAATTTGTAGTATCCTTTAATGTCCTATTCAAGCAGACGTTCCTGTAAAGCCAGAAAGGAACATTTTTCCAGCGCATCAGGCAGTGCAGGCCAGCTTGTTGGATGGCAAGTAAATTTTTTATAAATTTTTCTTATAAACATTTTCAACTTTATTATAAGTTTAATGCATATAAATGTATGGTAACGTATTCTGATTAGGTTCTCTTCATCTTGGTCTGTGCCTTGTCTTGTACTTAGCACTACACAACACAACTTATACTAAGTTAATAAAGCTCTTAACCCACAAAGAGAGCAATTTAATATGATAATAAATTTGGTTTAAGACAAGAGATTGAGGGGATTTTTCTTGTTAAACTTGGTTTAAAGGTGATGCTGGGAAAGTGCTTTTCTTTGTTTAATAACATTAATTAATGTTAATCAATTTTATTATAAAATAATATATCCTCTTTCCTCTCCTCTCTATTTTGTTAAATTATATATATATATATATTAAATCAAGGGAATAAAAGAGTATTTAAATGAAGGGAGCCGGTGCGTTGTCCAAAACCAGAAGTTTGTAAAACTAGCGGCGTAAGCTTCGAAGAAAGGTGGGAATTATTATTATTAAACATATAAAAATAAAAATGATTTATTTCGATCAACGGAGGAGCAGAGGCTTCAAATCATTTACTTCACAATCTTGGTTTTGTACTTTTCTTTAGAGATTAATAGCTCAACATTGTTATGTATTGTTATCCCTTTTACACTTCCTCTTCAAAAAGTTTTAGCTAAAAATCTTGAACATGGAATGGATCAAATTTTTGCGATATTGAGATTGATTTTAGTTAATTTTGTGTTAAATAATCAAAATTAATTGTTGTCGACTTCAACTATTACGGTAAAAAGTATTTTAAATAGTCAATATTTTCCATTTTTTTTATTAGACACAAAAAAATAAATTAAATGCTTTCCCTAAAGTCATATGCGAAATATTTAATTCTTAGATTAAAATATTTCTTTTTAATTCAAGAAATTCATTTTCTAAATTACGTCGAAAACCCAAAAAAAATAATTCATAAACCAATACACGTAGACCCGAAGATTCCAAGAATACTCTCTTCGAAACAACATTTGCAACACTAAACTTTGACATATTAAAAAAATAATTCTTAACAAATCGAATCCTTGAATTGCTGAGAAAGTCCCAAATGACAGACTTGACTATAGTAAGCTTTACTTTAAAAGGGCCCAACTACGACAATTACAAAAATGGGCTTATCTAATTTCAGGTCCAGTCCAATCTCTAACATTTTATAAACTAGATGAAGTGCAGATGTTGAATAGAAATTGTTCTGAAAATATAAAATTAACGAAAAAGAATCTGATACGCAGAGAGGTAAAAGGGCTGATATATACAAGCAACAAGCTGGCTATTTTTAATTTTATCCATAGTTATTTTTATTTTTTTTCCATATTTTTCCTTAAAAAATGTGCTTAGTCTTTTCCATAATTTAATGATTTTTTAAGCACTTTGTGTTGTTATATAGTGTTTTGTTTCATCAGTTGAATTAGAAATTGGGGTTTCGATTCCGTGGCAATGAATTGACACTTGAATTTCTATATATGTATTTAATCATGGCTTTGGTTAGGGTGCAACCTCACCAATTTCTCCACTTTTTGGTGAATTAGGCCCCCCGCTAAATTGGCCAAAATCCCAACTTTTTGTTGAAAAGAACTAGATGCATGAATGCACCGAATATATTGCAGTTAAACCCATTAATCATAATAATCAATTTGCTAAAGTAAGTTGCGTGATTATCAAATTAATCATATTCTATTTTGAGTATGTTAGAGCTTTGAAATTTTTTATTTTGTTTTGGTTAGTTCAAATTACTCATCAAGGGTGTTCATGGATTGTTTTGCAAATTTTGAGTGTTTGATAATTACGTTACGTCTTCTCAAAACTTTTTGATAAAACATGTGGTGGAAAAAGCGTACACATACACTATGTTCACTATCATATATGCATGTGGAAGCATTAACTAATATGTTAGATTAATCTCGAATTTTTCATTCTGTTTAGGTTTTTTCAATTTAATAATCATGGTTTGTTAGGGTTAGGCCGAAATATGTTCAGCTTAATTAAGTTTATGTCTTGTCATATACTTGTTTTAGAACATGCACATTTGGTAGCAAAGAGTGCACAGATCAAGAAGCTGCCAATAAGGTGTTCAAATTGCTAGAATTGTGAATGATGAGTGAGTAATTGATGACGTGGTTTGATTCAAAATTTGGTTAAGTGATCACTAATGCCTGAATTGACAATAATTGATTTGAGTTTTAGCCACAGATATAAATGGAGCTCGCACTCACAAACCCACTCTACTCTAACTTCACCCAGTAGCCTACTCAAAAAGAGGGCCCTTATTCAAGCCAAGCAGCCTGTGTTGGCGTTGGAGAGTATGAGAGAATGAGAGGCTTATGCAAGACTTGAGTAGAAAGAGTGGTGCAGCAGAGTTTGAAATGTATTTTCCGTCATTGTAACTCCAAAAGCATGACACATGGCCTTTCATCTCTTGTAGGTATGCATTGATTCTCAAATTATGATTGGCCCATCACTATAAATAAGCCTCCCATGTACTACTTGTGCATCCATTTCGTGCTCCAATGCAGCATTAATAGAGTTCTTCTCTCATTCAGCTTCATCCACACGGTTTTGAGAGCTTCCAATTCTCTCGGTTGAAGTGAATAATATAGCTCTCTGATCTCACTTTCACCCCTATATTCGCTTCTTCAAAGAATAGAGATGGCCTGTGAATCAACTGATCAACTCCACGTAGTGATGTTCCCATGGTTTGCATTTGGTCATATAAGCCCGTTTGTACAACTATCCAATAAGCTTTCTCTGAATGGAGTCAAGGTGAGTTTCTTCTCACCTCCTGGTAGCATTTCTCGCATAAAATCCACTCTAAACCTTACTTCCAATGCCCAAATAATCCCTCTCCGAATCCCACACATTGAAGGCCTCCCTCCTGGCCTGGACAGCACCTCCCAGTTGTCACTTCCCGTTGTAGAACTCCTCAAGCAAGCCTTGGACCTCATGCAACCACAAGTCAAGACACTCTTGTCACAACTCAAACCGCATTTTGTGCTCTTCGATTTCGCCCAATACTGGTTACCAGACCTAGCTTCACAACTTGGCATCAAAACATTTTATTTCTCTGTTTACTCTGCAGCTGCAGGCGCCTATATCCTGACCCCCACGAGGCGAAATAGCCATACCATTAATGATCTAATGAAACCTCCACCTGGGTTCCCTGTAACTTCCATCAACTCTCTCAAAGAATTTGAGGCTCGAGACTTCTTAAGTGTGTTTACGAATGTTGATGGTAAACCAAGTGCTTATGATAGAGACGTTGGAGGCGTCAATGGCTGCAATGCTATTGTCATCAAAACATGCATGGAAATGGAAGGTCCTTACGTAGATTGCAAGAGGACCCAGATTCAAAAACCTGTTTTTTTAACTGGTCCACTTGTCCCCGAGTCACCATCTGGTGGGCTCGAAGAAAGGTGGGCGAAGTGGTTAGGTCAATTTGACGCTAATTCTGTAATATTTTGCTCTTTCGGCAGTGAAACATTTCTCAACAACGATCAGATAAAAGAATTGGCTCTTGGGTTGGAACTAACTGGTTTACCATTTCTTCTGGTTCTAAATTTTCCTGCTAATTTGGATGCTCAGATTGAGTTGGTCCAAGCTCTGCCAGAAGGGTTCATGGAAAGAGTGAAGGACAAGGGAGTTGTGCACACAGGTTGGGTGCAACAGCAACTTATTTTATCACATAATAGTGTGGGCTGTCATTTGTGTCACTCAGGATTTAGTTCTGTGACGGAAGCTATAATTAAAGACTGCCAGTTGGTTCTTTTGCCTTTAAAAAGTGACCAGTTTTTCAATGCCAAGCTCATGGCTACGGACTTGAGGGTTGGGGTTGAGGTGAATAGAAAAGAAGATAATGGATATTTTGGGAAGGAGGATATATATGAAGCTGTTAAAACAGTTATGGTAGAGGTTGACAAAGAGCCAGGTATGTCTATCAGGACAAATCATAAGAAATGGAGAGAGTTTCTGGCGAATGAAGCGATTCAAAACAGGTTTATTGCAGATTTGATAAAGGAACTCAAAGCTCTTGCTTAAACGTTCCACAACTCTCTTTTTGTACTCGGATGAACTGCAATAAGAGCTATCTCATAACTTTTTCTCGTGGAGAGGATTTGTTATTGAGGTTGCAAAGCCAAAGCTACTTCTCCAGACTGCAGGCTCCACCTATATATGTTGCCATATTGAATAAAGATTTGAGGTTTCTAATAATGTTGCAAAATTAATGCGAAAGAAAAGATTGAAGTTTCTAAATAAAAGTAAGACTATATATACAAAGTTTGTATACAAATTTGATGTGGTGCCACCCATTTAATAACACGTGGCTCAACAGTATTTTATTATATTGACTTTTTATATCCATCATTCTATTCATTTGATTTCATATCAATTTTATAAACAAACTTTGTATATAAACTTTATAAATATAATATTATTGTTCTAAATAATGAGTGCAATCTCATTCCGCTTTTAATTAGTTGTTGAGAATCCAAACTAAGCTTTATTCTCAGCTTATACCCTTATTTTGTCTCAAATGTTCCGCCTTATTTTTTAAGCAATTTATTGGTTCCCCATTATGCTTGACTTCTTTTTCCCTTCCCCTTGTAGTAATATAATCAATGTGTTTATGTAACTACATGTCTACATCCCCTCTCACTATATATACTTAACATTTTGTTGAAACGTATCTGATTACTATCTTTATCTTCTTGGATTCTCCTGTGGTTAATATTGGAGGACAAAAAGAAGATTCTAATTCCAATGACAAGTCAATTTAAGAACAAAGAATATCTCAAAACATTACTAATTGCGACATTATCATTAATAACCATCTATAATATAAAGTTGCTTCGATAATATCTCGTTTATACAAATCCCATTCCTAGAAAAAGTTATAACTTACTGGCTATAGCAGTGCAGCTGTATTCCAAATTTCTGAGTTCAGTCTTTATTACTTTGCCTTTTAAAGAGATGTCATTCACTTGCAAAAATTCCTAGTATAGACCCAAAAAGGAAAATAATTATATAAATCAAGGTATATGTGCTTCAAAAATTGTACGATATGAACAAATTTATAATCATGAAACTAGTGAATAGTACAGCCAGAAGTCAAATATAAGACCAATAAATCTACACATAGATAGCTAAATAAAATAAATATTGAAGCAGCCCTTTTTTTTGGGCTAATTACAGAAACCCAAGCCCAATTGATTTTTTTATAATCAGCCCATCACCTATAGCCCAGCCCACTTCTCTTTCATTTTAATTAATTATAAGACAAGAAAAAAAAAAGAAAAAGAGGAGAATTTCCAGAAAAATGGAGAGGGGTGACGGCTGAAGAGAGGAGAAAGGGAAGTGACAAATTCTGGGAGCATTTTTGAGGGCTTTCTCAAGGTAATTATTTCATTTTTAACCCAAATTAAATTCAATATCTTGAATTCTAACTATAGATATGAATTTAGAGGAGTTATTAGACATTTGAAAAAATTTTTAGAGAGAGAAGATAGAGAGAGAAGGAAGAACAATGATGAAATTGGAAGTATTATTCAAGGTATTTCATATTCTTGTTGATTGTTATAGAATTTGTTTGAGGGAATTTTAAGTTTTGATGATAATTATGGAAATTTAGGGTTCTGTGAACAGTACTAATTCCGAAAATTTGTGTAATTTATTGGCTTTAAATCTGATTCTGAAATTTATATATGTTAAAATAGACATCTCAAGGATTTGTTTGAAGTTGGATTCATTGAAAAATGTTGAGTATGCAATTTTATATAAATTCTCACTGTTCACTACTAGAAATTCAATGTTTCTGCAGAAAATCAGTTTTGGGTAAGTTATTTGAGGTATCTAGAAGTCTTCAAAAATTATGAAATTTGGGGTATGAGTTCGTATATATGTCTAGTTTAATTCTGGAGAGTTTTGTGATTTTACAAATTTATTTTGAATTATCATGTATTTTGGAAAATTGAGAGGTCAGTTCTGGAAATGAATTTACAGAATTTTTGTATCTAGAAACATGAAGATTTTGAGGTATTTAATGAACTTGGAATGCTATGAAATTTTATATGTTATTAGATATGTATGTGTAAAAGGTCTGTATAAAATCTTAGACAATTTTGACAAGTCAGTTATTTATTAAAAATCAAAGAGCAAGAACTGTTCTGTTTAAGAAGTTTGAAAATGGAGTTAATTAGGATTGATTGGATTAAGATATGAAGTTGGATATTGAGAATTTTAAATATTCAAGTTGCTTACTAATTGAATATGATGTGATGAGCTCTTTTATGATATTAGGACAAGGAAGGATTAATTCTTTGTTGAAGAATGTGATCGGATAAGCGGAATGTTGATTTTGGAATCAAATCCGAGCTAATCGAGTTGTGCACCCAAATTTGTGAGTGGGTTATGTTTTGAGAATTTCATATTATATTCAAGTGTATTAAATTTATGGCTTTTCATATGATTTAAGTTATTAGTTTAATTAATTGAGTTATATTAAAAGTTTTTAGAATAGATCATGATGATTTATGTATTTTCGGAATAGGAGTGTGTAAAGTATTGGATTTTGGATAGAAGAGATGGTTATGGGTGGTGCTAGCAGATTAGTTTTGAAAATATAGCAATTGTTATTTCGATAAGATTGAGTACAAGAGAAAAAAATAAATTTAATGTGAAAGTTGTAGCATGAATATATATGTTGGTGAAAAGTAGAAAGTTTTTGTTTATAATTTGAAAAGAGACATTGTATAATTAAATGAATTAGTATAGAAATTGAGGTATTGAGTTATTTTCTTTAAATAAATACATATGTTGAAGAAATGGTGATTTTGGTTAACAAAATGTTAAGTGATTGTATATTCAAAATAATGGCTAATTAAGAAGAAAAAGTTTTGGAAAGTAGAATTTAAATTCTGCAGGGGTGATAATGCAAAATTTTAAAACTACCCAAGCAGGGGCTGAATTATAAATTTAGGAAGCTGTTCCAGAAATTGTAGGGACCTACATGCAGAATTATGAAAAATTTAGAATATTCAAAAGATTTGAGTTAAAGCATGGTGTATGAGATTTTGTGATAGAAATATAAATTATGGTTTATAGTGAGATGAAAAGTATTTTATTTTATGGATATTTTAGAAAGTTTTAGAAAGAGTAGGAGATTTATTTTCTGGATAATTAGAAATATGTTTTTAGTATTTATTTAGCTATGTTTATTTAGCATTTAATAGAATTTCTGAGAATTTTAGCAAATTCAGAAGATTTCAAGTTAGTTTCTTTTTTTTATTTCCCGAGGGTAAATAGACTCATTGGTTATGTTTGCTTTCAATTATTAAGATGTTTCAAATCTAGTTTTCCAAATGGTTATAGATATAAATTTTAGTTGCAAAGTTAGTTTTAAACAATGATCTAGCATTTTTAAGAAAGATTCATGTTTTATATATGAATCGTTTTCTATATTATTATAGATGCATATTTTACCATTTTATAGAAAATGTAAAAGCAGAACAATTATGATCATATTTTTTTTATAGCAATTTGATTTCAAGGATTTCTCAAAGTATTTGCAATTATTCTTTTAAGTATTTATCATGGATTTTCAAGGATTCAGATATTATGAGTTTCAGCTTATATAAGTTTCATAAATTTTGAAAAGAAATCAGTTTTAGAGAAAAGAAGAAAGTTTAATTATATTATACTAAGCTAGTACCCAGCTCACTTAGACCGTGAGACAGCAGATTTCAGATAGAAAGATAGAGGCCTTTGGGGCCCGTCCAGACACACATAGAGGCTTTGGGCCGTGTGATCTGGGCGCTTTAGCCATTTGGGGGCAGCTCTACGCATGCGTATGACTAGATAGCAGGCCTGCGCGATGTTAGATCTCGCCAGGTACAGATAGCTCTGCCTGAGTGATGTAGATCTCACCAGGTATGAGAAAATTCAGATAGCTCTGCCTGTGCGATGTTAGATCTCGCCAGGCAAGATCAGACAGTTTCAGGGGTACTTGTTTAGTATATTGAAAAGAGTTTCGAATATGTTTATATGAGTTAGTTTGAAAAAGAAGCATGATTCACAATAGTTTCTTTTGAAAGAAGATTTTTAAGAAAATAATGTTTTTCATAGTAAATAACTGAAGCGATGATTTTAGCATGATCATCAAGAGCATCGTATTATACAATTAAAGATGATTATTTTATTGTTTTAAATATAACTAGTATTTTGATGAATTTAGTCATTCAATAGTTATTTATTTTAAAGTTTTATGACATTTTAGATGATATGAAAGTTATAGATTATAAAGATTATTTTTTTTTATATAAAGCAA